>PYUH01004018.1:633244-695744 GCA_016808085.1 Suaeda aralocaspica | reverse complement strand
TCATGACCTTCAATTCAACGAGTTCTTGATACATAAAGATTTCAATTACCATAGAATACTTAGATCGACCATTATGACTCATCCCAGTCACTTGGATTACAAAGCAGAAAGAAACAAGTAAACAACTACTGCTACCCTTTGTAAAACTCTCACAAAAATTCAAGACCCACGTTGCAGATGGTCAATCTATCAAATTTGGAGAAAGCTTAAATGCCCAAAGAGGGACAAAGAAAGGGTAAGCGACAGATATGAAGGAAAGTCTATTTTCTTGATAGATTGAGAAAGGTCAATATATTTCAGATTCTTGTGTTTGCCTTCAATGAGACATTGATACTAGGATATTTACAACTTTACAAGAGGATGAAGTAACAAAAGTTAGCATACATCTTAATTAGACCCATAAAGTAGACACGAGACTATAAATGTCTACAAATCCCACACACACCTGAAAAGCAAGAGCTTTAGATCCTTCACTCACAAAGCCAACAAGAAAATACATTTTAAAGTATCTGGGTTTTGCCCTTTGGGTTGCATCATAGATTGCATCATTTACAATTAATACTGAACATAGTATAAGAAAGCTATGATACTCAGAGGTGCTACTGCTGGACTCAAGTATCCATGTGTTGGGTAAAATGTTCAACACATAGTATCATGTGTCCCATACAACCATACCCAATCACAATGTCAAGGATCCAATATGATTACTTGGGGTGAAATAATGGGTTCGAATTATATCTGGAAATAAAGGGTGAGATATACCATCTCCTAGCAGTTCCCAAAACAGAACCTTAGTCAAGGTTATTGAACTTGAAGTTTTATGCAATATAGCTAGTAAGAAAGTCATTGCATTTTATTTCATAAAAGCACGAATCAATTGTCATTCATCTTATTATGCAACAGCTCTTCACTACATCACATCTAAGACATACAATATACATATTTTGACAGGAAAGGCCCATACCTTCTCTCATGGGCACACATGGGCAGTTCCAGAAACCCTGACTAACTCAGCTGCTTTGTCATCATAATATCTGAAAAATGTTAGGATCTATTAACATTAAAGAATCAAAACATCAAGTGAAACTAATATGCTTCATATAATAAAGAAGTAATCACCTGCAAGGGCAAAGTGGGGCACCTAGTGCATCCTTGTGCTCTGCTAATCCCGTGCAAATCCCCAAATAATTCCTTTAGATTAAGGCTTTGTTACTAGTTAAGTACAAATAGGTTTCAGTGAAAAGGTATGGCATTGCTACCAAGTATATCTCTATTTTTAAGTATATTTAGCTTAACTCAGAAAAATTCGGAGAAGTTGAGACAAGTTTTAGGTAGTTCAACATTTAAAAGTTTTTAAAACTTAAAAGTATCTACAAATTTCAGACTACAGTTCAGTTACTTCAGTCAAGATAGAAAAATGGAAACAATTTTTTGATTAATTTTATTCAAATCAGTCAAACATATCAACTTCTTGGCATTCAAGTGGGTTGAAAGCGAGTCCCATATATTTAGTAGTTTGAAACAACGATTATTATATATCTAAAATATAAAGCCATGTGCATTATCTCACCGGCAGCTCTCTCAATCATGAATAGGCTTCATTTAACTCAATCCCATGCCGTTTTGAAAAATATTCATTACAAGCTTGAACCCACCTTGATTATGAACATTTTCAGCCACTATAACTCTAGTACACCAATACAATATTGATTTACAATTCTCCCCTATGTTTCCACAAAAACAAAATGGGTAATAAATGACAAGGCAAGGTCCAAAAACTAGTTCAATATAAGAAAACATGGCCTAAGCAAGCTTGATAAAGAAATGTTAAAACAAAATTAGCTACTGGAGTACATTAAGTAACTTCGAACGTTGAATTGTTTATAAACCCATATTCTTTAACATCTCCTTATCCTCCTAGTAGCCAAAAATGAAAACCATGTAAAAAGATATTTACATTTTACAACAAATTTTTACTCCTACGATTCATCAGGTAGGTTGCATTAGACACCCTCCAACATAATTCTAAATATTTTGATATGACTCTAAGGATACCATGAAAAAAAAGTAACAAAATTAAAGGACTAATCATTAGCATATTAAGAAACATAGTATTACACTTCCACCAAAATGTTATTTCATCTTGTTCACAATTCTTTTGGTCAAGTTGAAAGCTTTAAACCACAATTTTTTCTTCTTGTTTGGATAGAAGGAAATGGAAGGAAAGGAAGGGAAGAGAGAAAGCTGGAGAATAATTTCCTGTTTGAATAAAGGGATGGGGGAAGGAAAGGGAGGGAGAGGGAGGGATACATTTTACCTCATCCTTAACAAACCATCATCCTTTTATTTAGGAAAGATTTGGAGGGAAATTGTTGGAGCTCCACCTCTCCCTCCCTTTCTCTCCCCTCCCCTTCCTTCTATTTCCTTCTCTCCTTTACTTCCTACCTTATATCCAAGAAAATGTGCTTTTCGAATTGAGAGAACAATGACAAAGACAAAAAAGGCATTCCAGAATGAATATATTAATGAAAAGAAAAGAAAAGGAAATAAGGGATTCTACCGAAAAAATAGTGATGGTTGAAGTGCAGCAAGAGGTGGGTGGATATATTAGCTAAGGGAATTTTTTTTAAAGAGTGAAAATTTGCCCACCCCAACTTCTCCCTCAATGATCACAACCTTCGCTCTTTCTTTATATTTTATTTTGTCTCCAATCATCCTTTAGTTAATTACTTCCATCTAAAGACACCTCAAAATGAAATATTGAAAAAACGCAGTCAATAACAATCATCCAGGAACCAAGGATGATGATGGCATTATTAATAAATGAATAGTCTGCTTACAAATGAGCATAATATGTTGATCTAAGTTTTGATTGCGTTCAATTAGAAAACTAACAATTTAAGCTTTTATCCAAAGAAACTTTGTGAACATAAAGATAAGGTTTCGCTTTGGCAGAGAAGCAGCAAGACATAGTTTACCAGCACATGGACCACCTCCTCCCTCTTCCTAAAAGTATCATGAACAAATTGTTTTTCGAAGGTAAAGAGTATACTCATAAGAGCATTCATACATAAGCCCACACACACAGAAAGGATTATTGATAGATCTAGATAGGCGTATCCATAGAGACCAAATACCTTGAATACAACAATGTGACACCTTTATCAGCAAAAAATATGTTCCTGACTTCCGAGCGTATTGTTCAGAAGATTTCCTCTTATTTCAATGGACTTGTCTGATGGTTCCACTGAAGAACAAATTGATGCATTAGAGATAAATTTAGGGACAAGAGCTAATATATATATGAAAAAATAATTTTAATATATCAATTTTGCACATAAAATCACAAATAGCGGAAAGGCAAAGACATCAAAACCAAATGAGGCATACATACTAGCATCTCCCGGGTGAAAAAGTATGATATAGTCATCATGTAGCATCTAAGGTGAAGAATTTTATATCATGGTCATAGCCATGTACATGGTAATAGTTGTGGATAGTGAAAGAGCACATAATCTTGTACGGACACATCAACTATTAGCTTTTTATCAGTTTTTTTAAGCGACTTATCAGCTGCAGTACGATTTCTTCAGAAATCGTCGATATATAATCAGCTGCAGTATGATTTCTTCAAAATCGTTGATAATATAATCAGCTGCAGTACGAAGTCCTCAAAAAGCCCTTCGATTTAGCTCAAAACGATAAATCAATCTTAAAAAATTCCATATAACAGCATGTCTAAACCTTCAATTTGCTTTCAGGAAAACATGTATAAATCAAATACAAGAAGTTGGTATTTATATTGTGTTTTCGAGATTTCAAATCAAGATATTGATCATAGTTGTCATTAAGTATCACATACTGTTGTAAACTACTATAACACCAACAAATCACCATAAAAAATATATTTCTCATGAAACGTTTGGACAACACATAAACCATGAATTTGTACTTTGCTGCTAGCAATTACAGCATCACTATGCACGATAAAACCCTGAAAAGCGAACGCCGATTATAGTACCACTGTAACAGATTGAAACCACTGAAACAGCGGATAGTATTCTAGCTGAATTCCAGAACTAAACTGAGGTAACACAAACTCAAGATCACACTGAAGTACTAACTAGTTCATTCAAGAATCATTGGCTTATATTGCGATTTTAAACTGTTCACCAACTGCCAAATAACTCTCAAATAACCAAATATTTCGACAATTATATCCTCAATAATCATCATTTAAAATACAATTTCAACTTCATACTATAACAATCTTCCAAAATTATCAATGCAATTTCAGCTTCATATGATTTGTTCGCATGTTTTCAAACAAATATTAATCGACCTAACTAGATTTGATTCACATATATAATTCCAATAAATTAGATTTTATAACCTGAGAAAATGCAGCAATTGGTGAAATTTTCAGCTTGATTTATAATATACAAGAATTTGAAGAAATTGAGATGATAAAAAACAAAATCGAAAAAACGCGAATTAATAATGATTAGAAAAGAGTGGAAATTACGAATTATACCTGAGCAAAAAAACGACACATGTTGACGAGTGAATGTTTTCGAACCGTTTCGGAAGAAGGGTTTACGAAGAAGCTGTAAGAGTGGAAGCTTGAGAGCTTTCATGGTGATTTTCCAAATGACGAAGATGAGCTAAGGTTTTTTTTTTTTTTTTCCTCAATTTTTTTTTTACGGGAGAAGATGGCTGATCAAATTTTCACTGAAATCCAATTAATTTGGCGCAGATGATCGAAGTATCGAACAGTAATCTACTTAATGATACGCGTTTGGGTTGATCCATTCCGCGCATTTTAAATCCCATAGTTATATTATTTTAGTTTAAGGTGAAGGTGATAGAATCGATTTTAAATCTCCCAAATCAGTAGCTACTGTTTAATTTTTGGGATTATGTTAAACATTTTGTTCATTTTACAATATGAATTCACATTGAGCTCAAGTCAATGCAGACCAATCAATTCTATCTACTCTTTGGTATTAGTACTTTTACGGAGTAGTATATAGTAATTTGATTGGTAAAAACTTATTTCACAATATCTTAATTAATACTTATGATAATTTCATGGGCATTTTTATATTTTTGAAAATTAACACTTTAATTAACAACCAATAAAAATGCTTTATGTAAATGGAAAAAAATATTCCAAGTGTAACAATAAAAGAAGTACCATAAACGGAATAAATGACTAACTTTAATTTGTGAAACGAAGGAGTAGCTAGTAACAAAACTATTCAAAAATAAATTCATAAATGCATAATATATAAAAAAATGATATATCACAAACGCAATCATTTGAGCAAAAAACGACCTACTGTATTGTGTAAAAAGCAATAACCTCCGCCAGTCCACCATGAATTAGTTGCATCAAAAATATTACTTTCATAATTGTGAGGTATTAATAATTATGGATTGTTGTAGAACAAAATTTGTGGCAAAGTTTATATGGAATTGACTAAAAAAAGCTCCCCACAACCCCACAAACAACTTAGCAGCAATAAGTGTTGGATCTCCAAAAACTATTGCAATCACATAAGTATCACATTTTTAGTATTCTCAAATACTTTGTTCCCATCTTTTTCCACCTTTCCTCTTCTTAAGATTGGTAGCGACTCCAACCTTTCAAGACCATACCTTTGCTAACATATTCATGGCACTTGTAATCCTTATTCTTCAATGCATAAAACCATCCAAAATTGATTCTGTTATTGTCACTGCTAACCATCTTAAGCCTTGCACAATTCACACATCTTTCACGTGCACCCTCTTTGTTAAGATCAAGTATTTGCCCATTATCTCTAAGCGAGGTGCACAAAAAGGGTGCAAATCAAAACCCGACTTATAGCAATGATAAACAAATAGAAGCTTTCAGTTCACCCATTTAAAGCTTCTTACACCATTGATAGATGCATAAGACTAACGCTTGCTCCAAGATCACACAACGCCTTTGATCTCTATATCCCAATTTTACAGGATAGAAATAACTACCATATCTATGAGCTTTTTTGGAAGCTTGTTTGTAATATGGCACTACACTCTACTGTAGTGGAAAAGTTGCATCCTCTTCTATTTTCCTCCTGTTGAGAGCATGTCTTTCAAAATTTTTGCATAGAGGGCATCTCTGAGATTGCAAGTTGATGTGGATTTTAAGTGGTACTCTCAAATTAAACTCAAAATTCAACGTGAAACCCAATAAAATCTCCACCTGGATTAATTTATTTGTAAGACTAATTAATCAATACACTCCTGTAATTAATTAACTGGGATCTAATTTGTTTATCACTCTTGACTCACAAATTTATGAAGAAAATTCGAACAAATTTTATTCACTAAACTTGCGCAAATTTTCGGAAATTATATTGTATTGAAATTCAATGTATAAAACTTATGTATTTTTTACAAAGAACCTCAAGCTATTTATATAAGCAACCTAAGACTGAGTCCTAACAATTTTCTAAAACCCCTTAACTCCTAAACACGCACAAACAAGGCTGAAATTCAGCTTTACAAGACCCAAAAGATGACCACAAGATAGAATGACACATCATTATTGTATCTTGACCTTATAATCTTGCTTAACAAACTCTAACAACTTATCTAATCAAGAAATTATCCAACAACTTAACTAAATAATTATAAACAAGATAATCATCAGAATTACACCAAAAATCACGCAAATAACTTGTTACCACCCAAGATCAAAGAAATTCGTCAAAATTCTCGCCCCAGTGTTCGTTGATTTTTGAGCAACTTTTCAAGATTCTTCAAGAACTTCAAGAAATGCTTCAAGATCAAATCTTTTAATCAGAAACCTCAAGAATCGATTCTCCATGTATTTAGCATAATTATGATGATCAAGCTAGACTCTCACAAGAACTAAAAATAATGATGTCCAAAATGAGAAAACCCTATCAAGTGAAATGGGAAAAACTCATGGACCAAACCAACTTGTTCCCTGTACCACCACTGTGATCCAGTCCTGTGAGTGCATTAATTAGATTTACTATCACTTAACTTAACTAATGGCTCACTCCACCAGTGACAAGTATTAATGATCAACTACTATAGTGTTGCCTAGGGCCACCACCATCACTAGAATTTATATTATAGTGCCAACCTATAAATCATTGCCCACATACCTGTGATTTATCCTTAACAAAACCAATGGGATTTATTATTAGGATAATTGGTTCATCCACTTTTGTATCATGATATCTCACTTGTACCCAAATTCACATCAGCCAATTAAGAATGGAATATTGATGTGCATTCTTTAACATATCGAGAAACTTACCATACTCTCCTCAGCTTTGCTCGAACAATCTTTGTGGGAATGGAACAGGGGCTTGTAAGCAGAATGGGGTATACCAATAGCTTCATTCTCTATCTCTTTCTTGAGCTCAACATTCTCCTCTACAACAATCTCTTACTATGAGATATCTCATTGGTGGATCTCTAACTCTACCACCCCCCCTTAAGGTCACGTATTCATTTGATCCCTTGATGGTTGCTCATTGTTTCTACGAAATTGACCAGGTCTTTAATAATTGACCTCTTGTTGAGCAGTTGGCTAATCTGATTCTCCAAAAAGCCTATTGACGAGCTTGTAACTGTTGAATAGAGTTATATTATCCTTTCATTGTGCTTCACCTTGCGGACTTGAAATTGTGGTTAGAGCTATTCGAGGCAAAATGAAGTTCTCCATCATGATCTCTAGGTTAGACTTTGTTGAGAAGGGGGTGGTTGTTGAAAATGAATGATTAATTAGAGATGGTCTTGCTTGAAAACCTGGTGGTTGAAGTTGCTTTGAGTCTTGGGGTGGATTTAATTGTGCTTGACTGTTCTTATATGGAGAGCAGGATTATGCTTCCACCCTCATTGTATTTGTTGGAATAAAATCGAATGACCTCTTTGGAGAATTATTATTATATAGAGCATTGTCCTGTTCAATCGTCATCCCAGCGGTGTTGAATTGGCACTCATTCGTCATACGTCCTTGTACCCCACATGTGTCCATGAAGCCACCATAGCTAGCCCAAATCGAAGTTGTTCACCTTATGAGAAGTACTTGCACAGTGTTTAGTCAATGTAGTTAGACATCAACATCATATCAACCTCCTTTTTTTTCGTAACACTTCGACCACCTGAACGATAGCTATCATTTGTAGCCATCTTTCAATTAACTCCTAATCTCAATTAGGTTCTTAGTCATGAATAGAGACCCTAGATGCCGCATAATGTAAAGTTGGGTGTGATGAGTCACCATTATAGAAAGTCACATCAGCATCCATTCAGGATTCCATGATGAGGAACTCATTTCTTAATCGTTATGTCTTCTCTTGGCCTAAGACTTCACCTAAGAATGCCTTCACAATTTATCCCATGTATCAAATTTTCCTTTGCCATCATCTCTCAACTACTCCCTTGCTCTGTCTCGAAGAGAGAAAGGAAGAACGTAGTCTTAGCATCATCGTGCCATTATTGATCTTGATGGTTTCACACTTCTCTAGAAGTTGTCAAATGGCTAATGGAGCACTCAATTGGAGCCTGAAAATAAGTCATTAGAGATGAACTAAATAAAAAAGTGAGTCTTAATTCAAAATTCGCAGCCTCAACGGTTGGCCTCACAATGCTAGAAAATTACTCCAGTTTTGGTTGTGTATGTACACCATATATATTCCCACAGAAGATTTGGGTTGTTCGGCTATGTCTTTCTGCTTGTTTTCGATTTCTTGTACGTTAATTTACTCCTTGCTTACGTGCAGTATCAGCTTCGATTTCAAGGTCTATTGGAAATCAATTCCTGAACCTGTTACTTCGAGTTTGCATGCAACGAGAAACAGACGCAAAAGATCAAACCAAAGGAAATAATAGCCGAAGCAACAATCAACCAAAAGCTAGCAAACATAAAATAAAAAAATAAACTAATTCAGATACCGTTATTTCCTGGCAACGATGCCAAATTTTGAAAGACTATCGTGATCCTATCAAAAATATATCCTAACTAATCCTTTTAACTATGTAGTAGGCAAGTCAGGCAATTCCACATAGACTAATTCGTTAAATTAGTTAAATAATTCTAATTAATGCTAAGCTAGTAACAAAAATATGATGATTGATTAAACTGTAACTAAACTAATTAACTAAAACATTTAAATTAATAAGAATCAAGAATATTAAAGCAATTCTATGGTCTAGGAATCCCCACTAACATGAATTATATAACAACCAAATCCCCTTTCCCTTGTTAATTAACAAACAATTCATAAGAATAGATCGCCTAATAATACCAATGATTTCTTTCGATCAATCAATGGCTTCTCTAACATTGCAATCCTACCTATTTTTATGGTTCATGCAATTTAAAATACTTTATGCATAGCATCCTAAAATCCTAAACAATTCTATCAATACTTTCATAATGATGTCTTTTGTCTTAAATTAGGGTTCTTATTATGTCGATTAAGAATCAACTTTCATTGCAAACTTCACATTCAATAAATACATTTCTAGTCATTACGATAATCAAAACCAACCCTAAAATAAACGAATTATAAAAACTCATGTACAAAAAGAACTCCTAATGGCTATCTCCCCTTCAATGTGCTAAAGAATCCCCCCCCCCTAAATTGATTGTCTATCCTACATATATTATCCTAAATATTAACATAAAGTAGGAGAAATAAAATAGGAAAATATATTTTAGGAATACAAAAGATATCAAATAGAATTTTAATCAGTTTTATCCATAGTTGGGAACGACCAGCGCCCCATGGGTACCCAGCTGGCCCGGGCAGTAACTCAAGGGGAAAAAACGCTCAAAACCATTGGGCCTCTAGTTCGCTTTGTGAAACGCTGGGTCGACTTCAAGGGATTTAACTCTGAGTTCTAGGCATTGAAATAAGGCTTGTGACCTACTGTTGCGAATTTCTACGAATCTAGTTTCCACGAAACTCTAACCGCATTGATACAATGGGTATTTCTCAGTTTATGACCAAAATAAGTGAGCATTGGTCAAGCTGAACTTCACAAACTCTCAACGTTCCTTCATTTTAGCTCGAATTCACCTCAAAAAGCTACGCGATGACCCTTATGGATGCAAAAAAGACCTTATATGATGAATATCGTCGTGCTAAACATCCATATCTTCAACTCTTCTCTTACATTATCCACTTCAGTGAACTTTGCTCCGAAAGCTTCCATATAGGTATAAAACTACTGAAAAATTAAGAAAATTCAAATGAAGTGTAATAGAGCAAAAAATGGACAATTCATGCGATTAATATCGAAATGTAACCATATAGGCCAATAAGAGCGAAATATGCACCTAAGAAGCATAAAAATTAACCCGATATAAAAGTGAGATATTAGTTATGTGAGTGACATTCGACGATTGGGTTTGAAACCTAGTTTTGAGAGTAGGATCCCACACTCAACGACTGCTTGTGATTTTTCTTTTTTTTGGTACTGGCTGATTTTGCCTTGAGGGTAATCACCAATTAATTTTGACGGCGTTTTGGTTGTTTACTAGGATTTGGGTATTAATCACTTGGCTTCGAAATTGGGGCTAGGGTTCTTAGAATGGTCAATTTAGGGCCTTCAATGGTGGTTGTTATGGAGTTTTTGATGATGGTGATGATTTAGGGTTTAGTCGAAGGTGGTGATCTTATTGGAGTTCAATAATGGTCGAGTTTGGGGGTAGCTGGTGCTAGATGACAGTTGTCAATCGGACAAGGATGCTCAAGGGCCTAAGGGCTTGGCCATAAGTTTTTGTTTAGAGTCCGCTAATATTACCATGACCTCAAGAATCAACTAGAAACATTCATTATCGATAGCATGCTGACTGGCTTGATAGATTTATATATTCGATCACAAGGGAAATTCAAGGGGGGGGGGGAGAGGGGGGGGGGGGGGGGGGGGGGGGGGGGGGGGGGAAGAACAATGGTGAGCTGTAGTAGAGACTCTAGAGATATGACACCGAGAGAAGGTTTATTGATTCATTTTCAAAAAATTTAGGTTACTGGGTTACAATTACTGGTATGACACCATGAATGGAGTTATGCAAATAGTCATGATGAAAAACAACTTTCATGTTCTGTCCAGAGCACTATTTTCATTGACAATTGTTCATTCCTTTCATGCTAAGTGCTAATGTGCCTATGTTATTCAAACACGGATACGAGTGTGATTGTCGGACTTGGCCATTTTGTAGAAAAATGTACGTTTTTTTTATTAAAAATGGAGTATTGAGTGGAGTCTCATGTCAGACTCAATACGGTATCACAAGCAATTTTTGAGGTAGATGAGGGTGTCGAGGTAACATAGTATCAATGCATCATGTGTATTCTAATTTCTAACGAACCTCTAACAGAGTAGTAGGTGACTAAAATTCATTCTGTCAGTTTTTATTAAATATAATACTAAACACACACGCACACATTAAATATAAAAGTTCATTGGTAGAGAAATAGCGGAAGGACGATAAATGATACTTGTCATGACCTTCAATTCAACGAGTTCTTGATACATAAAAGATGTCAATTACCATAGAATGACTTAGATCGACCATTATGACTCATCCCAGTCACTTGGATTACAAAGCAGAAAGAAACAAGTAAACAACTACTGCTACCCTTTGTAAAACTCTCACAAAAATTCAGAACCCACGTTGCAGATGGTCAATCTATCAAATTTGGAGAAAGCTTAAATGCCCAAAGGAGGGACAAAGAAAGGGTAAGCGACAGATATGAAGGAAAGTCTATTTTCTTGATAGATTGAGAAAGGTCAATATATTTCAGATTCTTGTGTTTGCCTTCAATGAGAGCATTGATACTAGGATATTTACAACTTTACAAGAGGATGAAGTAACAAAAGTTAGCATACATCTTATCATTAGACCCATAAAGTAGACAGAGACTAATAATGTCTACAAATCCCACACAACCTGAAAAGCAAGAGCTTTAGATCCTTCACTTCACAAAGCCAACAAGAAAATACATTTTAAAGTATCTGGGTTTTGCCCTTTGGGTTTGCATCATAGATTGCATCATTTACAATTAATACTGAACATAGTATAGAAAGCTATGATACTCAGAGGTGCTACTGCTGGACTCAAGTATCCATGTGTTGGGTAAAATGTTCAACACATAGTATTCATGTGTCATCCATACAACCATACCCAAATCACAATGTCAAGGATCCAATATGATTACTTGGGGTGAAATAATGGGTTCGAATTATTATCTGGAAATAAAAGGGTGAGATATACCATCTCCTAGCAGTTCCCAAAACAGAACCTTAGTCAAGGTTATTGAACTTGAAGTTTTATGCAATATAAGCTTAGTAAGAAAGTCATTGCATTTTATTTCATAAAAGCACGAATCAATTGTCATTCATCTTATTATGCTAAACAGCTCTTCAACTACATCACATCTAAGACATACAATATACATATTTTGACAGGAAAGGCCCATACCTTTCTCTCATGGGCACACATGGGCAGTTCCAGAAACCCTGACTAACTTCAGCTGCTTTGTCATCATAATATCTGAAAAATGTTAGGATACTATTGAACATTAAAGAATCAAAACATCAAGAGTGAAACTAAATATGCTTCATATAATAAAGAAGTAATCACCTGCAAGGGCAAAGTGGGGCACCTAGTGCATCCTTGTGCTCTGCTAATCCCTGTCAAATCCCCAAATAATTCCTTTAGATTAAGGCTTTGTTACTAGTTAAGTACAAGTAGGTTTCAGTGAAAAGGTATGGCATTGCTACCAAGTATTCTCTATTTTTAAGTATATTTAGCTTAACTCAGAAAAATTCGGAGAAGTTGAGACAAGTTTAGGTAGTTCAACATTTAAAAGTTTTTAAAACTTAAAAGATATCTACAAATTTCAGACTACAGTTCAGTTACTTCAGTCAAGATAGAAAAATGGAAACAATTTTTTGATTAATTTTATTCAAATCAGTCAAACATATCAACTTACTTGGCATTCAAGTGGGTTGAAAGCGAGTCCCATATATTTAGTAGTTTGAAACACGATTATTATATATCTAAAATATAAAGCCATGTGCATTATCTCACCGGCAGCTCTCTCAATCATTGAATAGGCTTCATTTAACTCAATCCCATGCCGTTTTGAAAAATATTCATTACAAGCCTTGAACCCACCTTGATTATGAACATTTTCAGCCACTATAACTCTAGTACACTAATACAATATTGATTTACAATTCTCCCCTATGTTTCCACAAAAACAAAATGGGTAATAAATGACAAGGCAAGGTCCAAAAACTAGTTCAATATAAGAAAACATGGCCTAAGCAAGCTTGATAAAGAAATGTTAAAACAAAATTAGCTACTGGAGTACATTAAGTAACTTTCGAACGTTGAATTGTTGATAAACCCATATTCTTTAACAATCTCCTTATCCTCCATTAGTAGCCAAAAATGAAAACCATGTAAAAAGATATTTACATTTTACAACAAATTTTTACTCCTACGAGTTCATCAGGTAGGTTGCATTAGACACCCTCCAACATAATTCTAAATATTTTGATATGACTCTAAGGATACCAATGAAAAAAAAGTAACAGAAATTAAAGGACTAATCATTAGCATATTAGAAACATAGTATTACACTTCCACCAAAATGTTATTTCATCTTGTTCACAATTCTTTTGGTCAAAGTTGAAAGCTTTAACCACAATTTTTTCTTCTTTGTTTGGATAGAAGGAAATGGAAGGAAAGGAAGGGAAGAGAAAAGCTGGAGAATAATTTCCTTGTTTGAATAAAGGGATGGGGGAAGGAAAGGGAGGGAGAGGGAGGGATACATTTTACCTCATCCTTAACAAACCATCATCCTTTTAATTTAGGAAAGATTTGGAGGGAAATTGTTGGAGCTCCACCTCTCCCTCCCTTTCTCTCCCCTCCCCTTCCTTCTATTTCCCTTCTCCTCCTTTACTTCCTACCTTATTATCCAAGAAATGTGCTTTTCGAATTGAGAGAACAATGACAAAGACAAAAAAGGCATTCCTAGAATGAAGATATTAATGAAAAAAGAAAAGAAAAGGAAATAAGGGATTCTAACGAAAAAATAGTGATGGTTGAAGGTGCAGCAAGAGTGGGGTGATATATTAGCTAAGGGAATTTTTTTTAAAGAGTGAAAATTTGCCCACCCCAACTTCTTCCCTCAATGATCACAACCTTCGCTCTTTATCTTTATATTTTATTTTGTCTCCAATCACTCCTTTAGTTAATTACTTCCATCTAAAGTACACTCAAAATGAAATATTGAAAAACGCAGCAATAACAATCATCCAGGAACCAAGGATGATGATGGCATTATTAATAAATGAATAGTCTGCTTACAAATGAGCATAATATGTTGATCTAAGTTTTTGATTGCGTTCAATTAGAAAACATAACAAATTTAAGCTTTTTATCCAAAGAAACTTTGTGAACATAAAGATAAGGTTTCGCTTTGGCAGAGAAGCAGCAAGACATAGTTTACCAGCACATGGACCACCTCCTCCCTCTTCCTAAAAGTATCATGAACAAATTGTTTTTCGAAGGTAAAGAGTATACTCATAAGAGCATTCATACATAAGCCCACACACACAAGAAAGGATTATTGATAGATCTAGATAGGCGTATCCATAGAGACCAAATACCTTGATAACAACAGATGTGACACCTTTATCAGCACAAAAATATGTTCCTGACTTCCGAGCGTATTGTTCAGAGAATTTCCTCATTATTTCAATGGACTTGTCTGATGGTTCCACTGAAGAACAAATTGATGCATTAGAGATAAATTTAGGGACAAGAGCTAATATATATATGAAAAAATAATTTTAATATATCAATGTTGCACATATAAATCACAAACTAGCGGAAAGGCAGAAGACATCAAAACCAAATGAGGCATACATAACTAGCATCTCCCGGGTGAAAAAGTATGATATAGTCATCATGTAGCATCTAAGGTGAAGAATTTTATATCATGGTCATAGCCATGTACATGGTAATAGTTGTGGATAGTGAAAGAGCACATAAATCTTGTACGGACACATCAACAATATTAGCTTTTTATCAGTTTTTTTAAGCGACTTATCAGCTGCAGTACGATTTCTTCAGAAATCGTCGATAATATAATCAGCTGCAGTATGATTTCTTCAGAAATCGTTGATAATATAATCAGCTGCAGTACGAAGTCCTCAAAAAGCCCTTCGATTTAGCTCAAAACAGATAAATCAATCTTAAAAATTCCATATAACAGCATGTCTAAACCTTCAATTTGCTTTCAGGAAAACATGTATAAATCAAATACAAGAAGTTGGTATTTATATTGTGTTTCGAGATTTCAAATCAAGATATTGATCATAGTTGTCATTAAGTATCACATAACTGTTGTAAACTACTATAACACCAACAAATCACCATAAGAAAAATATATTTCTCATGAAACGTTTGGACAAACACATAAACCATGAATTTGTACTTTGCTGCTAGCAATTACAGCATCACTATGCACGATAAAAACCCTGAAAACGCCGATTATAGTACCACTGTAACAAGATTGAACCACTGAAACAGCGGATAGTATTCTAGCTGAATTCCAGAACTAAACTGAGGTAACACAAACTCAAGATCACACTGAAGTACTAAACTAGGTCATTCAAGAATCATATTGCTTATATTGCGATTTTAAACTGTTCACCAACTGCCAAATAACTCTCAAATAACCAAATATTTTCGACAATTATATCCTCAATAATCATCATTTAAAATACAATTTCAACTTTCATACTATAACAATCTTCCAAAATTATCAATGCAATTTCAGCTTCATATGATTTGTTCGCATGTTTTCAAACAAATATTAATCGACCTAACTTAGATTTGATTCACATATATAATCCAATAAATTATGATTTTATAAAGCTGAGAAATGCAGCAATTGGTGAAATTTTCAGCTTGATTATATAAATATACAAGAATTTGAAGAAATTGAGATGATGAAAAAAAAACAGAAATCGAAAAAACGCGAAATTAAAGTAATTGAATTAGAAAAGAGTGAAATTACGAATTATACCTTGAGCAAAAACGACACATTGTTGACGAGGTGAATGTTTTCGAAACGTTTCGGAAGAAGGTTTAGCGAAGAAGCTGTAAGAAGTGGAAGCTTGAAGAGCTTTCATGGTGATTTTCCAAATGACGAAGATGAGCTAAGGTTTTTTTTTTTTTTTCCTCAATTTTTTTTTACGGGAGAAGATGGCTGATCAAAGTTTCACTGAAATCCAATTAATTTGGCGCAGATGATCGAAGTATCGAACAGTAATCTACTTAATGATACACGTTTGGGTTGATCCAATTCCGCGCATTTTAAATCCCATAGTTATATTTATTTTAGTTTAAGGTGAAGGTGATGAGAATCGATTTTAAATCTCCTCAAAATCAGTAGCTACTGTTTAATTTTGGGATTATGTTAAACATTTTGTTCATTTTACAATATGAATTCACATTGAGCTCAAGTCAATGCAGACCAATCAATTCTATCTACTCTTTGGTAATTAGTACTTTTACGGAGTAGTATATAGTAATTTGATTGGTAAAAACTTATTTCAATATCTTAATTAATACTTATGATAATTTCATGGGCATTTTTATATATTTTGAAAATTAACTTTTAATTAACAACCAATAAAAATGCTTTATGTAAATGGAAAAAAATATTCCAAGTGTAACAAATAAAAAGAAGTACCATAAACGGAATAAATGACTAACTTTAATTTGTGAAACAGAAGGAGTAGCTAGTAACAAAACTATTCAAAAATAAATTCATAAATGCATAATAATATAAAAAATGATATATCACACGCAATCATTGAGCAAAAACGACCTACTGTATTTTGTAAAAAGCAATAACCTCCGCCAGTCCACCATGAATTAGTTGCATCAAAAATATTACTTTCATAATTGTGAGGTATTAAATTATGGATTGTTGTAACAAATTTGTGGCAAAGTTATATATGGAATTGACTAAAAAAGCTCCCCACAACCCCCACAAACAACTTAGCAGCAATAAGTGTTGGATCTCCAAAAACTATTGCAATCACATAAGTGATCACATTTTTTAGTATTCTCAAATACTTGTTCCCATCTTTTCCACCTTTCCTCTTCTTAAGAATTGGTAGCGACTCCAACCTTTCAAGATCCATACCTTTGCTAACAATATTCATGGCACTTGTAATCCTTATTCTTCAATGCATAAAACCATCCAAAATTGATTCTGTTATTGTCACTGCTAACAATCTTAAGTCCTTGCACAATTCACATCTTTCACGTGCACCCTCTTTGTTAAGATCAAGTATTTGCCCATTAATCTCTAAGCGAGGTGCACAAAAAGGGTGCAAATCAAAACCCGACTTATAGCAATGATAAACAAATAGAAGCTTCAGTTCACCCATTTAAAGCTTCTTACACATTGATAGATGCATAAGACTAACGCTTGCTCCAAGATCACACAACGCCTTTTGATCTCTATATCCCCAATTTTAACAGGAATAGAATAACTACCATGATCTATGAGCTTTTTTGGAAGCTTGTTTTGTAATATGGCACTACACTCTACTGTTAGTGGAAAAGTTGCATCCTCTTCTATTTTCCTCCTGTTTGAGAGCATGTCTTTCAAAATTTTTGCATAAGAGGGCATCTCTGAGATTGCAATTGATGTGGATTTTAAGTGGTACTCTCAAATTAAACTCAAAATTCACGTGAAACCCAATTAAATCTCCACCTGGATTAATTTATTTGAAGACTAATTAATCAATACACTCCTGTAATTAATTAACTGGGATCTAAATTTGTTTATCACTCTTGACTCACAAATTTATGAAGAAAATTCGAACAAATTTATTCACTAAACTTGCGCAAATTTTCGGAAAATTATTGTATTGAAAATTCAATGTATAAAACTTATGTATTTTACAAGGAATCCTCAAGCTATTTATATAACAACCTAAGACTGAGTCCTAACAATTTTCTAAAACCCTTAGACTCCTAAAACACGCACAAACAAGGCTGAAATTCAGCTTACAAGACCCAAAAGATGACTCACAAGATAAGAATGACACATCATTATTGTATCTTGACCTTATAATCTTGCTTAACAAACTCTAACAACTTATCTAATCAAGAAATTATCCTAACAACTTAACTAAATAATTAATAAACAAGATAATCATCAGAAATTACACCAAAAATCACGCAAATAACTTGTTACCCAAGATCAAAGAAATTCGTCAAAATTCTCGCCCCAGTGTTCGTTGATTTTTGAGCAACTTTTTCAAGATTCTTCAAGAACTTCAAGAAATGCTTCAAGATCCAATCTTTTAATCAAGAAACCTTCAAGAATCTATTCTCCATGTATTTTAGCATAATTATGATGATCAAGCTAGACTCCACAAGAACTAATAATAATGATGTCCAAAATGAGAAAACCCTATCAAGTGAAATGGGAAAAACTCATGGACCAAACCAACTTGTTCCCTGTAACCACCACTGTGATCCATCCTGTGAGTGCATTAATTAGATTTACTATCACTTAACTTAACTAATGGCTCACTCCACCAGTGACAAAGTATTAATGATCAATATCTATAGTGTTGCCTAGGAAGCCACCACCATCACTAGAATTTATAGTGCCAACCTTATAAATCATTGCCACACATACCTGTGATTTATCCTTAACAAAACCAATGGGATTTATTATTAGGATAATTGGTTCATCCACTTTTGTATCATAGGATATCTCACTTGTACCCAAATTCACATCAGCAATTAAGAATGGAATATTGATGTGCAATTTCTTTAACATATCGAGAAACTTACCATACTTCTCCTCAAGCTTTGCTCGAGACAATCTTTGTGGGAATGGAACAGGGGCTTGTAAGGCAGAATGGGTATAGCAATAGCTTCATTCTCTATCTCTTTCTTGAGCTCAACATTCTCCTCTACAACAATCTCTTTACTATGAGATATCTTCATTGGTGGATCTTCTAACTCTCTACCACCCCTTAAGGTCACAGTATTCATTTGATCCCTTGATGGTTGCTCATTGTTTCTACGAAATTGACCAGGTTCTTTAATAATTGACCTACTTGTTGAGCAAGTTGGCTAATCTGATTCTCCAAAAGCCTATTGACGAGCTTGTAACTGTTGAATAGAGTTATATATCCTTTCATTGTGCTTCACTTGCGGAGCTTGAAATTGTTGGTTAGAGCTATTCGAGGCAGAAATGAAGTTCTCCATCATGATCTCTAGGTTAGACTTTTGTTGAGAAGGGGGTGGTTGTTGAATGAATGATTAATTAAAGGATGGTCTTGCTTGAAAACCTGGTGGGTTGAAGTTGCTTTGAGTCAATTGGGGTGGATTTAATTGTGCTTGACTGTTCTTATATGAGAATGCAGGATTATGCTTCCACCCTTCATTGTATTTGTTGGAATAAAAATCGAATGACCTCTTTGGAGAATTATTATTATATAGAGCATTGTCCTGTTCAATCGTCATCCCAGCGGTGTTGAATTGGCACTCATTCGTCATACGTCCTTGTACCCCACATGTGTCACATGAAGCCACCATAGCTAGCCCAAATCGAAGTTGTTCAACCTTATGAGATAGTACTTGCACAGTGTTAGTCAATGTAGTTAAGACATCAACATCATATCAACCTCCTTTTTTTCGTAACACTTCGACCACCTGAACGATAGCTATCATTTGTAGCCATCTTTTCAATTAACTCCTTAATCTCAATTAGGTTCTTAGTCATGATAGAGACCCTAGATGCCGCATTAATGTAAAGTTGGTTGTGATGAGTCAAACCATTATAGAAAGTCAACATCAGCATCCATTCAGGAATTCCATGATGAGGAACTCATTTCTTAATCGTTATGTCTTCTCTTGGCCTAAGAACTTCACTAAGAATGCCTTCACCAATTTATCCCATGTATCAAATTTTCCTTTGCCATCATCTCTCAACTACTCCCTTGCTCTGTCTCGAAGAGAGAAAGGAAAGAGACGTAGTCTAATAGCATCATCAGTGACATTATTGATCTTGATGGTGTCACACTTCTCTAGAAAGTTGTCAATATGGCTAATGGAGCACTCAATTGGAGAGCCTGAAAATAAGTCATTAGAGATGAACTAAATAAAGTGAGTCTTAAGTTCAAAATTCGCAGCCTCAACGGTTGGCCTCACAATGCTAGAAAGTACTCCAGTTGTTGTGTCTAGTACACCATATATATTCCCACAAAGATTTGGGTTGTTCGGCTATGTCTTTCTGCTTGTTTCGATTTCTTGTACGTTAATTTACTCCTTGCTTACGTGCAGTAGCTTCGATTTCAAGGTCTATTGGAATCAATTCCTCTGAACCTGTACTTCGAGTTTGCATGCAACAAGGAAACTAGACGCAAAAGATCAAACCAAAAGGAAATAATAGCCGAAGCAACAATCCAAACCAAAAGCTTAGCAAACATAAATAAAAAAATAACTAATTCAGATACCGTTAGTTCCTGGCAACGATGCCAAATTTTGAAAGACTATCGTGATCCTATCAAAAATAATATCCTAACTAATCCTTTTAACTATGTAGTAGGGCAAGTCAAGGTCAATTCCACATAGACTAATTCGTTTAAATTAGTTAAATTAATTCTAATTAATGCTAAGCTAGTAACTAAAAATATGATGATTGAATTAAACTAGTAACTAAACTAATTAACTAAAACAATTGAAATTAATAAGAATGAATCAAGAATATTAAAGCAATTCTAGGTCTAGGAATCCCCACTAACATGAATTAATATAACAACCAAATCCCCTTTCCCTTGTTAATTAACAAACAATTCATAAGATAGATGCGCCCTAATAATACCAATGATTTCTTTCGATCAATCAATGGCTTCTCTAACATTGCAATCCTACCTATTTTTATGGATTCATGCAATTTAAATACTTTATGCATAGCATCCTAAAATCCTAACAAATTCTATCAATACTTTCATAATGATGTCTTTTGTCTTAAATTAGGGTTCTTATATATGTCGATTAAGAATCAACTTTCATTGCAAACTTCACATTCAATAAATACTATTTCTAGTCAATTATCGATAATCAAAACCAACCCTAAAATAAACGAATTATAAAAACTCATGTACAAAAAGAACTCCTAATGGCTATCTCCCCTTCAATGTGCTAAAGAAGTCAACCCCCCCCTGGCCCACTGCTGAATACTGTAATAAAGAAGTCAGTCATATCTCCCCTTCCCTTTTCTCCCTCCTCCCCCCCCCCCAAGCCTCCCCCCCCCCGCCCATCCCCCCCCCCCCCCCCCATAAATTGATTGTCTATCCTACATATATTATCCTAATATATTAACATAAAGTAGGAGAAATAAAATAGGAAAATATAATTTAGGAAATTACAAAAGATATCAAAATAGAATTTTATCAGTTTTATCCATAGTTGGGAACGACCAGCGCCCCATGGGTACCCAGCTGGCCGGGCAGTAACTCAAGGGGAAAAAACGCTCAAAACCATTGGGCTCTAGTTCGCGTTGTGAAACGCTGGGTCGACTTCAAAGGGATTTAACTTGAGTTCTAGGCATTGAAATAAGGCTTGTGACCTACTGTTGCGAAGTTCTACGAATCTAGTTTCCAACGAAACTCTAACCGCATTGATACAATGGGTATTTCTCAAGTTATGACCAAAATAGTGAGCATTGGTCAAGCTGAACTTTCACAAACTTCAACGTTCCTTCAATTTTAGCTCGAATTCACCTCAAAAAGCTACGCGATGACCCTTATGGATGCAAAAAAGACGTTATATGATGATAATCGTCGTGCTAAACATCCATAATCTTCAACTCTTCTCTTACAATTATCCACTTCAGTTAACTTTGCTCCGAAAGCTTCCATATAGGTATAAAACTACCTGAAAAATTAAGAAAATTACAAATGAAGTGTAATAGAGCAAAAAATGGACAATTCATGCGATTAATATCGAAAATGTAACCATATAGGCCCAATAAGAGCTAAATATGCACCTAAGAATGCATAAAAATTAACCCGATATAAAAGTGAGATATTAGTTATGGATGGAAAATTCGACGATTGGGTTTGAACCTAGTTTTGAGAGTAGGATCCCACACGCAACGACTTGCTTGTGAGTTTTCTTTGGTGCTGGTGAGTTTGCCTTGAAGGAGTAATTCACCAATTATTTTGACGGCGTTTTGGTGTTTTACCTAGGATTTGGGGATTAATCACTTGGCTTCGAAATTGGGGCTAGGGTTTCTTAGAATGGTCAAGTTTAGGGCCTTCAATGGTGGTTGTTATGGAGTTTTTGATGATGGTGATTGATTTAGGGTTTAGTCGAAGGTGGTGATCTTATTGGAGTATCAATAATGGTCGAGTTTGGGGGTAGCTGGTGCTAGATGACAGTTGTCAATCGGACCAAGGATGCTCAAGGGCCTAAGGGCTTGGCCATAAGTTTTTGTTTAGAGTCCCTAATATACCATGACCTCAAGATCACTAGAAACATTCATTATCGATAGGCCATGCATGACTGGCTTGATAGATTTATATATTCGATCACAAGGGAAATCTAAAAGACGACACTAATGTTGTTAATTATTTTAAAAGTTGGATCAAAGGTGATAAATGGATTATGAGCTAGTAAGCGCAAAAAACTGTTCAAACACTCAACCAGTATAACTATAAATAGATTTATAAGTGAATTGATTACAAAATAATGAAACTTCACACACAAAGATCAGTATTAAAACAAGGATGGAGCAAAAATGTCCTACATATTAGCTACAAAAATTTACATATAAATCTTTTCTATTCTATGATATCGACTATAGAAGATCCCCGAAATATATAACCCCCTGGTCCCCCTCTACAAACAACCTAGCAGCAATAAGCTTTGAATCTCTGATCCAAAAATTATTGCAATCCCTAAGTGTGATCATAGTTACCACCTTACTATTTTCCAATGCTTATTCCCATAATTACCACCTTTCCTCTTCTTAACAACTAGTAGGGACTCTAATCTCGCAAAATCCACACCTTTGCTTGCCACATTTATAATTTTTTTTTGGTGTTTGGGAGCCACAAGGACGGTAATAAAATTCGATCTCATAATTAACTGAAACCAAAAGGGAAGCTATAACCACTTGATAAGCTATGTCTCACTCTCTTGCCACATTTATAATCCAATATGCATGGCACTTGTAATCCTTGTTTTTCGATGTATTAATCCATCCAAAATCGATTTTATTGTTCTCACGGACATTCGTTAAGTCCTTGCACAATTCACATCTTTGGCGTGCATTTTCTTTGATAAGATCAAGTATACTCCACAAGTGTCACAACACTGCTTACAACTTGACATTAGTTACTAATTATATCTCTTTGACCTCAAAAATTTAACCAATGATATTAAAGATGATAATTTAATAAAAACGTATCTCCTAAGATATATATCTAAAGATAAATAAATATTATTGCAATGATAGATAAATATTTCATAAAGATTATGCAAATTAGAAATTAATTAATAATTTATACATTGGTAAGAATCTAACAAAATTTCATAAAAATTAATGTTATGTAAAAAGATAATTTTACATAACATTAGTTTTTATGAGTATGTATGGTTATGCATTAAAAGATTGGTTCGATGAGAAAAGTTAAATTTTCATTCATAATATTAACAAAAAGGCAAAACTAAATATAATAATTTATTTAGTTAATAATAATTTACTTATCATGTAAAATAAAGATAATTAAATTGAATAATTTTTTTTAAATAATATTTTTTTGGAAAAAGATTATTATTTGTTAGATAATATAAAACATTATTTTAAAGCAAAATGTCGTAATAACTCGTGCATCATACGGGTTTCAACACCAGTATAACCTATGGTATAGATTTGTAATACGTTTGAATTATTATGATTTATTATATAGTTTTTTACAAAAACTTATATAAGACGTTCTTATTTGGTAATTAAGATCAATAGATTGTTAGACAAAAAAATATTTATTAATTAAACCAATGAAACCCAATAGTTAAAGAAAAGCCATAAATAATTGATGATCTTACCATAAGACAATTTTATCGAAGACCTGTTAAATTTGACAATTTCTTATATGTGGCTAGCCACATTTTCAATTAAGGGTGTGGCATATTCCAATCCCAAAAGAAAGAATAAAGAATCCCAATTTCTTTAAATCTTCAAACCTTCACGGCACTCCTCTCTTTCGTCTTTTCTTCTCTTTTTTCCATTTCTAGAGATTTTAAACAACTTAAATTTAATCAAGCTAAGAGTATAATTCTTCAATTAATCAAAATTTGTGCCATTTCAATTATTACTTGAAAATGATATTCTATAATTTGTGGTAATGTCTTCATCAATTATTGTTGGAGCATTAGAGTAGTGGTGATTGTGGTGGCGTTGGTTTTTGTAAAGACAATATTGAACATTGAAAAAGAGCCGATAATAGAAGCGCAAAAAGGTAGCCAACTAACGATGAGTTCATTGGACCTTCGGAGAAAGAAGTTGGGGACTTAGTATTTGATGACATTATTTTTTGATCTCCCCTCAAATTAATTGCCTCTGATATGTTTGTTAAAATAGGATTTGCTAAGGATTTGACGTCATTAACTTATTTGTTTGAATAATCTCATCATAACATTTATAAAAAGTATACCATTTCAACGAAGAGGGTTACTTTAAATAATAAGGGTTACTTTATAAATATAAATATGTGAGGGTTATCCGATGATTTGAATAGAAATAATTACATATTGTCAATACAATGGTTACTCATGAAAATAAAAAGGGTTGCTTGTTCTAAATACATGGGTTACTCAACTGAATAATTAGGGTACTTACCATAAATATTTGAGTTACTCATCTTAATGATGATAATGATTAATATTGTACTTATTATATATACAGGGATCACTTATGTGAATAATGACGGTTACTTATTATATATAAATGGGTTACTCATCTAAACAATGAGGGCTACTTGTTATAAATATAAAGGTCACTCATCTGAACAATGAGGGTTACTTAATATAAATATAGGGGTTATTATTCTTAACGTAAAACGAGGGTTACTTATTATGAATATAAGGGTTACTCATTTGAATATTGAAGGTTACTTATTATAAATAAATGGGTTACTCATCTAAACAATGAGGGTTACTTATTATAAATAAATGGGTTACTTGTAATAATGAGGGTTACTTATTATCAATATATGGGTCACTCATCTAAACAATGAGGGTTACTTGATATATATACAGAGGTTACTCAACTAAACGTAAAATGAGGGTTACTTAGGGTCTGTTTACTTCAGCTGAAAACAGTTGAACTGAACTGAACTGATTAGAGTTGAATTGAATTGAAAGTTTTTTATGAAGGATTAATGAGTAGCAAAATAAAAGAAGAGGTGAACTGAACTGAAGTGAGCGGAGCTGAACTGAATTGAACTGATTTTAAGCTGAAGTAAACAGGCCCTTATTATGAACATATGGATTACTCATCTAAAAAAATTAGGGTTCTTTAATAAATTAATATGAATACAAGGGTTACTCATCTAAGCAATGAGGGTTATGTGTGTATTGGGGGGAGTGGAGAAGGTTAAAAATTTAACGTTACAAAATTACATCAATGTGAATCTCTATTTGTAGAGAATTAAAAAATATGAATTTTGGTATTTTTACTTCATATTTTAGACTTATATTTTTTGTAATATATGCATTTGAAAAATAAAATATTATTTTTTTCTCTTTCCTCTTATAATTGGTTAAGTATTTTGGAATGGATAATTACTAGAGAAAATGAGCAGTTAAATGTACTAGATGTGCTGTGTAATGAGCTTGGCAACACCCTCAATTGAAGATGCGGCCAGCCATATTGGTTAAATTTTCCTTTTCTTTTTTCCAGATAATTATGAACCACTATATGACTATTTGTTTATATAACTATTTGTTTGATTACATTGGTATTATTACACTACTACCGTGTATCTAGATATAATTTTATAATTAGTCGGTCACTATCAAGCTAGTTATTCTGCTTATTTTTAATTGATTTACTTAGCTCATAAGTACATCCGTAAACTATATCATGTTCTTGTGTTATACGGTGATAATCGTGGACATGGCTAGCTACACGCTTTGTAGACATGTTTGCTACTAATTATGCTACATCACATTATATTATATTTATTAATTATATGGGGGGTATCAAGTAAATTTTGCATAATGAAATATTATTCGCATTATTTTTTATTTCCTCTATCTTATTAGGGAGTGAGGGGGAACTTTATTAATTTGAAAAATGATAGAGGCACTCTTCCATTTGATAAGGGCACTCCCTATTGGGACTCTATGTCTCTATCACCCAAAAAAAATGGTTTCACATAGTCACCATAATGTTATGATAATAACTTCGGAATCGTGTGCCTTTATCAAGCCCCATAGCCAAACCCCTTACATGAGTTCTTATATCAATAGGTTAGACAAAAGTGGAAGCTCTTATATATATATATATATATATATATATATATATACAACAACGGTTTTCTTGGAAACAAAATCCAACTAATAACCAATTCCAAGGTACTCTCCCATAACTAGTATCAATGACTACTTCTTTTATGACTTCATGATTCGTTGATCCAATATGTTAATCACATTTCATTCAAGGCCCTTACTCCAATAAAAAACATCACTTTGCAGTTTGTAGTTTTGTATCTTAACAAAATTAAATAAAAAAAAAGGTGACATTCTTCTTGAATTGCTTAGACCGTCTAAAAAGGATTTTGCTTGACTACTTTCTTCTGAAAAAGCAATAGTAATTCTTGCAAATATCCTCAATTTTGGATATTCTCAGTCTTTTTTTTTTTTTTTAGGGTACTTTATTGAATATAATTTTAAGTGTGAGTGAAAGAAATAGTGTAATATATATTATATGCATATTTCAATTTAAGGTATAAAGAATTTCCCACTTCGTACCTTAAATTGGAAGTTTTACTGTACTTGCAGTTTCGACCCTAAGGAAAAAATTCTCATTTATTTGGGTTTTTTTTTTTTTATTTTATATACAACTAGATACCTCTATAACTTTCTTTAACTATATAATGATATGATATGAAAGTATGAGGTGTTGAAATATTATATATGAGGTGTTGAAATATTATATGGTACAGCCGCTTTTACGAATTGTAAATTTGGTATAATTTGTGGCAAAAATTTTGTTGAATTGATTTAAAGCTACGCTTTACTAATTTCAATCAAAACAACAAATTTTTCTCCTTTAGTTGTACTTAGCAAGGTATAACCTATTGTATAGTAGGGGTGTTCAATAGGATCGACCCGATCCGAAAAGTCAAATATCCGACCTTATCGGATCAGCTAAATTGCGATCCATATCCAACTCGACTAAGTCGGATATCCAATCCGAAATATCCGAAAAAATGTCGGATTGGATATCCGATGATCCGAAAATATATTTATAAAGTAAAAGGTTAATTTGAAAATAATACAAAACTACTAAATTTAATGAAATAATTCGATTCGAAATATATGTGATCCGATCCATGATTCGACTGATCCGATTCAAGAAGCCTTAATTTTCAAGTATTTCATTCGGATATCCGACAACGAAAAGGTGTAATCCGTATCCGATCCGAAACCAAAAATTATCTAACTTTTTCGAATCGGATTATTTTAAATAGCCCTATCATATAGCATGAATTGTATAATTATCCCAAAACAAAAGCAAAGGTTCGATAAAATAGCATGCAACTATGCATAGAATAGAATTATGAGATTCAAATTTAGAGGGCCTACGACATCCATACACTTTTGTGCATGAAATATAGATTTAAATATATTGATGCTTTTTTTTTTTGTTTAATAAACACCTTTTTTTTTGGGGGGAGAGCAGTTTAATTAACAATTAAAGCATAGAATTTTATTAATTATTATGGACTAACTATTTTACTTAGTATTTAGCAATTAAGGCAAATCGAAAATAATAAATAAAGAACATATTTTGAATTAATGTTTAGATAATTCTTGATAAAATGCCGTTGGGTATGCTAAACTGCCATGCTCAAGTAACCCTATTTATTTTTGGTGCTTCTCTATTTTTTATTGTCTTCTACTGCCATTTATAAAGCTGATATTGGAAAGTATTGATATTCAATTAATATTTTTGTAGGGGCATACTAAAATAATATATATATATATATATATATATATATATACAAATTCATTTTCAATTCATTAATATTATTTGAATTCTATTAGGCAAGTATCAAACTAACTGGTCGTGCCCAAACTATATTTTTATCCTTCTATCACGCACTAGAGACTTTACAATGCAATTCTTATTTAAAATTTGTACTATATTGTGTGGGTATTTAGCTAATATGAATATTGTGTCGATATTAAGCTAATATGCTAAAAAAAATTAATGAAATTATTATCCTAATAACAAATAACATTCCCTTGGAAAAGTTGGACCAAGCGATGATCACTTGATTTTTGCCTTGCTTCAACTATGAATTCTTTTGATTAAGGTCATTTAATCATCCATGAAAATATAGTTATATAGCTACCCATCTTTTGTAGATGGGCTTTAAGCATATATTTTTGGTTCTACAATAGCTGGCCAGATTATTTACGCATGAAATTAGTTCCAATTTATTGTATCAATAATAATAATAATAATAATAATATAGTTCGATTTTATGCTAAGAAAGACTTTTAAGGGTCGTATGGTTCAAAAGTTTGGAATGAAATGGTATGAGAATACCAACCCCAAGGGTATGGATTGACAATCCATCTTATTTTGAAAGTTGTTTGATTTATTCGAATGTATAGTTTTTAATAGTAGTATTAATGAGAGGGGGAAGTATGTAATCTCAATCTTTAGGGGGTGGTGGGTGTGAGATTGAAGGGGGTGAGAAACCATTGGGTATGACATTCCATACTCAAACGATCCCAACCAAACAACTTTTACATCATAAATAGTATTGCATTCATTCCATTTCCTTATAAAAACTTGAACCAAACAACCTCTTATGAGATTTGGATTTAACATCAATGGAGATTTATTTGGTGCTTCTTTGGTTTATAAATAAATTTAAATCAATTCACATTGAAACTTACATTTCATGGAAAATCACTTTCTTTTTTTTTGAAAAGCCCTACCAAATGGCCCTCTCCCTCACATCCTAGGTAAATAGTAAAAGAATTTGAATTTATCCAATTAATTAACATATGTTTGGGAACGTTTGTTGAAATAAATCAATGTTGAAACTCGATCAAAACATAGCTGAAATGAGTTAGAAGATAAAGAAACACTTAAATTGAGATGCTATGTTTGATAGCAACTTAATATGAGACAATTTTTGAGCTTACCCGAAATATTTTCTTTCATTTTTAGGAGATTTACATTTTAGCACCTACTCATTTAAAGTGATCGATCGACTGATTTATATTGCCAAACGAAACCTTAGTTTTTATAGATCCATCAAAAGGATTTAGGTCTTTAAATGCTTTTATTTACGAGGAATTACAAAGTTTTACATCTTCCATTTTCTTCTCTCAAGTGTTGATCAAACAAGTACGTACCCTAGAATAATGCATCTATTTTCCATGATACAACCCCTGACCATTATATGTAGTAGTCAATCATCAAACAACAAGCACTAGGTGCGGCAAGAAAGGAATTCATGCATGGCACGTAAATGAGAATAGCGATGGATTATATTGTTTTGTGGTCCATATAAAATTTTCCTTGTAGTGATGGAATAGGGCAATATTGTGGATGATAGGTTCTTTATGTTTCTACAACTTGCGATGATGAAATAGGGCAACATTGTAGATGATAGGTTCTTCTTTTCTACAACTTGCTTAGTTACCATGAATGGTCGCTAGGCATTTAATATATACACAAAATAAATATCATGCAATTTTCTACTCCCTCCGTTCCTTCTTTTTTTTTTTATTGTTGTTGTCCGTACTTATGCACACTTCGATATGGATTTAGTACAATAATAATGGCAATAGAGTTAAGTTAGGGTAAATAAGTGGGAATAGAGAATGAATAAAGTTGTGTGGCCGAGTATTAAAAAAATTGTTGATAGTGCATAAAACCAGCCTGTTATTTGATATCAACCATCAACTTAGGATTTTAGTTGGATTGATCATTTAATATGATATCAATGCTGGCAGTACACAAAGGTGATGGGTTAGAATCTCATCCAACCCCCTTTTGTGATTGTTATACGAAAGAGTAAAGCTGTGGGAGTATTGATGAGAGAGAATGTTGATTGAGTACATAGCAGTATAGCAGGGTGCAACTTCATTTAAAAAAAAATTATTGTGCATAAAATTTCTTTATATGGAATAAATTGTTTTAATAAAAAAAAAATTATACAACCGAGGATTCCCACACTAAATTCCTAGAATTCAAAGTTCCTAATTTTTCCAAATTTGTGGCAACCAAACAACTTGCATAAGATACAATTTATGGGAGTTTTGATTTTTGAATGTGTGTGAGAATTAATGGCAATCAAAAGACACTTGTACATTGTAGAGTCTAAAACATTCGTTTTATATCAACAAAATTATTTATGCATGCTTTAATTCCAGGATATCTCATTGATGATCGAATTTAAAAATACATAAAGTTTCTAGTTTTCTATTTTAATAAATTAGGATAATTGTGTGCTAATGAATGTGAACTATATATGTAAATTAAGTTGAATAAAATATAAACATATAGCTATAAATCTATAATAACATCACCAATATAACAATGTAAATAAAATATTCATAATTCCTTGCATCAAAAACACAAATAAACTGGTTTAGTGCATGTAATTAAAAGCTAATCACATTATACATGTAGAATAAATTAAGAATGGATTAAAAGCACATGAATACTGGACCAAAAAGTGTACTATATATATTCCTGATGCTTAGCTTGCCATTTACGCCATATTAGATTTCCCTTTACACTCTAAAAAGAAAATTGTAATTTTACATATAAAGATTATTTGATTTTAATTTGTTAAGGAGGTAGCAAAAAGTAAAGACGACCTTGCATACAATGTGGCTTTTATTTTGCTACCTATCTCTATATTATTCTATATGAGATGCCATTCTAATTACTTAAATTTGGTCAATTATATATGTACAACCGGCCGCACCTTGTAAGGTCTAATTAAAACTTTATGCATTTTTAATTTTTTTCTCAATTAAATTTTGAAATGAATAAATAAAATCTACTATTGTATAAGATAAATTAGTACGTAATAAGTGGGGCAGTAATTGGGTTTTTTTTAAGGCAAAAAAAAACAGCTGTATAGTATTTAGGGATTTTTTTTTAATAGCCATATATTTTAGATAGATATTCAAGGAATAATACTTCATTTCCATATTGACTTGAGCTAATTACATGATATGATAATCTAAGATTTGTGTAAAGTTTCTTTATCCATGAAAGAACTGAACATTAATGTAAAGTTGAGGATGCAAAATTTCATAATAAAGGAGTAAAAAAAATAAAGGGACAATGTAGTGATTATTATAGCAACTTATCAATTAATTACCTCATCTAAGAACAACAATACCAATTGAAATGGATAATTAAAACAATATTTTCTTCTATACACAAGGTGTAGTGTAAAGAAAATTTAACCAACCATGAAACACATAATTCATTATATTAGATAGTAATCATTACACTAATTATAACTTCATTTAATTTGAAGCCTATAAACAACAAAATTCTTCAAATACAACAAAATTTAAGAAACAATACACCCCTATTAAGTAGTATATGATAATACTCATCACTATATTAGCCACATTTCAAGCTAAGAGTTTGATGAGTGCTTGAGTTAAAAGCTCATGACAAACCATCACTTTTCATGTCATGATGACAAACATAGATAAAAACCTAAGTAACTAACCCTATAAACATATACTTTGAGTACATCAAATTAAAGAAAAATCCAACCACAAACTCGATCAACAACAACAAGTAACTATAATATAACCCTATTCGATGGATCACATACAATCATCACCATTAATTACTAGTAGTAAGTAACTATATATCTATTAAGTATCCCCAATGGACGATCTAGATAATAAGAAGATCATACGATTAATTCCCAAAATAAGAAAAAGAAAACTTTCGCGGACTCACTTAATTCTACACTACTATCCCATAAGATGGCTAGTCGAAGAAGGCGAAGTAAAACCAGAAAGATCACTACTATTAGCCCACACTACATTGTTGTTGTTGTTGTTCCAATTGTTGAACTGATTATTATGATGATGGTGATCAATTTGTTGAAGAACACTAAATTCCTTAGTCAAGTTTAATCCATGATGAGAATCCTCTAGCTTCACGGATGCCACACGATCAATCATCTCAGGATCCAACGGCTTAGAATGAAGATTGTGGTGGTGGTGGTGGCTGAAATTAGGTGTAGTAGAGTTGTTGTTATTGTTGTTATCAAAATGGTGCATGTGATTCATCATCCCATTAAATCTTCCTAACCCTTCAAAATTACCCATGAAGGGAAATTCCATTTCTGCCCCTGTAGCACCCAATAAGCTTAGCTCTATTCCACTAGGGTTAGAGTTTCCCAAGTGGTGTAAAGATGAGGGCAAAAATGGTAATTGTGGAAGATTATTAGGGGTTAAAAATAAGCTTGTATTACAAGATAAACCTCCTCCTCCACCACCACCACCTCCTGAAGTAGTTGTTGTAGTACCATTATTAGCAATCATCATTGGTGATCCATTGTTGTTGCTGTTACTGTTAATGCTTGTGCTACTGCTGCTGCTTCTTCCCTTGCTTCGCTTCGTCGTCCTGCGAGACCCACCACCTACCGGAACGTTTCTTAGGGCACCACCTCTGGTCCAGTACCGCCTGCATGTCTTGCAGAAGTGGCGCGGCTGGGAGAGGGAGTAGTTGTTGAAGTAGCAGAACTTAGTGTTTGTTGAGTCGCACCGAGGGCATTTTTGTCCAGCTTCTGGGAGTGGGATTTGGGCCTGACGGGCTCTATCAACCATCGAGTTTGGCTTGATTGAGCCCGTCTGCCCACCACCACCTGATGGCGGTGGTGGCCCACTAGACTGATCAGTATGAGTTGGGAGTAGTAGTAGTTGCTGATCATTTGATTGCTACAATTAATAAAATAAAAACAAACACATAAAATCAGATGAATATAACATAATATAATCTGGTATATTCGAATAAATAAAAGAAGGAAGAATATTATTATTTCTTTTGTAGGCATTTAACTAAACCAAAAATAATAAAGTTGTAAAAAGGAAAAAATAAAAATAAAAATAAAAATGAAGAATTTATTTAAAAGAAGAATGAAGTAATATACCTGATGCCAATTCTGGGGATCAAATTGGTAGAGTGGAAGAGAAGAGAAAACCATTGTAAGATAATATTCTTGTTGTTAGCTAAAAACTTTGTAAAAGAAAAAAAGAATGAGAAGTAAACAACAGCTAAAAAAAAAAGAAAAAAAAAAAAAAGAAAAAAGAAAATTCAAAGTGAAGAAGAAGATAAGAGAGAATGAAGAAAGAAAAGAGGAAATAAAGAAGAAGAGGATGATGTATGAAAAAAGATAAAGGTGAATATAATGTAGTAGTATATATATAATGTATATATATATATATAAAATATATAGGGGAGTATTTATTTTTGTGCTTAATAGTTTTGCTGCTACTTCTTTTGCTTTTTACTGAGATTCGTAGCGTTTGAAAAAGGGTAAATTAATCATGAGTGGATTTTTGGGGTTCTTAAATTGAACACCTTAGTTTTTTTTTTTTTTTTTTTGAATGAATTGAATTCAAGTTATGTTATGTCTCCTGAATGTTTGTGGTGTGCTTCTTTTTGGGGGTTGTGAAGATCATGATTTTGCTCATTTTTCAAGTGTACCTAGCTAACTAATAGGATGTGATCCAAACCCTAATTCTTAACTATCTTGCATGCATTGGATCTTTACGGCCAGGAAGTATAGCCCCATAGTGGTATTGCAAATACTAGTTACGGACCACATACATATCTACACTATGGAGGTGGAGATACGGACCAGGACGTGAGTCTCCCTTAGTTGCATAACCTCATAGTAAAGATATGCAAGTGGTATGTATGGGCAATACTAGTACAGTAATATGGTATTGTCACACTCCGGTAGAGGGAAAAAAATTGTGAAATTTCAATTGAATATGTTAGGAGAGTCGTTCGCGAAAATTTTCATCAAAATATTGATCGGCCTAAGTATCTTTCTAACCTTCTTTTTTCATGCAATACCACCCATGACTGTTAAAAAGGGTTATATTGAGAGAAAATAACATTTTCAAGTGTACCTAGCACTTCCTTTATAATTTCAAAAATACATATCTACATATATTCATTACCATTATTACTATTATATACTTCAACCAATCCAAGTTATTTACAACACTTTGAGTTGTACTCCCTCTCCTAGACATTTTTTGATGGAAAATTAGAGAATTGAAGTGAGGACAAATGATTAGGAGGAGAGAGAGAAAATCAAAAGTAAAATACTGGAAACAATATGAATCTTTCTAATATGAAAAGTGTTGTAATTAAATAGCTTGAATCGAAGATACTATATAAATTTCTACCACCAGTGACTCACATCTACAATTTACACCCATTGACACAAACTTATAAACTATTAATTATGCATCCCAACTTAACTTATGCAGTTGAGTATAAAAATAATATCCAGAGCCATGAGGAATCATTGGTCACAAGTACTACAATGTATGACTTTTGAATTTCCATTTTGTTAAGTGTACATTGCCTTCTTTTCTGCTCAATTGAACTATTCGAATAAACCCTCACTAAATTGAAATAGGTTGAACCCTAAATTTAGGGATAGCTGAACTAAAGTAAATTAATTCAGCTAATTGAACTGAATGAAGATGAGCTAATTATATAGAATTGAAACTCGGTGCAATGAAGCCCTGCCCAAACAATAAAGCATAATATAATTACTTAGATACTTGAATTCTTTCTTTTTTAGCACAGAATTATTGTTTATGTATTGGTTTAGACATGCATGTTAACTTGCTAAAAACAATTGTACCTATGAAACATGATATTATTAAACCCTGTATTGGAACTAATCGGAATAGATTAAACATTTACTTTACTAAAGATAAAACTTAAGAATCAACTGCTATATGATAGACCTAATATTACTTGATTAAACTTATTGAGCTTATTAGACTTTTTACCCATACAAAGTACTAATAATTACGAAAACGAAATTGAATGTGAATTGACCAAAGAGAAATTTAACGCATGCTATTGTATTCACCTTTGAATGTCTTACTAGCTAATTATTAATAAAATGAGTTCTTAAAACATTTTAACAACTAATATCTATACAAGGACTTAAATTTATCAAGAACAATAATTTAAAACAGATTTAGTTTCGAGTCTTAAATATATCTTTCAGAACATTTAAACTTCATTTAAGTAATTGATGTTACCAAAATCTAGAAGCACCTTGAATTCAAAGCAAGGTCTCAAGTGCTCAAACTTTGTTCAATTATATAATTGAACTTAGACTACCCAATAAAAGCTTAATGATTGTTGGGTAAAAAATCTTGGACCTAATGTCATTCCATTCCCAATATCGAGAAGAGGATGGATATAGTATAGTATAATACAATAGAAATATATATAAAAAAAAAAAAAAGATAATTATAATTTAAGGATAATGATTGTAATAGGACACTAAAAATGGGTTGGTGGAGTAGGAATCTAATTCCTCCTGTCTGATAAGATCTGCTTAGGAAGGCATGATATATGGAATGGTGAAGTCTCCCTTTATATGATTTCCATGCAAATACTAAAGTGGTTACGTGGCAAATAGGAAACCTGGAGATTTGCACATTCTTTTTTTTTTTTTTTTTTTTNTTTTTTTTTTTTTTTTTTTTTTTTTTTTTTTTTTTTTTTTACCCTTTTTAGCTGCCATTTACTTCACTCCCTCGTTCCCCTTCTACCCCACCCCCTCCTTTGACGCACTGACTAACGCCCCTATTTTACCTCTTTTACCACCGTCTCCCTTCTATGATGATGTATGTATCCCGCAAAATATATATAGTGTTATAGTTATATTGTTACTGAATGTCAATTAGTTTAGTTGAGTATATTCGGATAGAAGTAAAGGTGTAGTACTCAAGAAATGGAATTGAATTGAATGGATGGAGACTAGAGATGCAACAAAGTTGTGGCGGAAAGTTCTTAGCATGGTTTAATTCTAGCTAGTTTCTCTATTCTCTATGTACACATGTATGGGTCTGCAATGAAAAACCTAGTTTTGCTTATCTTATATATGTTAATTTCGACCATTATGAACGATGCTCTTGTTAATTATTTTGACATTTTTTATAAATTTACACATGTAAACTACCTTTTACCTCAAATTATTTAAAATTAAAAAAAAAAAAAACAACTAAATGTTATCGTAATTTTACAAATTGCTAGATTAGTATTACTATGTTTTTTCCAATAATTAAATTAACTATACATAATTTCTTCTAATAATTAATTGATTATGTTAACGATTAAAATTGTACTTCAAAATTGTAAAAGTTGATTGTCAACAATCATAGAAGAATCGAGGAAGGTAACATAAAAGATTACTATAATTGGGATAGCAAAATACTAGCTACTGTAGCTAGCTACATAAATGAATGACAAGGATCATTGAGATGGTCATCACATATCACATATCACATATCACAATTTTTCAATGCATTGAAGGAGAAAGAAAAATGGAATACTGTATGGAGTAAGTGATTTCAAATAAATTTCATAAAATACATTTAGTAACGATTATAAAATCTTCTGAAATCAAGAAAAAATACACCATATAAGGACGGATGTGCTATGCACGTACCACCGATGACATTGTAATTAGGATAGAAATTAAGAGAGTTCATTATAATTGGACCTTATACAAATAAACCACCATTTATGTTCATCTCCAAATATAGATGAAACTAACTAAAATGAAAAGTGAGATCCTCCTAACATAGGATGGAGTATATGAGAGCGTTATAAGAGCAAAACACTAAGGAGATAAAACATTACATTACACAAGCTAATATGATCATGTGACACTACATAATAAAGTTGATTCTATGTTAGATTCCAAAATAATATTATAACATCAACGTTGGCTCTTTTATAATTAGTTGCTTTAATTTTGTCTAGGATCATCTTTTTCTTTTTATGAAGGGCTTAATGATGTTATAAATGTTTCTTTTTGGACTTGTTAGTAATTAAGCATGGGTCAAACTACTACTCCTCTTAAGGATTAAGTTTTGATATGCAATAAATTAAACCTCTATTACTTGAATTAACATTGTTTGATGAGACCTCCCAAATTCCTCTTGTCATGTTGTCTCCTTCTCGAAATTCTCCAAATTCATTCGTTTATTCTTTTTTTTTTTGTTGCTAGGGAGCCACAAGGGCGGGGTGAGAATCGATCCCAGGATCTCCTGGAATCGGGAGGGAAGCTTTTACCACTTGAGCTACCCCTCACTCTCTCATTCGTTTATTCTTGAGATAAAAAGAAGAAGAAAAAAAACATGCATACTTCATAATTTTAAATAAAGTTTTTGATGTTACATTGTCATTATTAGGGAAAAAGGTGATGATAAAGCACCAATGTAATTAAGCCAAAGATAACATATATCTTAGGCAATTTGGCCATTTGCATATATATTATTCATTTTTAAATTATGGCTTATTTGGTAGATGATCATAAATGACAATAAAGATGAAAATATTGTATGCAAATATGAAGAAAAACAAGCTTTTAGGCTATGTTTGACAACACATTTTAGTCAACATAAATGATTGAATGACAAAGTTTATTATGTACCCAACTGATCAACAAAGAAAATTTGAGTATCTAATAATGAATTAAAACACAAAAGTTGAATGCCTAAAAGCTATGTTAAAAATTAAAATGGTGTCTTAAATTGAATAGCACGAGTATATGTTAAATTGAAATCGCGACTTACAAATTTAATAAGTGAAAAATCAATTTAATGAATTTACTACAACGTATAAGACTATAGGGTAATTAATTTTGATAAATTGTCAAACTAAAATTTGGAAAATTAATTTAATGAATTTACGACAACGTATAAGACTATAGGGTAATTAATTTTGATAAATTGTCAAACTAAAATTTGGAAAATTTATGGGAACAAAAATTGAAATTATATTATAGATTAAAAAACATAACTTCTAGAATACTTTTATCATTGTAGAAAATAAGGATAACATAAGAGAACAAGAAGTAAAAGAAATATGCCAACCAAAACCCATATGTTGACATGTTGTTGCTAGTTGCTACGTACTATCTCAAAAATTCGTAAAAATATTTGTAAGGCTATGTAGCAGGGTATTTCTGATGGGCAGTCGTTCTCGAACCTGATTCGTTTCCAAACTTGATTCGTTCCCGTATTGGAGACGATTCTAATTCTTCATGTTATCATAGACAGTACCCATTAACAATGTTTTTCAAATTTGTCGTTTTCTATCCCCGTATCCGTATTCATTTCCGACCCCATTCTTGACTCCGTGCAACCTAGCTGGTAGGTACCACTAAACAAGTTAATACTTGAACAATCACTAAAGGTAAATTTATCCCCAAGACTCAACTACACTAGCTTTCCACTAACGTTTTTTACTATCAAAATATATAAAAGACTCCTTACATTATTNGCTACATAAATGAATGACAAGGATCATTGAGATGGTCATCACATATCACATATCACATATCACAATTTTTCAATGCATTGAAGGAGAAAGAAAAATGGAATACTGTATGGAGTAAGTGATTTCAAATAAATTTCATAAAATACATTTAGTAACGATTATAAAATCTTCTGAAATCAAGAAAAAATACACCATATAAGGACGGATGTGCTATGCACGTACCACCGATGACATTGTAATTAGGATAGAAATTAAGAGAGTTCATTATAATTGGACCTTATACAAATAAACCACCATTTATGTTCATCTCCAAATATAGATGAAACTAACTAAAATGAAAAGTGAGATCCTCCTAACATAGGATGGAGTATATGAGAGCGTTATAAGAGCAAAACACTAAGGAGATAAAACATTACATTACACAAGCTAATATGATCATGTGACACTACATAATAAAGTTGATTCTATGTTAGATTCCAAAATAATATTATAACATCAACGTTGGCTCTTTTATAATTAGTTGCTTTAATTTTGTCTAGGATCATCTTTTTCTTTTTATGAAGGGCTTAATGATGTTATAAATGTTTCTTTTTGGACTTGTTAGTAATTAAGCATGGGTCAAACTACTACTCCTCTTAAGGATTAAGTTTTGATATGCAATAAATTAAACCTCTATTACTTGAATTAACATTGTTTGATGAGACCTCCCAAATTCCTCTTGTCATGTTGTCTCCTTCTCGAAATTCTCCAAATTCATTCGTTTATTCTTTTTTTTTTTGTTGCTAGGGAGCCACAAGGGCGGGGTGAGAATCGATCCCAGGATCTCCTGGAATCGGGAGGGAAGCTTTTACCACTTGAGCTACCCCTCACTCTCTCATTCGTTTATTCTTGAGATAAAAAGAAGAAGAAAAAAAACATGCATACTTCATAATTTTAAATAAAGTTTTTGATGTTACATTGTCATTATTAGGGAAAAAGGTGATGATAAAGCACCAATGTAATTAAGCCAAAGATAACATATATCTTAGGCAATTTGGCCATTTGCATATATATTATTCATTTTTAAATTATGGCTTATTTGGTAGATGATCATAAATGACAATAAAGATGAAAATATTGTATGCAAATATGAAGAAAAACAAGCTTTTAGGCTATGTTTGACAACACATTTTAGTCAACATAAATGATTGAATGACAAAGTTTATTATGTACCCAACTGATCAACAAAGAAAATTTGAGTATCTAATAATGAATTAAAACACAAAAGTTGAATGCCTAAAAGCTATGTTAAAAATTAAAATGGTGTCTTAAATTGAATAGCACGAGTATATGTTAAATTGAAATCGCGACTTACAAATTTAATAAGTGAAAAATCAATTTAATGAATTTACTACAACGTATAAGACTATAGGGTAATTAATTTTGATAAATTGTCAAACTAAAATTTGGAAAATTAATTTAATGAATTTACGACAACGTATAAGACTATAGGGTAATTAATTTTGATAAATTGTCAAACTAAAATTTGGAAAATTTATGGGAACAAAAATTGAAATTATATTATAGATTAAAAAACATAACTTCTAGAATACTTTTATCATTGTAGAAAATAAGGATAACATAAGAGAACAAGAAGTAAAAGAAATATGCCAACCAAAACCCATATGTTGACATGTTGTTGCTAGTTGCTACGTACTATCTCAAAAATTCGTAAAAATATTTGTAAGGCTATGTAGCAGGGTATTTCTGATGGGCAGTCGTTCTCGAACCTGATTCGTTTCCAAACTTGATTCGTTCCCGTATTGGAGACGATTCTAATTCTTCATGTTATCATAGACAGTACCCATTAACAATGTTTTTCAAATTTGTCGTTTTCTATCCCCGTATCCGTATTCATTTCCGACCCCATTCTTGACTCCGTGCAACCTAGCTGGTAGGTACCACTAAACAAGTTAATACTTGAACAATCACTAAAGGTAAATTTATCCCCAAGACTCAACTACACTAGCTTTCCACTAACGTTTTTTACTATCAAAATATATAAAAGACTCCTTACATTATTACACTTTATCACCAGACGTTATTTCGAACTAGCAAAAATTATTAAATGAACCAAGAAAAAGAAAAAAAAAACATTATTGTAACATATACAATTATGCCATGTGTAGAAACCTACTCCATTAGAGTCTTAAAGAGGATTTTGATTTTCCAAAACTTAAAAGACTTACCCAAGTCTTGATATTTTCATTAAAGACTACAATTAAGACCTTTCTCAAGACCCCCTATAAACTTATCCTACGACCAAACAACATCCAAACACATACTACGTACAAAACAAAGATACTCCGGAACAAAAGGGAGTACTTACAAGTCAAAAGTTAATAAAACCAAAGAAACTCCAAATTTATATCTGTTATGTTGCACTACTCACTTTGGCGTACCAAAACATCAACATATGCAAAAAAAAATACACCCGACTACTATTCTCATTATCCCCAAAATTTTCTGTGATTTTCAATTCGGTATAACGGTTGTACTTTTTACAGGCGACAAAAGAGCTGCTTTCAGTTGTACTAGTAAGGGACTCGATGCAAGAATTTATCCTAAACCACTGCAGCTCTTCACTTTATCAAGTGCTGCCTCTTCCATTTGGACTAATTGATTGCAAAACGATTCAACATCCTCTGCCTCTTTTCCAAACGTCAATCGGACTTCCTTCCATTGGTAGTCACCGTTGTTACTGAGAACTCTTGCCAATACATCAAAGCCTTTGCGGTCAACAGACAGAATGTACGCATCCTATAAAACATACAATAAACACAATTGCTGCTTAGGCGCCATGACAAAAAGTACAGATGTTCCAGGATAAAAATACCTAAACATTTAAATAAAAATAGCAGAATAATTTGAACAAAAAAAAAAAAAAATTAAAACAAATGCATGCCTTGTTTTATAATTACCAACATATCTGAATGGTAATGTATCAAGTTGACCTAAATACAGATCTGATATACAGCTCGGCCTAGAATATAACCCAGAAAAAAAAAAGTTCCAAATTTTACAGAATCCATATCCAGAAAAGTTGGAATCTTTGAGTCTATAGGTTCATGTCTCATACCACTCTTCGGTTTCTTTTTCTCAAGAAATGAACAAAGTCCTATTTAATGGTGTTCTCGGCCAATTGTAAAAGGTGGATCTAATTGAGTCCTTAGATGACTTAATATAAGGCATCCTGGCGAAGGAAGTGAGGATATTCTATGACCAAACAACAACACAATCTAAACATAAGAGAGAAACGTAATATACCTAAAATCATGCTTACTAATCGTTGATATATGGTAATTTAAACTAGTACTGTAGAGTAATTGAAAAAGAGAGAGAGAGAGAGATAATGCGAGAGAGCAAACGAATCTCGTGGAGAAAACTCACCATCAGTCACTCTTTTACTTCAGATTGAGTTGGAAAAAAATGCAGTGGAACAGAAAATTAGAAAAGAGAGGAGCATATGGAACAAATAATAAATTCAACGATTAGCATACTATCAAATTCATCCACCTAACAGGGAAATGAAGAATTAAGTGGACTTCAGATTTTCATATTAGCTTAAACGAATAAGAGCTATTGAAATGTCTAAAATAGAACACGCAAACCCAAACTAAAGCCAAATAAAGGGGATGCAGATCCAACCCACACAAATCAATTAAGCTATCTGAGTTTTACTGCAAGAATAACTACTTGAAATGGTGCGCAAAAGATGGTTTGTTCAAAGATCACTTACCCAATAGAAATAAACACTCCAGCAGCATCTTTATAAATATCATAACAATTTAGTTGATAAAACTACAGCTAAGCCCTGAACGGAAAATTCTAGAGATAGGAGCACAGCAACGTAGAAATCCAAAACTAGTTTTAAAAGATTAGAAATCTCACCCTGGCATTCACGTTTAAAAAGGCACAACATAGAACAACTAGTGCTCTACGCCTTGTCTCACTCTGATTGATGCCATCAATTAGCTTAGCAGTAAAAGGTGCTGCAGAGAAGAAAAACTTCTTTCGATTAGCTAGGTAGAAGTCATATGATTAATTACAGCAACGTGTGACAAGAAAACGCCAGCTTGGTAAAACTGGTTTTTATATATCCAATAAAAATCTTACATAGTTTATCTGCCTTTGATTTTGCAAAACCATCTGGATCCACTTCATGATTGCCAGCATTCCCATCAATGAACATGCAAGAGCTGTAACAACGGCATAAAAGGGAATATGATAAACCTAACTGCAGACTTTCCCTCAAAGAAATTACAGAAAGAGATAACACATTTCTGCAAAGCAGAACACATTACTTTAAGCATTGTAAGCCATCCTTGATGGGCTAACGGGCATAGTACATCAGGTTTGGCACAAAATTCCCAGAATATGTGCAGTATTATTACATTCTTTCTCTTTATTTTTTTATTATTTTATTATTTTAATTGAGAAATAATCTGTCCAGCATTACAAGTACCACTTAACCTAACTGTATACCGCAAAGCATACGTAGGCAACATAATATCAAACAAACTCTAATAGAGTAATAAATCAGACAGGACTTTTACCTAACATTCTTAAGCAGCTATCAGCTGTGTAAATCTATCCCGGTGCCCCGATACAAGGCTAGCATTAACCATTCCAGTGGTGAACATATATTTGGCAGAGTCAATGAATAAGGCACAAAAATTAATGCCCAAAAAAGGTTTTAATTGTCAACAACCCACCTATCCCTCCTATAAAAGTCACCTACACTAGGCAAAGACTAAGACCGTATTACTATGATTTTGATCATATCTTTTACAGGAGTTACTCAAATTGAGTGAAAAACATCCCGTGAGAATTTACAACTTATTTACATTGAACTAAGATGGACTACACACGTACTAACATAAAGTACCAAAAGCTTCAGTCAAATGAAGCTCATGAAGTCCACTAATACTAGGAATCAAGCTGAAGTCCTATTGTAATTCTGGTAGTTGAATAATATTGAAAACCTTAATAGACACAATAATTGCTCAAAAGTGGCTTCTTAAAGTCACTTTTTGGAATTCTTACCAACTACATCATACTAGCTCAGTCAAAAAATTGCAATTGCTCCATGCTTAGCTCATTTTACTTTTATATAATAAAAATATAAAACTTATTAAAAAAAAAAAAAGGTCACTCATCTATTCATACTCGGACACAGGGAGCATGGGTGAAGATCAAATTATCTTATTCCTCGAAGGCTTGAACTATAAATCATCCAGCTGACCTCATCCGTTGGGATAGAATCCCTGTTTGTTGTTACTGAGACTCGGCTTTATATATATGGAGACTCAAACAAATTCAGTTAAGTTTTGAAGAGAGAAAATTTCAGATGAGCATTTGTTATTCAATGAGCTGCTGATGGCTGAAAACTCACAGACCAAACTGAACATCAAAAACTAGGTCAGATATTTACAACAACAAAGCCTTGATCCCAAAGTTATTTGGGGTCAGCTAGGCATGAATCAATAAGAGGATTCGCAACCATCATCTGCAAAAATCTTCTCTCTCTCTCTCTATTCTTCCTTGTTTGGTGTCAAAGTCTCTTCTATTCCCAACAAGTCTTTTCTAGGTCAGATCTCTCACAGAAATAAAATCGCCGGAGTAATTTCTTCAAAGGAAATCACCCCTCCAATTTGAAGACCCAAATTTTTGAAAACACCTTTAACATTCTCCATTTTGATAGGTAGTGGCAACTGGCAATGAACTGTCAGCAGTGTCCATACAAATAGCAGGATCATATCCATGTTAAATTGGGTTACAAGTGATAGGGCACGACTGCCAACATAGAGCATCAAAGCCCTTAGTGATATTTTACATGCACTCAAAACCAATTAGTACACTACACTAACGCTAGGTTTGGATAGCAATCATGAAGGATAAGTGAAGGGAGGAACACGAAAGAAAGGGAAAGGGAGGGATAGAGTGAGCTTCCATATCGTTCCTAAACTTTCCAATGTTGTAGAGTTTGTTTTAATTAGAAAAGGGAAGGGAAATGGATCCTTCCAATTCTGCCCCCTTCCCTCCTTTCATGCGTCATACAATTTCAACAATGGAGGAAGGATTACTCACTTTCCTTTACTTTCCATTCCCTCCCTATCATTTTATTCAAACGTAGTGTAACAAAAAAAATTACAGCAATATTTTTGTGACATCAACATAAAATCTACAAAAATCATTATGTTAGGCAAACTTCAAATGAGGGGGAAAAGTAGTCAGATTTTCTACCTCACATTGAACTTGTACAACACATAATTTTCATCGGTATCCAGAAGCTCCACAAGGTTCTCACTTCGAGATGTGTTTCCAAAAGTTGAAGAGCTCAGTATGCCAGAAACCGCATAACTTGACTCAATTATCTTTTTCTGTTCAGAAATTACCATTTCCCGAAGATTTTCAGCTGCAGAATTAACCTGTGTGGAAGAAAAAAATGCCTTATCAAACACAACTATAACTTCAAAGAATTCTAATTTTATTTGTTTTAATGAATGTTAAGATTTGAATAGAACACACTTCGCAGGAAAAACAAGCATTGGTTTACCATCTTGGAGATTACTCACAGGCATAGAGAAATGGTTTTGGCAGTGTTCTTGGGATTTAACAATTTTTTGTGGATTTGCAACTAGAGAGAACGTTCGTATGCATCATTAACAAGAAAGAATGCTCCTACGTAAACTGAATTTTGTTGATTTTCAAAAACCACTAATTCAATTAATGGATCATTTTTGATAAAAAAAATAATAATAATAAATAAATAAAGAATGAGAAGAAGCAAAAAGGGAAAGAGAAACTACAGAAAGCTTTTATGTTCTTAATCACCATGAAAATCTTTTTTATGTTCCTAAAACCTCATAAATTATGATGTTAATATTATCCACCAAAGTGAAAGAACGTGGCAAATTCATGGCTGATTCACCAGCAAGGAAGATGGTGGAAGGGCTGAGGATTTTAGCCTTATGGGTGGGAGGAATAGGCGCAAGATGTTAATTAAAAGACAAGTAATACCAAGTACCAAAAATTCATCTTATTTTTCTGAGTGAAGGACCAATAACAAGCCAAGTAGTTAGAAGTTGCTGAAAAAGAGTGAATAACATTGAAGAAAAACGAGCAAGGATAAGGAAGTAGCTTGCTTAAAAAAAGGATGGGAAAAAAACAAATATTTTAAAATGTCTATATTACAAAAAGTAATTAAAGGGGTTACTTTACAAAACAAAAATAAGGTGAGAAATGTTATCTCAATTTTTCCAATTAATAGAAACAGCAAAAAATAATGTTTTTGTCTTAGCCGCTATTCACTCCTGCAAATGACTATGAGCTAGAGAAGAATGATTGAAGCCTTCAATAATACTTCGTGATAAAAAGAATATATAATTTGAAATACATAGGGCTTCATTGCTGAAAAGCTAAGTCCAGCTCAACTTAGATCTCACACAGCATATTTTCCAATAAAAATATGATGCACATTTAACATAATAACTCAAGAAGTTATAACTTTTAGAACAAGAGGACAGCTTTCATCAAGCCTATAGGAGGAATGGATACAAGGGTATACAATCATAATGAAACTAGAATTATAATATTATTATGGACAGCAATACAATAAGCCCCACATAAAGAAAAAACACAACTGTTGGGAACTTGGGCGAAGAAAAAGTTATGCTTCTTCCATGACATTGAAAAGCATATACTACCAAACTAATATAACGTAAAGCCGACTTACCTTTTCATCTTTTAAAGGTACAATTTCGCCTGTCAAAGCAACTCGTACTGGTTGCTGTAACATGAAGAAAACAGGAAAACATTAAGTATAAGCACAAATTATCCATTTCATTAACAGTGAACGCAACATTTCAAGACAAACCTTTTTTATTGATCTCAGTATATTAGCAAGGGGCCCAGGGTAAGGTCTGGGCACTGAAAACGAAGCACGCTCATCAATAACAGTATTCTGCATCCATAGCAAGGACCACAAGTTTAGAGGTTTAATCCTAGAAAAGATCCAAAAGGATACAAAAGGTTGTGTTTTCCTATCAAAGTATCAATATGCATGGAAGATTGCTCATAACTTGTTTAGGCATTGTTTGATATTTTATTCAGGTGCATGCAGCCATGTAAAGCAAAATAAACCGATGGAACTTGAAAGATTGACAAAAGGAAGAAAGAGTGAGAAACCTGACAAAGTTCTTGTATTTCCATTCTTTAATCAGAATAAACCAGTCGACAGTGGCAGACTGGCAGTGACCAATTTATAGAACAAAGAGTCAGGGTATGGGCTGAAACTAAGGATTTTAACCATAACAGCACAGAAACCTAGTATCTCAATTTGATGCTCTCTGATTACATGTGCCACTCTATCATCATAAGAGACTTTGTAACTGGAATAGCCAGGCCACAGACATCACATTTTATTTCTTCATGACCTCATACCATCACGCACCAGCTATGTAGAGAATAATACATAAGCTACTTACACCAGAGCGCAAGCATGAAATACGACCCCCCCCGCGGAGACTGTTATTCAAGGCACCTCCTAATTGTTTTATCATACTCAATTTGAGAATAGTGAGGACGCCAAGATCAGATAAGGTTATAAAGAAGCCATGATCACCATGGTTTTCAAGGAATACAATAGTTACATTGACGCTGTTAGCCCAAGCAGGAAAGCTGCTTTGTATTCAGTAAAAAATTCTTTAGGTAGCGGCACAAAGTAGAAGGACCCCAGTTCCTTGATGACTCACTCTCTAAGGGTGCGTTTGGTAAGATGCAAAACACTTTCGGATGAAAATAGTTTTCCATGGGAAACCTTTTACATTGGAAAACTCATTTGCAAGTAGAATTTCCGTTGTTTGGTTGCATGTAAAACAATTTTACATGTTAAGCAATTTTCATAGTTTTATTGAATGGAAAATCAATTATTTCAGTTGTGAGGAACTAAGGGAAAAGGTTTTTCATCCAAGTGTGATGGAAAATGTTTTCTCCCAATTTTGGAGGAAAATGGTTTTCTACACCAAATTTTATATTTTAATATTTAACTCCAAACCAAACAATGTAAAATGGGACAATAGCTTTCAAGGAATACGTTTAACACTTTACCAAACGGACCCTAAAGCCGTAGCAAATCGATGAGTTTAAAGCTTAAAATAATGGAACAAAAAACATTTTAATTTCTTTGTAATCCACCTTTCCAGATCAGCTAACAAAAACACAGCAATCAATTTAATTAAGACAAAATTTTCAGGGTTTTGAGTCCTTTGCATTCCTTCCAATATTATCATAAATTAGCAAATGAGCATAGCTTCCTACTCTGACATATGCAGAAATGCCTATTATCCTTCTGCAGAAAGAAGTAATTTAACAACTTTCAACAAGAAGGCTAAAGTGTCAGAACATCTATATCAAAGTATGGACTAAAAGAAAAAGGAGATCCATTCAAGTTGGACATCATGTGGGAGCCCGGAGCACATATCTTGAGGCCTAGGTCAAGTAACCTGTAACAAGGAAGTAGGCATAGAGACTCCTATTGAACTAGACTCACATTGATCAGAGTAGTAAAAGGTATTAAGGTAGAATGCTGAGCTCCCCAATGAGTATAGTAGGGGATGACACGTAAATTACTGTGATATGCAAAATTTCATATCACAATGGCATTTTAAGGTAATATGTTAGAAGTTCAGGAGTAAAGTCGTATTTTTTACATGCAATTTAAGGGGTAATGGGGTAATAAATTTTTCTACTTATTTACGAAAATGCCATGTGATTTCCTATTTATACATATCACACTGATTTACTAGATATTATCCCGTATGGTGCTAACAACTACTAGAGGCAAGTTGCAAGCATCTAGAACTCCCTACTTCCTAACGCCGTGTCAAAAGGCAAGTTAACAAATTCATATCAATTTGATTATCTAATCGCGCCTGAATAAAAGGGTACTTAATTTTTAGACACTAACCCATCATTTACATGGGTGCAAATTTAAATCAAGTGCTATAGCAATACACATAACATAATTTCAAAGCACCAAGATCAAATTGCACAAACATAAACAAATGATGAACAAGTAATTACAAAACAACCAAAATTAGGGTTGAATTAGGGGTCACTTACAACATTATGCAAATCTTTTTCAGGAACCCAAATATAAGGCCTTCCCTTCCTAAGCAAGTACTTCACTTTTGAAGAATATATCTCCTGCTTACTACAAAAATGTAAATGGGCATCAAATAATATCATCAAAACAACTCAAACATAACAAAAAAAATCAAACCTTTAAATTTTTATGTTAAAAATAAACATTTGGGTACTTTCAAAAATTCATAATTATTTTCTGGGTACTAAAATAAATCATAAATTTGATAAAAATAAACATTTGGGTACTAAAAAAAATCATAAATATAAGGAATATGTAAGCTTTACCTTCCTTTAGAATCAGCTTTAATGGTGTTGAGATGACCTTGCCAATTTGAGGCCAAAATATTCTGCACAAATTGCAGATTATTAAAGATTGATTGATTAATTTTTGTTCAAAGAAGAAATTAAAACTGTAAGCTTGTAAAAAAATTAAAAAAAAAGCACCTTGCATTTTTCTGCTAAAGTTAAGGCTGTGGACTTGTTGCCTTTCATTAGTGGTGTTGCACTTCAGGTGTTCGACGAAATGACTGAGATTGCAGCGAGAAAACAATGTTTAGCAACGGAGAGTGAAATAGCCAATGCGTGAGCCCAAGCCAAAGGCAAGTATTGTTAATTCAGATTGGCGGTGCAGGCATGGGTGATCAATCAGGTGCAAGTTATTTTAATTTAGGTTAATTTCGGTTTTTTTTTTTTCTATTTGTTTCAGTCCAATTCAGTTTAAGTTATTTTGGGAGCAAGTTAAAACAGTTTGTTTAAAGTTTGTGAACAATTCAATTCAGTCTCGGACCATCTTGGTCAGATCAAGTTCAGTTCAATCTCAAAATTATTAAAACAACTTAATATGTCGCTGTCTTTTTCGGGTTAATGTCGGGCTATTTCAAATTCTCATGAATATATTTGTCACTTTGAATGAAATCTAAAAACTATGTGATAAACATCCTTGTGGAATTTTAAGATATATTTTAGGTCTATTACAATAAGCGAATTAAGAATATAAATGAAGTTTGGTGTAATCGAACTTCAAAATAAATGTTTAATTTATACTTTGTAAGGAGTCTATTTGATATCTTTCATGATTGTTCACATTGATTCCAATGTATGATGTGTCAACTAGTTAATTTCAAAAGCAGCTTATTAAGTTTTAAATTAAAATAAGATAAAGTAGAAATTTATTTTTACATAATCTGAACTTAAAAGAGCTTTAACTGATATTGATTTGTATAAAACCCGAAAAAAATCAAACCAAACTTAATTGGATTGAACTTCAATCAACCCGTTTGATCAATTGACCATGGCTAACCAAATTGAAACAATTTAATTGGAACAATTTAATTCACTTTAATTTGGTTAGCTATGGTCAATTGATCAAACGGGTTGATTGAAATTCAATCCAATTCAGTTTGGTTGGATTTTTTTTCGGGTTTTATACAAATCAATATCAGTTAAAGCTCTTTTCAGTTCAGGTTCAATTCAATTCACTAATAATAGTTTATGATACTTTCAGTTCAAGTCATTTTCAATTCAAGTTGTTTTAGTTTCGATTAAGGACAATTCAGTTAACCCAACAGGTTGTAACCCAAAATAAACCTCCACTCCTTGTGAGTCTGTGACACTGTCGCTTTTACTTCACCGCTTGAGGGCCATTGTTTGATTTATCTTAGAAAAAGTATAATTTAATATTTATCTCATCGATCAATATGGAGAATTACCTTATATAAAGGATACTTGGACAAAAGTTGTCCAAAGGAGGGCAAAATGTTATTTTTAGCAACTTTTTATGACATCCCACTACCAAGTCTCTACCCCACTTTATACTACATTAATATACAATCCTAATTAGCTTAAATATTTGCCTAAGCATAATACAAGTTGGTAAATTTTTATAAAGTGTTTAAATTAGTAAATTTCCGCAAAATTAAAAACTACTCGGTCTGTTTGTCTTGGTATCAGAGCCCGGTTAGTAACTTAATATTTTAGTAATTATAATTATCATTTTAATTAAATACTAATTAAGCCATTAATATAATAATTAAAACTGGCTCTTACAGGAGCACCTCCTAATTATGAATACTCTCATTGTCCTCATATTACTCACTTTGCCAAAGGTAGTACTTCATATGGAGGAATATTAAATTACATAGTAGATTAGTTAAAGGAATTAAAATTAGAATTAAGGGCCTGTTTACTTCAAATGAAAACAGTTGAACTGAACTGAACTGATTGGAGCTGAACTGAACTGAACTGAACTGAACTGACTGGAGCTGAACTAAACTGAAAGTTTTTTATAAAGGATTAATGAATAGCAAAATAAGAGAAGAGCTGAACTGAACTGAACGGATTTTAAGCTGAAGCATACAGGCCCTAAGTAATATTACGTGTCGTTGTATTACACTAGAAAATAAAGTCCTAGCTCAAAAAGACGAACTTAAAGGAGAAATAATAAACTTAAGAGAAGAGATTAAAAAAGTAAAATTAGCTCTAACTAACGAAGTTAGGCATCAAGCTTCTCAAACAGAAAAAACTCCTGTTAAGTTAACTCCTTTTAAATATAGTTACCCATTTTTAAATCTTAATAGAAGTAAAAAGTTTTCGGTTAAATCCTAACAAAAAAAGTTAATTATAGCTCCTAAAAAGGAAGAACATGGAGAAGGATCTTCAGAACAAAAATTTTGAAAATTTACAAGATATGTATGACACAGAAGAAGACGTTGATAAATTAATGAAATAATGTCATTGATAGCTGAAAATAGGATTATGATTGATAACGAGAAAGATGAGAAAAATTATGCTTCAATAGAAGATGATTTATACCAACAAATGGGATTAATTTCAAGCTAGAAGACTTAAATTTTGTACCATTAGAAGATATTCAACGAAAACCGGAAAATAAACAAGGAAAAATAATTATAAATAATAATGAAGTTAGTGAAGAGATAAAACGTGATGAAATTCCTGAAAATAATTTTGTAAACAATAGGATCCAAAGACTAATATATCGAGGAGATCGAATCAAGTCATGGTAAACCTAGATATATAAATGGAAGGACCAATAAATTTAGTTGTAAGGTCATGCCAAGTCAAGTCCCTAAGCGAGAGGAAATTAATCTAGAACCAATTAGTCAATCAGGTGATAAACTAAATCTAGATGGCATAAGAGAACGAGGGGAAGTCTTGGGGTTATGGAAAAAGAGCATGAGTAGTGTGCTTAATCTAAATGTTGTTTGGACTTCAGAAAATTTCCTAAATTACATAGAACATAGTTTCCATAGATGTCTAGCAAACTGGTATGAAGGTGTAGAAGAAACAACTAAAAATATACTAAGACAACTAGATTAACCTATGATTATGTTTAGACAACTATGTACTTTCATCGAAAGAGAATTCATAGGATATAAAGCAGAGTAAAATGAAAAGATTATGGAATATGAAAGAAAATTAAGTAACTTAACAATTTGCAACTTAAAATTCATTGAAAGTTACATTATGGAATTTGAATCATATTATTATAAAAATGGAGATAATGAAACTAATTTGGAAATGTTTTTCCATAAATTACCAAACCCTTTGGATGAGGAAATAATGGGAAAATACCAAAAATGGAAGGAAAACCAAGGCATAAGAGATAGTCTTCGACTCTTGGGATGAGAATATCATTTCTAAGAAAGTGGATTGAAAAAAAATGCAGAGAAGTAGCAGGAACTCAACACCTAAAGAGGCGATTTCTCACATGTTGGGAGATGTCTAGTGAGTATGGCTGCACTAGAAAAATGCCTACTAAAAGAAAATATTATAAGAGAAATAAATTTAACAAAAATAGAGGAGAATACTATAAGAAAAAATATTACAAACATAAGCATAAGAGGCCTAGTCGATTCTTTAGAAAAGCAAGTTATTGCCTAGAAAAGAAAAGAAATTGCAAGTGTTGGCCGTGCGGAGAGATAGGCCACTATGCAAATGAATGTAAGAAAGGAAACCTCAAACTAATGCAAGCTTTAGGAAGCTAGGATTATGTGGAAATCTCAGAAGACGAAGCATTAGAATTGGCATTAAATAATAATAGAGGAATAATTGAGATAACGAAAGAGGATAATGAACCCGAAGAGACCATGGAAAATTCCTCTTATGATGAAGAAAGTGAACCTGAAGAATTTAATAACATGGCAAAAAAAAAGAAGAAGACGATGAAAATTATGAATATACGAATTTGAGGGTCATCAGAATAATAGTTTAAGTCATATGAGAGGAGCTGAATATTCAATGGATGACGATGACATAGAAAGAATGAAGAAAAAAGGAATAAATTTTCAAAAAATAACAAAAGATAAAATATTTAAAACTTCATTTTTCAAAAAGAAAGCAAAATATGTGTGTGAAGAAATGGAAGGATCATTTCAGTATGAAACCTGTAATAAAAAAGCGGCTAAAATTAATATAATTAATTGGAAAATTTTTAAACGTCATAATGAACATGAAAAATATGCATATATTTGCATATGAGCAGTCCAGGTTTATATAAATCTGTTGCATGATTTTGGTAAAAATGTAAAAGTCCTTAGCTTTGTCTGTGACATTAGGCATAGGAAATTCTAGATCAAGTGATTAGTGGGATAACATGCAACTTAAGCCAAGGTATGGTAAGCTACGTATGTGAGCCAAAATTCTACATTAGTCTAGAGGATAAATTCAAAGATAGATTTCTGGCAATAAAAATATTGTGTACGGGAATCGATATGTATGAAGGAGTGCGAAATATGCAAATAAGATGGAAGGTGATTTACAAGTTGGTAAACACTATTGACTACTTTGAGAGGAAAGGAGTAAGTGCTGAAAAATATGAAATAGGAGGGGGACCTAAAAAGAAAATCACAACAATTTAGGTAAACCCTAATGAAGTAGAGAAATCGAAAGAACGTGGGAAGATTATTTTATGAACCCTGATGTAACTAACAAGTCAAGTAAATTGATAATAGATGACCAAGGAAAATTGGATAGCAGAATGTCTCCCCTCCCTAGGTTTGAAAGAAGCCATAGTGTTTGAAGTGATAGACAACGTTCGTTTAAATTAAGAGAACCCATTGAAACAAATAGGGAAAAAGATGTGAGCAGCGTCGAAGAAGATGATGAAGAGTTAAGAAAGCTAATCGAATAAATTAATATGAAAAAGAAAATTTTACAAGACCCTCTAAGACATAGTATTGACATAGGATCAAATTCTAGAATAAATACAATTGGAGAACAAAATGTAGAAAAAAGGAGGATAAAAGGCTATGTGACCAGAACGATAAGTGGACGAGTATATGAAGAAGAAACTAATATGAGAATTGAAGGTGATCTTGAGATTACTGGAACGAACCCTAATAGCATTTACATCACTGTGGAAATATGTTTTAAGGAACATAATGAATATAACCTATATGCATACATTGATAGTGGTTGCATAGTATGTTTTGGGAAAACACTAGTAGAAAAATTGGATTTTGCTACGCCACATTTCCTGCGGTTCTTTGAGATTTTTAAAGAACCGCAACAAATAGTTGTTAATGATACACATGTAAAATTATTTGCTGCAATTGATTTTTTTGCAGCGTTTTTTTTTTATTTGTTGCGGTTATAACTGCAGCAAATAACAAACTCACAACAAAGAGTTAAAAGCCCAGCCCAAACGGAGTGGGTATAAATACCAAAAACCCACCAATTTTTTTATTCTTTCCTCCCTCATAACCCTAACCCTATCCCTCTTCCATTTCTCTCACTCGTCTCCTCTTCTCTCTTCTCTAATCTCAAAATCTCATCTCCATTTTCATTATTTCCTCTGGATCTCCATCTGCTAAGGTAAAACCGACCTCTTTTCTCCCCTTCTTCTTGTTTTACTTTTCAGTTTCAATTTTTATTTTGTGTTTTAATTTTTGAGTTATGGATTCGTTTTGGAGGCGATTTTTCGTGGTGATTTCTGGTGGTTTTTGGAGGCGATTTTTGGTGGCTTCGCTTTTGAGTTAAGTTTCGATTTGTGGTTGTTGTTTTTTGGTTTCGATTTTGCTGTTATTTTTCCTTTTATTTTTGGTAGTTTTTTTTTTTTGTTGTTGTTGTTTTTTGTGTTGATTTTGTTGTTGTTGTTTATTGTTTCGATTTTCCTTTTATTATGGTAGTCCTTTTTTGTCGATTTTTTTTTGTTGTTTTTGGTATTGTTTTTGTTGTTTTTTGGCTTTGATTTTGTTTTACTGAGTGAACTTGTTAGTCAGTGAGTGGGTAAGTGGGTGAGTGAGGGACTAACTCTGTGAGACTGTGACTTTGAGTGTGTGACTGTTTGTGTGACTGTCAGTGTGTGACTGTTTGTGTGACTGTGAGGGACTTACTGTGTGAGACTATGACTGAGTGTATGTGTGAGTGAGTGACTGAGTGTGTTTGTGTGTGTGATATTTTTACTGACTGAGTGTATTTGTGAGTGAGGGAGGGAGGGAGGGACTGAGTGTGTGTGGTTTAAGGTGTTTGTTTTGGGTTTGGCTGTTTGTGGTTATGGTTGTGGTAGTGGTTGTGGATCTGAGTGGAGGAGAGTGTGTGACTAATTGATGGTGAGTGTGAGTGGCTGTGCATGTGAGAGAGTGATTGTGTCAGTCAGTAACTCTGTGAGTGACTGTGTAACTGTGAGAGTGAGTGTAAGTGAGTGTGTGAGTGACTGAGTGTAGGTAAGTGAGTGAGACTTAGTGACTGTGCGTGGTCTGTCATTACTGGAGAGATGCTTCTCTTCTTATAGGGATGTTTGATATGAGAAGGCATCCTATTAATTTAGGCTATTTAGGCTTTCACACCATCTGTCTAAGAATTGCTATTTAGGCTTTCACACCATCTGTCTAAGAATTGTTTAAGTCTGCATAAGATCTTTGTGAATACGATATTTTATTTTTTAACCGTTTCGATTTCCCACTCCACAACTGTGAAATATTATTAATTTCGTTGCTTCTTTTTTCTTTTCCTTTAATCTTTTGTCTTGTGAATCATTCTTGCCATGCATTCAACAAACCATTGAAAGCATATCCTTTACATGGAGTAAGAAGGGAAAGAAAAAAGTTAAAAAATAACCAGTAACAATAGGATACACTGCCCCTACTTCCGTGGTTACTACATGGTTTAGTTTCGAACTTTTTCTTTGCCTCTGCAGTATTTGACTACATGCCTCTAATGATACAGGAATTTGTGCTAGAGGCAGTTAAAACTTAAATGTATTATCTGGGTAACATTTTTTGGTGGTCTGAGCTTCCGGTTCTTAGTGTAGCTTCAACACATTACTACTTTTCATTCGTTTTTTTGTGTGATCAGGGTTAGTTGTGTTACATCAAATGAAAAACGCAGAATAAGCACACTTGTGTTTTACTGGTATCTAGGTCATTAGATGCATATTTTCCTCTAGAGTACATATGAAGTATATCCTTACTTTCTTTCATATAATTATATTACAACTAGTCTATGATCGTTTACTTCTATGCATAGTAGGTGGTTGTGGATTTGTGGCCTATGTTTGTCTGGTGTGTTGCTTCTTACTTGATTCCCTTATGGTGAGACAATTGAGTCTCTTATGGTGATGCAATTGTTGAATGATGATCAAGCCCCTTATAGTTCGACAATTATTTGATAAAAAATAAGTCCTTTTTCATAAGACTCAAATTAAGTATTAATCAAGTTTAAATATCATTAAAATTAAGTGATAATCAAGTTTAATTAAAAATAATCAGCAATAATTAAATTAAGATTAGTATAAGTTATATAAACGTTAATAACTATTATTAATATATCACAATACCAAGGTTAATAAATATAATCATATTCATTCATAGTCTAAAAGCAAAAAGAACTAAAGCAACAAAAACAAAAGACATAAAGAGAAAAGACCCAAAGGAAATTACCACGACTTTAACCTCCTCTGCACATTATTCCATTGTTAAGTGCAATTCATTCATGTATTTTACCCACTTTTCTAGTTTATTTTGAATCTAACCTATGCTATTCGGAGCTATTTTGGCTAAAATTTTGTTTTATGGAGTTGTTTGTGCTTGTTAGTGACTTTTTGCAGGATTTCGGTGTTTTTGCATTGATTCCGAGGCAATCATATGAGTTACAACTAGATACTAGAAGCCATGGGTTAGAATTGAAGTATTCATAAAGCTATGATGAAGCCTTGAACAGCTAGAAGACGAGTTGACTTGATTAGGCGAAGAGAGCATTTCGCCCGGGCAGTCGAACGTAATTTACATAGCATTTTCAAGAAGATGGGACGAAAACACTGATCGCGCCGATCGAGCAGATTTCTCCCGGTCTGTCGGGCGGTTTGCGTAGAAGGCCTATTTCACTTGTCTCGACAGCCCGATCGGGCAGCATTCGCCCGGTTGGTTGGGCGGTTTGTCCGAAGCCCGTTTTTCTCCCTTTTTTGCTCGGGCCTTGTACTTTTTATATAAATAGCTATTGTTTTAGGTCATTTAGATTATTTCAGTTTCTCTCTAGAAATTACTTTTGTCAAAACTTAATCTTTCGTTCAACACAATCCCAATTTCAGGTTCTACTTAATTTCTTCTCTTGTTTTATTAGTTTGATTATGTAGTTTTCTTTCTAGGTGTAGGGGATTTATGGATCGTTCTTGATGTTTTGTTCATAGTTGTTAATTTGATTATTAATGTTCTTGAATTCCCGTTGTCAATTTATATTGCTTTCAGTTAAATACTGGTTTGGTTTAATTGTTAGTCTGATAGTGTCGAAATCAATGCCGAGAGGTAAGATTACCACAATTAGATCATAGGGACAATAGGCAAAACGAGTCTAAGTGAGCGAGAGCTATTAGAGGAGTTTTGAAGGAGACTAGATTCGAGAGAAGTAGTGAACCTTGATTCAAGAAGTTAATAATCGGTTAATTATTTGTATGCAATTCATTTGTTGATCTGTGGTGAACCGACGTCCTAGGCTTAGTTATAGAGTTCTTTTCTTAGTTGATTTCATTCCTTTATTAGTTAACTTTTTGGTCAAAACTCAATATTCAAAGGCCCCTTACGATAGTGTGATTTTTTAGATTAGTAGAATTGCTTGCTTCCCTATGGATACGATCCCTACTTCTCTGTCTACATAGTTAAAGTAGTAGGTTATTTTTGATAGGTATACGAGTGTCCCTACCATCCATCCAGGTATCCTTTGGATTAGGGGTGAAACTAATCCGGTTTAAAACCGAAAAGCAAACCGCACCAAACCAATTTTTAGATTTGGTTCGGTTTTTTAATAATTTTGGTGCAGTTTGGAGCGAATTTTTTTAAAAAATCGGTGTTCGGTTTGGAGTTGGTGCGGAGAAATGAAAATTGAATTCGAAACCATGCACTAAACCGTACAAAAGCCCATATTATATCAAGGGCTTAAGGCTCAAAACTGAATAAAACCTTAAAAATATAAATAGATTTAGTGACTCTATTTCAATCTACTTTATACTCTCTAAATTCATGTTCCTTATATTTTTCATTTTTTGTCATTTATAGTTCTTTCTTTTTTAAAGTCGTTCTTCATTCCTTCGTTTACTTTCCCTAGCTAAATCTCTAAATCCCCCAAAGTCACTATTCTTTTTCATCCTTTTTTCTACAGTCCTTATTCTTTTGCGTCATTTCTCTCACAGTCTCACTCATTAACGCATCAATTTTCAATTAACCGATTCAACACTTATCTAGCTTGCTACTAGTATTATTGAAATTTGAAACTAACTAATTTGGTGTTATTTTAAACAATGATGTAAACTACTACTAGTAGTCCTAATATTCAACTTCTCTTTGTTGCTAATTTGTTATTGTTGAACATAAATCTTGAACTAGTTTGACCGTAAGACATTATACCAAGATTCAAGATCGAATTTTCTAGATTTCTGGTAAACAAGTATGACTAAAAAAATTCGGTTTGGTTTGAATCCAAAGCCCAAACACCGAATTTTTTTAGTCTGATTTAGTTTGGAGTGAAATTTAAATTGGTTTGAATTAAATTGAAAATTTATAAACCAAAATAATACTGTTTAGATTTAGAGTTTGCTATAATTCAAACCGCACCCGAACTCGGAGTTTTGATGAAACACCCTCCGGTAGTCCCGTTTAAACTTTCAATTTTCCAATCCCTCTTTAAAAAAATAATAATAAAAAAAAATTCAACCTTCCAATAAAATCCGACACTTTTGAGTTCTCAAGCACTCAGCAATGGCGTCCGAACTAAGCAAACCCTCTTCAATGGAAACATGTTTTGACAAAGATCGCCATATTCGATTCATTCAAATGATGTACGATTTACTCCCATGTGATTATCAGCCTCAAGAAATCAACCATCTTACTCTTGCTTATTTCACTCTCTCTTCTCTCGACATTCTTGGTGTCTTACATCAGGTACTCTTCTCTCTTGTTCTTCTTCCTTATTTCTTCTCAATTCAATTTGACCATGGGTTTTTAAATTGTTGTTTTTAAATTATTGTTGTTTTTGATCATGGGTTTGTTTAAATTTGGGATTTGAATTTGTGGGGTGATTTGTTTGATTGTTAATTTTGAATTGGTTTTGTAGTTTGTTTGATTAAAGTTGAATTAATGTTGGTAATTTGTGATACATTGTGGTTTGAGAATTTGTGAATTTAGTGGGGAAATTTTGATGAATGTGAAGTTGGGTTGTCATAAAGTTTGAATCTTTTGGAGAATTTGGTGTTTTTTGATACTAAAGTTACAAGCTTTAGCATTAGATGTTTTTGAATGCAGACTAAATTCATTGATTTTTTTTTGGACTAAAAGATGAAAATGTTGCGATTATCTAATCTGTGTTTTATGTGATGGATTTAATTGATGATGATGACAAGTTGCAATGAGTTACAATGGCTTTCTTTCTTTTTGCTCTATTTCTTGTTCCCATGCGATATTTCTATGAGATATGATATTCTATGAAGATAAAGGAGGGTTGTTGCATGCCAGTGGTGGAGGACTGGAGGGTGTTTGCGTGTGTTACGTCCTCACTTGCTTCTTTAAATCGACAGCTCCGGGATAGTGTGGGTAGATGGTAGGAGCGCTATGTTGACAGTATCTGCGGAATAAGTTAGAGTCAATTAATGACAAAGGGTGAGCACTTGTGTTGGCATAGACATATGTTGTTTTCGATGAGAAATAGATGCTTTTCTTTTTGCGCGGGGTGTGGGAGAGTTGGGTGTTGGTGACTTGTTGATGAGAGGACGCTTCATAGTTTAGGCAACCCTTCTCTTGATTTTATCTTCAATTCTACATCGGGCGAGATGAATGTTGATTGTCCTTGTGGCAATAGTTTTAAGCCTTCATAGTCACATGTTTTACCATCCTCAGCTTAGGATGCCTCTTATCCTTTTTCCAGGTTAGTTTGTACTTGGTAGAGCCTGTCCTAGGTGGGCCGGCGTTGGTGGCATGGTCATGCTATATCAGGTATATACTGAAACCAATCTGTATTAGCATGTCCTCTAGTGGTCAAGCTCTTTTGGATCAAATTTTTTTATCAATGAGGCAATTTACTAGGTTTGTTTTAGACTTTTAGTGATGAAACAATTGGTGATGCTGGAATTTCTGTCTAACGGGAAGTGTAGAAGACCTAATTTTCTGAATTCTGTATATTGTATAGAATATCTATTTCAATCCATGCATAACATACTCTTTTCTGTTTGTTGCTAAAATTTCCAAGTACAAACTGTCAAGATTGCATAGATGGTCCATTGTGCACTGACAACTTTAGGATTTTCTCTCTAAATTTAATGAGTACTTCATCGAGTTTGGGATTGATAACTGAAAGGCTATAAGGGATTTATGCTGCCTTCATTGGGTTTCGTTGCTACTCTCTTTTTTCCTCTTGTGAATATTCATTTTTTTGGTGTTTTTTTTTTAGGATCTAACGCTTCCTCCCCTTATCATATATGAACAACCAATAAGGATTTCAGCTTGATTTTATTCTTTAGAGAGGTTTAGGGGTGGATGGTGTGGTGTATAGGGGCAAGCAATTGACATTTGACAAATAGTTTACTCGTGTGTCATTTGAATTAAAAGTTAAAAGGAAGCATAACTTTACGAGAAGTATACTGTGACAAATGTTGTGATTCATGAATTATTGCACAGAATGCCCTTCATGAAGTGTATTAGCTCCTCATTATATCCACTAATTAATGGTATTGTGCATTGTTTATTTTTGATTCTCATGTTGTTTAAAGTACTAACTCCAGTTGCCCAAATTTACCCTTGATATCCCTACACTGGCTCATATTTTGATGCATGTGCTCAATTTCTTTTGTTGAATGAGAGGTTTACAGCTCCATTCTCTGTATTCAACAGGCTATACTAAAGGTGTTTGTTGATCGCTATTTGGTCAATTTTTATCATGTGCTATATGTTTCTTGTTGCTAGCTGCATTTTCTTACATTGTTGACCTGGGTATTCTTCTGTCTTTGTGGTGGCTTGCAGAATATTTGTTTTCTTAAATCAAATTTTTATTTGCTTTTCTTATTTTAAGAGCTAGTTTGCTTATTGCTTAATTTAAGCTATATAAGAAACACTTTGACTTTTGACATGAAATACAAATCAATGGATGACAAACATACTTCTACGTTTGTTAGCTCAATAGCAGTCCAGGAAAAAAGAAAAGAGAAATTGAGCTTCAAATCAGTCCTTAATACATTGCTCACTCATAGTCTCAAATCTTGAGCATAGTACTGTTGAAAGAACTTTCCTAAGCTCTGGCTGTTATTTTCAAGTCCTCCATTATTTGTACTTAAAGTCAAATCTTTTGAATGTTTTATTTATATATTAATTATGTTTGATTGATAGGTTGACAAGGAAGCCATAATTATGTGGGTGTTGTCATTTCAAGCTCATCAGCAAAATGAAGTTGACTTGAGTAGTGGTAAGTTATAAGCAAGTTCATTTTGGCTTTACTTTTATTCCCTTTATCTTTAGGTGGTAGGGATCAGATTTCTTGCTATCAAAAAAGAATAATATGTGGAATTTACAAATTTGTTGTCACAGGACAATTTTATGGATTTGTTGGTTCAAGGTCATCACAATTTCCAACAGATGTTGATGGGGTATGTTTTGCATTCACGTCATGTGTAGTTAATTGGTTTAATTATGCTTTATGAATGCATGTTAAAAGTATAGCTTACTATAGTAGCTCAATTCTTATTCTACATTTACAGAGTTTGAAATGTAACGGCAGTCACTTGGCAAGTACTTATTCTGCACTAGCCATCATGAAGATCCTTGGCTATGACTTTTCTTTGTTTGATTCAAAATTCATTGTGAGATCTATGAGAAACCTCCAACAGCATGATGGAAGGTATTTTTCTCTCATGCTTCTATTGCAAATTCATCCTTTTTTTTTTTTTT
>PYUH01004018.1:499062-633219 GCA_016808085.1 Suaeda aralocaspica | reverse complement strand
TTTTCCACTTTTTGATATAAACATCGAATGTTGAACATCAAGCTTGGATGTTCAGGTTTATGTATGTGATACTAGTGGAACATTGTACCATGTTATTTGTAATCTCATGATAGAAGATGAACCAAGTGTCAACACGACATGTTACACACTGCCATACGCCTTTTTGGCTGTAAATACATCAAGCCACATACGTTGGGGAGGTGCGTTGGGTGGAGCAAAGTCTGACGATTCTAAACTTGCCTTCATACTTGGTCATAACAACCAAATCTAGTCAAACAACTATTTTATGTGGCACGTCCATGTTATTTCTAGTAATGGACTGCCAGAATGCACTGATAAGTCCCCTCAGCTCCAATGCACGAACACTGTTGATTGCATGCGTCTATATATTGGGTATACGGTACTCTGTCACTCTCATGTCTTCAGACTTTGAGTAGTGGGAGATGTGTCGAGAGAATAAATAAGCCACAGCAGTTTACGCAATGATTGTCCAGCATCAACTCTGAAGTTGTCACATTGAAGCAGGTGGATTTCTATCAGGGAGACGGATGTCAAGATTCCGTGTTTCTGAGGTAGTGGACCTCGTACACACTATACAATCAACCTGACACGTCTGTAATACAGCAACTACAAAACACTAGAGAACGCCGGTACACAGTCACAGTGGCAAGAGTAGTGACACAGAGCCTCGTTTACGACACGTCACCATAAACTAGAAAGAACCCGATCGACAACATTCTTTTAGACGATGTTGGGATGCCCGACTGTTCCAAGCACACGCACACCATTAGTGGCTAATCAGGCAACTACATCGTACGTGACAAAGCGCTGTTTGTGCTAGGGTTTACTCAGGGGGGAGTTGATGTTCCCACGTGTCATCGGGGTGGGGGAAGGGCATGGATGTTGAGGCAACAGTTAGGCATCATCCAGTGTCTACGTCTACGCTATGTGCTCCCCATTATTGGGCAGTACTGGCTCCTAATCGTCAAACGATCGGTGACATGCAACTAGAAAGCGGTCCCGGCCCTCTGTGGGTGGCATGTTTTGGAATGTCAGTCAATGTTAAGCTGGGCACATAATACAGTGTACCGCTGCACGAACTTCCTGTTGGTCGAATCTATGTCTATGCATCAAAAGAGTGGAGTGTTAGAGGAACGATAACAAGTCCAAGCGTAGATGTTGGGAATGATGAAATGGAACTGATTGGCCGAGATTGGAACGGGTTGATATCAGTTCTAGAGAGTATTGTATGATAATGGTATTATGCTGATTGGAAAATTTGCGTGGTTAGTGACGCTTAGATCTATGCAACAACTGGAGCAGTACTAGTGTAAGTGGGTAACAGGTTTTAGTCATGGGCGGTACTCTGCATTCATCCGATGGTCCTAGCACTGTTACATTAACTAATCTTATGAGGTGCATGATTTGGAACAGTTTTGATGTTCCTAGTCTGTAGGGGGGGCTGAGCAGATCATACGGGTGTTTTTGTTCGGGAACGAGCGTGAACGTGTTCATTAGCTTCTTTTGAGTTACTCCTGGGGGTTTTTCATGTGAAGGAGTTGTTAGTCTTCATTCCGTGGCTTAGCGTTCGGTGTGGGGGTCAAGCAGCTGCCAGCTCTCCGTAGGGTTGTGGTAGTGACGGGACTGAGTGGACCAACAGAGAAGGCCAAGGAAATATAGTATAATGGTCGGGTCTAGAAACATTTAGAGTATTTTTTGATGGGGTTCTATATGCGTCGGTTGAGTTAATCCTATGTTATAAATTATGAGTCAAATTTTGGGCCAGTCATAGTACGGGGCGTTGGTGTGTGTCCGGGGTGGTGGGAATCTATGGGCGAGATACGAACGGTTGCCCACTTGGCTGTTTGAAGGATGCTACAATTTGAATAGGCGAGAAGAAACGAACAAGTGCGGCTAGTTCCGGTCACAGGGTGGGGTTGTTCACCGTTAGTTTATTAGGTTCTGACGGTAGTCTTCGGGTTGTCAATATAAATTGGGAGATTTCCGTAGACACTAGTGATACAGGTGGGCAACCTACTGTGCCATACATCGCTACGACTGATGGGATATTTAGAGGAGGTATTCTCTCCAGAGTGCATCTCCTCAATCATAAACATTCCCATTCTACTCGATTGGATGATACAGGCGGTTTTCTTTTAATCTATTTTGACTCAAATTTTTGCCAGTGTTAGGCGTAATTGGGAACATTGTCTCTACTAGAAAAATCATCTTCAGATCAAATTACAATCTGAAATATCCTGTCTGTCGCTCTGCCGATGTTACAAACATCCTTACAATTAAACTGTGGGGCAAATGCTGAAACGAACAGCCTTCTTTTTTCTTATTCAAGGGGCAATCATTTGGTGATCGTGAAAGAATCAGCAATGATAGGCATGTTTTAACCTTCATGTGGGGAGTACTGACTTAAGAGCATAACATTAATGGAGGAGCCAAAACAATGCACTTATCTGTACACCGGGATGTTTTGCCATTCCACACCTTTACACTGAGTATACACCTTTTTGTTAGCACAAGCGATATATTTGTTCAACTGCACGGATTGATTGATATGATCATTTGATGTTTCCGTTCATGCAGCGACCCCATTTTTTGGAATAAAGCTTGATTATGATGATGATGATTTGATGTTTCCTGTTTAGTACTTGATCCTTTAGATATGACATAGATGAAATAAACATAGCCTCAGATAATGTGCGTCTCATTGTGGGGTTATTAAACTTATTTGGATTTCCATGGAGGCTGGCATGGCTGCCGTCATTTCCTCCATTTTAGTCGTCAAGGCGTTGCAGTGACAAAGTGGTGAAACTTTCCTATTATGAACCCAGTTTATAGATCGATGGTGTGATGTGGAGGTGTATTGAGGGTGTATTAAGGAGTTAATATTTTGCATTTTTCTTGCTCAGAGACAAGCTGCAGATGGTGGATGGGAAGATCCAACAAACCGAGCGACACGTGTTATGGATTTGGTAATTTGGTGTTACCATATGTATAGCAATCCACTTATTTGTCATCCTTATGGTGGATTTTGGATATACGGGTGGGGGGAGTGTGAAGATCTGGGTGGCGGCAAACTTGTAACAGGAAAGCCGTGCACAATTCCACTGCTGCATGTCAGTCTGTGGGAAGAAAACTCTAATTTTACAATTGCAATTTGTCACAGCAATTCCGCAAACTATGTGAAGATAAAGATGACTGTCTTTCATGCCAACTAAATGTCTTATCTTGAGGGACAGTTTTTAATTATCTCCTGATGATTATAATGAATTTCTTTTTCCAGTATGGGTGGATCAGTAAATCCCAGGGAATTGCCTGAGCTTTACCACCGTATTAGGGTTCTCTGCGTTTAGTCCCTGGAGAAACCGAACTGAACACTCTTTGTGTGAGCGGGATAACTCAAGAGATCTGTATATGATTATTGATACTGAGCTTTTTGAAGAATGTCTTTCGGTGAATATTGTCTTCAAAAAAAGTGCTGAATTTAATGATGATCATCCGTGTTGTACAGTATACAACAACAGAAGTGGATGCATTTAATTCCGTTCGTTTAGGCGGGTTTCACGACACAGACAACTTAGTTGAGTAAAACAAAAGGTTTTCTTTCTCCCCCAGAAGTAAGGAAACAGGAAAGTAGTTCAATATGACACGAGCCTATACGAAGGGAAGAAAAACTGAACAGTGTTGGGTTAGTGTGGGCTCTGTAGAATGTCTGTTAACTATTTTTCTCGGAGTTACACTTTATGATATAATTGAGTTTTCCCGGACAGTAAGCTGAATTTAGAGACTTGTCAAGGTTGTCAGATAAAAAAGAAAAAAAAACAAAAAAACCTTTGGAGGAAGTTTGTTTTTTTTTTTTTTCCATCTTTTGATATAAACATTCGAAGTTTTGAACATTAAGCTTGGATGTTCAGGGTTTAGTGTATGTGATACTAGTGGAAACATTGTACCAATGTTATTTGTAATCTCATGATAGAAGATGAACCAAGTGTCAACACTGAACTATGTTACTAACATGCCATACCTTTTGGCTGTAAATACAGCAAGCCACATACTTTGTGCTTTTGGACAAAGTCTGACTATTTCTAAACTTGCCTTCAATACTTGTCATAACACCAAATCTAGTCAAACATTCTATTTTATGTGGCCGTCCATGTTATGTCTAGTAATATGGACTGCCAGATGCACATGAGTAAGTCCCATCAGCTCCAATGCACGTACACTTTGATTGCATGCTCTATATATTAGGTAACCTTCACTCTCATGTCTTCAGACTTTTGAGTAGTGTGGGAGATGTGTTCGGAGAGGAATAAATAGCACACAAGTTATACAAATGATTGTCCAGCATTCAACTCTTGAATTGTACACATTGAAGCAGTTGATTTTCTATCAAGTTTACATTCAAAATTCCTTTTTCTTAGGTAGTGGCCTCTACACACTATACATACATACTCTGACACTCTGTATACACAAAAGTACAAAACACTATAGAACTCCTTACACATACTATCATTTGCAAGAGTAGTGAACACTAGAGCCTCTTATCGAACACTCTACCATAATATCTAGAAGAACCCTCTACAACATATCTTTTATATCGAATTTTGATGCCCATGTCCAAGCACATCGCACACCATTATTGGCTAATCATGGCAACTATCATCTTTACGTGACAAACCTTTTTGTGCTAGTTTACTTCAATTTTGATGTTCCCTACTGTCATATCTTTTTAGGGCATGTGATGTTGAGGCAACAGTTAGGCATCACCATGTCTACGGTCTAGCTATGTGCTCATTATTGCATAACTGCTCCTAATCGTCAATACATTCTGTGACATAGCACTAAAAGCTTCCCTTCCCGTCTTTGGGTGGATTTTTATGTTCCAGTCAATGTTTTATCTTGGCACATAATAACATTGTACGCTGCACTAACTTGCTTGTTGTCTAATTGCTATTCTATGCATCAAGACAGGAGTGTTAGTGGTATGATGACAGATTAATACAATCTCAATGTCATATATGTTTTTGTATGATGAATATGAACTTTAGGCCTATTGTTGAACTTGATATCATTCTATATATGTATGATAATTTATTATGCTTATTGGAAAATTTGCATTGGTTTCATGACGCTTATCCTATTCAACATACTTGGAGCATTATCTTATTTAAGTTTTAATCATTTTATATACATGGGCTTACTTCTGCATTTCATCCATCCTAGTCTGTTTCTATCATTCTCAGACTTAATCTTATGAGGTGCATGATTTTGACAGTTTTATTCCTATCTGTATTGGGGCTGAGGCAGATCTACGGTTTGTTTATTGTGCTGGTAAGGCGTGAACTTTTCATTATCTTCTTTTGATTACTCCGTTTTTTTCAGTGAAGTATTTTTATTCTTCATTCCTTGTGTCTTAATCTTCTTTTTGACAATCAGCTGCCATCTCCTATTTGTTGGATGACTGGACTGGAGTGGACAAAGAGAAGGCCAAGGAATATATATTGAATTGTCAGGTCTATAGAAAATCATTTTATGAGTTGGTGGTTTCTGATATGCTTAGTCTGAGTTAATCCTAATGTTATATTAATTGAACATATATTTTGCAGTCATATGACGGTGGCTTTGGTTTGTGTCCTGGTTTGGAATCTCATGGTGCGTAGATACTGCTTGCCCACTTGGCATGTATTTTAAGATGCTACAATTTGAATTTAGTGCTAGACGCAATGCTGATTTCTCGGTTCATGTTTTGTTCACCTTTTATGTATTCAGATTCTGTACTTATTCTTCTTGTCAATATATAATGTATACCTATGACACTAGTGATACAGGTGGGGCAACCTACTGTGCCATAGCATCGCTACGACTGATGGGATATTTAGAGGAGGATATTCTCTCCAAGAGTGCATCATCCTCAATCATAAACATTCCCATTCTACTCGATTGGATGATACAGGTTTGTCTTTTAATCTATTTGACTCAAAATTTTGCCAGTGTTAGGCGTATAATTGTTGAACATTGTCTTTCTCTTTTATGATAAAATTTTCATTTACTTCATGTATCTCAAATTATCAATCTTGAAATTACTGCTTCTGCCGATGTTACAAACATCCTTACAATTAAACTTGTGGGCAAATGCTGAAACTGAACAGTTTTTCTTTTTCTTCTTTTTTTCTTTTTATTCAAGGGGCAATCATTTGGTGATTCGTGATATAGAATCAGCAATGATAGGCATTTGTTTTAACCTTTCATGTGGAGAGTACTATCTTTTAGATAAAGAGCATAACATTAATGGAGCCAAAACAATGCACTTATCTTGTACACCGGGATATGTTTTTGCCATTTCACACCTTTTACATATGTATACACCTTTTTTGTTAGCACAAGCGATATATTTTGTTCAACTGCACGGATCTGATTTGATATGATCATTTGATGTTTCCGGTTCATGCAGCTGACCCCATTTTTTTGGAATTAAAGCTTTGATTATGATGATGATGATTTGATGTTTCCTGTTTAGTACTTGATCCTTTAGATATGACATAAGATGAAATAAACATAGCCTCAGTATAATATGCTGTCTCATTGTTCTGTTGTTTATTAAACTTAATTTTGATTTTCCATTGATGCTGGCATGCTGCTTCGTTTCATTTCCTCCATTTTAAGTCAGTCAAAGGCTTTGCAGTGACAAGAGCTGGTGAAACTTTTCCTATTATGAACCCAAGTTTTATAGATCGATGGTTTAATGTATGTGGTATTGAGGGTATTAAGGAGTTTAATATTTTGCATTTTTCTTGCTTCAGAGACAAGCTGCAGATGGTGGATTTCAGGGAAGATCAAACAAACCGAGCGACACGTGTTATGGATTTTGGTAATTTGGTGTTACCATATGTATAGCAATCCACTTATTTTGTCATCCTTATGATGGATTTTGGATATACAGGGTGGGTGGAGTGTTGAAGATCTTGGGTGGCGGCAAACTTGTTAACAGGAAAGCCGTGCACAATTCACTGCTGGCATGTCAGTCTGTGGTAAGAAAAACTCTAATTTTACAATTGTCAATTTTGTCACAGCAATTCCGCAAACTATGTTGAAGATAAAGATGACTTCTTTCATGCCAACTTAAATGTTTCCTTATCTTGAGGGACAGTTTTTAATTTATCTCCTGATGATTATAATGAATTTCTTTTTCCAGTATGGTGGATTCAGTAAATTCCCAGGGGAATTGCCTGAGCTTTACCACTCGTATTATGGGTTCTCTGCGTTTAGTCTCCTGGAAGAAACCGAACTGAACACTCTTTGTGTTGAGCTGGGAATAACTAAGAGATCTGTATATGATTATTGATACATGAGCTTTTTGAAGAATGTCTTTCGGTGAATATTGTTCTTCAAAAAAATTTGCTGGAATTTAATATTGTATCATATCCGTTGTTGTACAGTATACAACACAGAAGTGGATGCATTTAATTCCGTTCGTTTTAGGCGGGTTTCATTTTCTTAGCATCAGATCAATCTTTATGTTGAGTAAAACAAAGGTTTCTTTCTTCCCCCAGAAGTAAGTAAACAGTACAGTAGTCAATATGATGCTACGAGCCTATACGAAGAGGAAGAAAAACTGAACAGTGTTGGGTATTTTGTGCTTGTAGATGTCTGTATAATCTATTTTTCTCGGAGTTACACTTTATGTTATTAATTTGAGTTTTCCGGACAGCTGAAAATTTAGACTTGTCAAGGTTGTCAGATAAAAAAGCTTTTGGAGGAAAGGTGGGAGCTTTTGAGTAGAAGTGTTTTGATCAAGTGTTCTTTGGAGTATCTCATTTTTAGCTCTTGTTTTTTTAAGTGTGCTATGAAGATTTTCGACCATAGGCTTGTTGACCAAGGCCTAACGCCCTTTTGTGTTGCTCAAAGCTTGCATGAAATTGACTTCTACTCTTCGAGCACAACACATAATTGATGTCATGATTGAGTGTTAAACTTCATATTCTAGCGCAGCAACGTAAATATTGTACCATTCTGTTGTTCTGTGCTTGCCTAGGGATAAACAAAAGGTTACAACAACTCACTCCCGAGTATTTATTTCCGCATTCCTCTCCTTCTCACATAAATAGTGATCAATGTTAATATTAACGTTAGAGGAGGGAAGAGTGCGGATCACCCCCGTCAATCTCTCTTCTCTTTAACACTATAGCAGCATTCCTCTTCACAACAAGTCGACAACTGCCTGTTGCACTTTGCCCTCTGGATCGCACAATATGTATGCCAAAAGACTGCATCGCCATAAATCCCCAAGCAATCATGAGCACTCCCCTGCACTCCCTAGACAGCTTGTTGGCATGCGGTAAGTTAAAATTAATAGAGAAAATACGTTTTAAAAAGATACAAATAAACAAAGAAGTGTGTACATGTATACTACGTATATATTTTAGAATCTCAAGACTTCGTTGACATAACATAATATTCCTAGTGAAAATCATAGCTTCTTACACATTAGTGTAGTTGTTTTTTATTTTGTTTCACAAGTCACAACCTTACATAGTTATGGAGAGGGAGGAATAACTCAAGCGTTAAAGTTTTCCTCCTATTTCCAGGAAATTATGGGATTGGTTTTCATTACTTGACCTTGTGGCTCTCAAACACCAAAAAAAAAAAAGTTTATGTTGATCTTGTGTAAGTATAACAAGTTTATGTAGCGCTTGCAGTGACCCGAGCTAAGCCGAACATTGATATGGGTTAGCTCAGTTTGGTAAGATTTATTGTGCTCGAGTTCAAATCCAAACTCACTTCAAACTATAAATCTAGGCTCATTTGGTTTGAAAGAAAAAAGAATTCGGGTTCAAGCCGAAACTCGAGCTTCAAATATTTAAAAGCTAGAGGAAAATGATAAGAATTATGCCCGATTTTGTATATTGTGTACCCTGTTAATTAAAAAAAAAAAATTGTATTATTGAATTATCAAAATTACCTTTGTCAAATTTTTGGATCCACCACAAATGGATGAAAATAAATAATAGAAAGACAAATATAATATCGTTCAAAAAATATAAATTTCAAGACTAGAATGATTCTCAATTTGCATGTCAGCTTTTAGGCACAAAGAAATGATAGGAATTTTGCAACATAGTTTCACGGACGATTTTGGTGCAGGTGTTGGCAAAGTGGGGCGAATAATACTCTCACTTGAAATTTTTTTTTAATTTTCTCGATTTTTAATTAAATTGTGAGTGACCATTTAAGTATTAATTTATGGTGTCATTGTTTCTACAAACTGACAAACGCACAATTCCTACAATCTGACAATAGTGACAATCACTCATAAAGTCTTGTGAATTCGTTATAAACTGAAACAAACTACTCATCCGCTACTTATTTTTCACTTAGGTTCACCTATTTTACTTGAATTCGATCATTATATATTAAATATATCCAATACGAAATAACGACGCTCTAAGTATTGTATGTTCATTTTTTTCAAGTTTATATTTAGTATCTTTAATAAACACTTTTTTTTCTTTTTTTATCGAATACATTATAGACACATGCTTATGTCTTTTATTATGTCAAAGAGTAATAATAGTTGTGTTGAGGGAGGGAAAAAGTAAATACCATGAAATTGTGCATTATTCCGAATCAAACAAAATCTTTATACAGCTATATTTGTGGCTAGAGTTTTATGACATAATTTGCAAGAGAATTTCCAACACTTTAAACCATGATAAACATAACGAATTTCTCATAAAGATAAAGCAAGATGACACATAACCATTGCAAGGGGCAATCAACAAGCTCAATTCAGTTACTAAGAGAGCATTAGAATCTCCTTAACTAAAGTAACAGCCTTTATCCACTATACTTAACTGTCTTTATTCTTATTGTATGCAAAACTCACGTGATTGACAACACATTTGCCATTACGTGAATACAAAGTCAATTCATATATTCAATTACAAACATTTGATAATATAAATGGATGTCTGATCCATTGAAATATATTAATGGGTAAGGTTACGTTATACATTGGTGCATAATTAGTTCTTAAAATTAACCAGAGAACGGTACGTTCGACCGGCCTTCCAGTTTCTAGGGATGACATTATTGAGCGTGAGGACACTTCGTGATCGAGCTTCGACCAATCGTATAGTAAAAGGAGGCCGAAGAGCCTTTCCATAATTATTGAGCACCCAAGATGCACCCCATGTTTTCGTTAGGTGACGCCATGTACCAAGTGGTTCTTTCAATGTCACACTTCCGATACCAAACCCGTCTTCATACTCAAGTGAACATGTAAAATAAGTTGGATTTGAACCTGGGTCCACTCTTACCACAACCGTTTTTTTACGATAGTTGCATCTTACCCTGAAACAATTATCATTCAACAAACGAAATTGATTATTATGTGCCATGACATTGTTGTTAATTAAAATATTTTTTTTCAACCTTTTGAATTAACGTATCTACATTATTGGTCAAACGTAACGTTCAAATTATGGAACAATTTCAAAATTATAATCAATTTATTCCGCAGAAAATGATATATATGTTGCTTACTTCTTGAACCGAACTTGCATAACACCAGCATTTCGCAGTTGTTGAGCAAGACCAGGCTTAGCCATGGCTCCAAAAGCTTTTCCACTTAGATCAAAATGGTTTGTACCCGTAACGCAGCCTGGACATTCATCAATTATTGTCACAGTTACTGGTTTTCTCGAACATGCTCTATTTTTCAAACATCTTACCTGCATGAACCAATAAAAAACACAATCATATAGCAACCTTCGTTATATAACAACATAGTACAAGTATACAACATTATATAATGTTTTCCTAAAAAGATTATAATAAAGGCATACCTCAAAGCAAACTCCACATCCATAACCATTATGATAGATTGAGTCTCCACCGGACGCTACCATGCCCGACAATGGCCGTCTTTCAACCGTATTTGAAAACCCACAAGATCCACCTACGGAATACACATAAATCACACAATTAATGGTGTGTTGTATTCGACCAACCTAATTATCAAGAAATTTTTATTTTTAAATATTTTTAAAATTTCTTGTAAAATACGTAGGAAAATTGCCTCGAATATTATTATAATATATACATAATATCATGAAATGTGACACCATTAAATAAAAACAAACTACATTACCGTTACTTCCAGCGCCAATAGGACTTCCATACCACGTAGCTTTAGCTGGAGACCAAATGTGGTGCGGATGATTATGATGAACTTTAGACACATTTACAACTTTATTAGAGTTATTAAAACAATGACAACTATTAATTTGAAGAGCAACAACAATGAGAAGAAAAATGGAATAAAAGTGGTAATAAGGAAGAAAAGCCATTATATATAATTATTATTGATAATTATACTACGTATGAGCTTAATTAATTAAGCAATTAAGTAGCTTATAATTAGCTAATTACATATACAAGTGTATTAGTGTATATATACATATACTATAATTTAAGGGTAATATTATAACCTTAGTTAATTGCTAAAGTTGGCAAAGAGAAATGGCATCAACTTCATTATATTTATAGAAGCTAAGAGTGATGAAAGATGAGTGATGATTGAAGTTTGAGTTGTCATGATCTTAGTGTGGTCCTTCGTTGAGGGAAATAATGAGCACATGTCACGATCAAAACATTATTTGATTCTATTCTAAAGAAGTAATATAGTATTAGTTAACAATTAGTTACAATAATCATGATGAAAATAATATGAATTATACTAACACGACTACACGAGGTCATTATACCAGAGTGTCCATATGATCATATCTATAGACTTTTGTATTGTATGTAGCTATACAAGAGACTGGGGTAGTTAGTAGACTTATCAAACAGGTTGGGCCGAGTGAAATTCTCATATTTACATTTGGGTTTGGGTTGATTGGGTCTCAGTCGCTTAATTTGAATTTTTTGATTTGAGTTTGCTTTTTTTTTTTTTTGTCGATAACTACCTAAATATTTAATTTTTTTTGTGAACAACTACCTATATTTCAAGATTACTTACATAACTACCAACCTGTTTCATTTTTTTGTGAAACACTACCAACTAACAACTAACGCACTAGAGCCACATCTTGACACGAGTTGTCGTGTGGTAAAAAGTTTTCTCTCTTCTTTCAAAATGATTGATTGTTATCCAATGCAACTGAGGGCTGACCAAGATATGCAAAATTGCAAATCACAGTGACATTTTAGGGTAATATGTTAGAAGTTCAGGGATAAAGTCATCTTCTTATATGCAAATCAAATCAAAGAGTAGTGTGTTAATAAAGTTTTCTATTTATTTAGGAAATGTGATTTCCTATTTAAACATATCATACTATACCAACTTGTATGAACCCGGTTTACTGTAGACCCAAATCTCAAGTTCAATAAAATTTGTAAAAAATTTAAAAACGTCACAAATTTTCTTCTCTATGTGAATCAATCTTCATTATACGGAGTATTCATTATTTTCTCTCTTTTTTTTCGTCACCTCCTTCAATATTTCCAATTTGTTCATCATTTTTCAATTTAATATAACATAATCACGTTCTTCAATATTTCCTCTCTCTTCTTCATCAACTTATCCAATGTTTTCACAATTTTAATTTGGTGTGTAATCAAGGTGTTTATTGTACCTCAAAATATTAAATATCAATTATTAGAGGAAATAAATTAAGTTAATGATTGTTATGAATTTGATTGAAACTCTGAATGTCATTAATGACGTGCTGCCTTTGATGTAGAAAGATCGTCGATCCTGTGGCTCTATTTCCTGATCTCGAGTTGGTCAATCAAGTGAAATTCAATCTCTTTGCATTCTAATTTTGCATATTTATTACTTCTCTTTATAATAATTTTTTGGATGATATAACTTTTTTGGTGATGAATTTGCTTTCCTGATGATGATATAATTACTTTTTGGATTTGGATGATATAAGTACGTTTTGCATGATATAACAATATTTTGAATTATATAATTAACTTTGATAGATACAATTATATTCTGAATAATATAATTAACTTTCAGATATTTGATTAAATTTCAAATAATAAAGTTATCTTTGGAATGATATACTTATTTTTCGAATGATATAATTCTACGAGTGTACGTTTTTTAGATGACATAATCATTTTTTCTTACAATATAGTTACATTTCAAGTAAAGTAGTACCCTTTTGTATGATACAAAAATAATAATCGATTATAATAATCAATCACTTCTAATTTTGAACGATATAATTGATCAATCATCTTTCAGTTGATATATACCATTACTTTTTGGATGATATAATTAACTTTTGAATGGTATAATCTTACTTTGAATAATATAATTACGTTTTACATTTGGAAGAAATAATTACTTTTATGTGATGTACTCACTTCAAACAAAGCAGAGCTAAACAAAGGTGCGGCCCATCGCGTTGGCCCAGCCCAATTTTGCGGGTTTTGGGAAAGAAATTTTGGGGCACGCAACCGGACCTGGCCCGACATGACATGACTTTTTCCTAAATTTTTGTAGGCTTTAGTTTCTATAATTTAATAATTTTAGTTAATTTTTAAACTCGGCCAGAAAAAGCCCGAAAAGCCTGCCAAGTTCGCTCCCATATACAAATTGTTATATCATGCTCCTGGGAGTATATCCCAAAATATACTCTCCTCCAAATTCTTCTTATGTATATCTCTTTTTTTCTTTTTTTTTTCCAATTAGTTCTCATAATTTCTCACTTAATTTTCTCTCTCATCTCTGTTATTCTCTTTCTCTCTCAACTCACCCAATTTTATTCCACTGATTTTCATGCTCTATTTAAAAAATGGAAGATCAATTGAAAAACATAGAAAAAAAATGATAAAAGCATTCAAATTGTAAATCAATTTCAAGCAGAATTTGAAGATGATTATCAAAAACTAGGTATGTGTATTTCAATTAGGATTATTGTAATATAACAAGTGAATATTTTGTTTGATATTACTCTATTTAACGTAATATTGATTATTTACAATGTAATATTCATTTTGCTTCATTGAAAAATGCATACACTTTGCTTCATTGAAAAAAGCATACACTGAACATTTGTTCAACTAATATTTAAACTAATTCTCTGATTTTCAGTTCTCAATAATATACACTTTTTTCAATGTAATATTCGTTTTATTCAATGTAATATTCACTCCCTTCAATGAATACTCTAAAATGAAATATTTATTTTACAGAATGAAATATTCGTTATTAACTAATAAATCTTGTTGTCTAAAACATGAATATTGCATTTAACATTCAATACCTATAAGTACTATTCATATATTGAAAGTTTACAACATTGAATTACGCATGATGAATATTAAAGGAAGCAAAAGATATATTATGCCTCATTTTAATGAATATTAACAATTTTGAATTTGTTTGTAGGTGCAAAGATGAAACATGCATGCGAACGAATGGTAGATAAATAATGAGGAGAATTAAACTGCTACGTTCAAGAAAATAATTGAATATTACACATCAAGAACTGAATATGACATTATTATAGATGAATATTATTCTTTAGAAGATGAATATTGCATTTGTTTCTAAATAAAGATAAACGAGTTAAAAGGTTGAACAAATGAATATTACTATGTATAGAGTGAATATTACTCACAAATTTGTATATCACTCTTTAAGAGCCGAAAATTTCAGATAAAAACTTAGCTCATATTATTTGTAATATCACTCATTGAATTATGAATTTTATGTATTGCAAATAAAAATCATTTATTGAACATATGATATTATCATTGAAAAATGAGTATTACAAACTCACTCTTATTAGCATAAGTTTGAGGATAATAAATATTAGTAATTCCAAAATAAAGATTTATAGTTTTAGTTATGAACATTTCATGCATGTTCAAATTTGAATATTAACATTTTTTTTACCTGGTTTAGCTCTATAATATTAACATAAGGGAAGTTTAATTAATAAATGTTGAATATATTGTTTAGAAACATTACTTATTCGAAAATGAATATTACACTCTACAAACTGAATATTACTCTCTATGAAATGAATATTACACCTTAACACACAACGTGTTCATCACACGCGCCCAGGAGTATATTACAGATTGTGCTCCCGGGGGCACATAATAATTTGCCCCCATATACCAAGTTTTCGTCAAGAAGATTGGACCCAAACCTAGGTCCAGGCCGAGTCTGGCCTAACCATGATCACCTCTACTTTAAAGTAATAAGATTGAGAAAGTTTTTTGGAAAAATTTGAAAACAACTTGTAAATATGTTAAATGTACAAAAATTCAAGAAAGGGTATATTGCGCATCATGTCCATTTCATTATTTTTAATTATTATCAGTGCGCTTTTAGTAAACTACTGTGCACAAATCCCTACTACTACTCACAAAGTCCATTTAGCTTGTAAATACTTTCTTTTATTATTATTGCATTTTGTTGTTATTTTTTTATTACATTTATAGAGTATAAATTAAATTATGCTAATAGTATGAGTTATACTTGTAATATAATTTGTAATTGTTACATTATAATATATAAATAATCTTCAAATTTATTTAATTTGTAAACAATTATCAAATGTAAAAGAATTAAAAAAATTTAATTAGTAATTAATACTATGTATTTTATTTTAATTTGTAAGTAACACATTGCACGATCGGTCGGCCGGGTACTATACGGATAATACCCTTACCATTTTATGGTAAGTGTAAGTAAATGTATAAAGGAGTGAATGGAAAAAAACAATAAAGATTATAGGGTACAAAGTTTAATATATTATTTTTAAGAGTAAAAGTTAGTCACTATTTTTTGTGACAAATAAAATACATGTATATAAAATAGTCAAAAAAATCTGATTAAATTCATTTCAATGTGTTGTTTATTAAAATTGTCATTAAATAATTTTCTTATTTACACAATTAGTGATTAGTGTTTAAATTACGTCTTGTACACAACAATGTAAAAAAAATGTAGGAAGTATGAAGAGACAAATAAAGGTTTATTTATTTATTTATTCTTTTTTTGAGTTATGTTGGTGGGGGTATATCAAAGTTAGAAACAAAATTGGTTTGTATAGTGACAATTTGGTAATTATTCAATATGTATAGTACTTTCAAGTACATCTTCTTTTTCCGTAATTATCAAATTTCCACCATATAAACGAAATTTATTTTTAACATTCACAAACTAGCAATTTCTTTGTAAAAAAATTTTCAAAAGCGAGAAGTAAGAGAATCTTTACAAAGATCCTCCACTATAAAATTATACTACATACATTTTACATTATTTGCAACGATTTGATATAAAGTAGGGAGAAAAATGTCTAATCGTTGCAAATAATATAAAACAGAGATATTAAAATTTTATGTAATCGGTAACTAAGCTGATTGTTATTTTGTTCCATTGTATTTGATTAGCAATAACAAATTAAGAATATGCTCATGCTATCGTGACCTTTGCTCGTGTTCATCCAACTCTATTTTGGATCATATGAATTTGGAGCTAAGGTACTACCACGTGTAAACCCTCAGTTGGACAGCATCACGTGGGACAAAATCTCACCATTGTCTTCAACAAGAATTCCTTAACTATCATGCAAAAAATAAAAAGAAAGAAATAAAATAAAATAATAACATTATTGATTCGATGTCGGCAAATACGTAGAGCAACAATGTGTGGTTTATTTTTAGTTTGTGCAAATAGAAGCCAGAGTAGCCATGTTATTTTGAGCCCATCAAACAAGACTTTGTTCATTCACCTACCATTTGTTTAATTTGATTGGAAGAGCCATAAAGAAGTGCAATAGTTGATTATATGATGAACCCGGGTCCATAAACCATTATACAATTTCATGAGCATGAGCATGAGCATGAGCAATACACTCTACAATTTATCAATGTTATATAGTTTTCTTACTGGCTTTTTTTAGATTTTAAGTACACAGTGTTTTGTTCAAAAACAAACAATAGTCGGATATAATCCAGATTATTCTTTGCAATACTTTTATTTATTAAATAAAAGCTCAAACGACAAATGATTGAGACTTATTAATATTCATGAAACAACATACTAGTATAATTAAACGACAAAAGAGTGGGAGTGAGAGATAATTTAGTTGGTAACTTGTTAATTAAGAGCTTTGCTCCCAATTCTAGAACATTTTGAGGATCAATTCTACTTTACTAATTCCCACTTGAAAGTGTATTCTACCTTACTTGACACATTTATACTTGCCGACCTTCTCTAATTCTCCTAATCGACAATAAGCGACACTAAAACTATGAGTTTATGATCGAATATCACGCATCCCTAAAGACTAAGACCAGCTAATAGATGTACACTTACGTGATTCACCAACACTGTATTGATTATGCCTTAAGCAGATGAATTATATTGTACTCGTATTGCTTTTAGGAGCTTTTGAATATTGAGCAATTAAATTAACTTAATACAACGTGTATTATGCAAATTGTTGAACTTATTTTCGCTATATCAAAATTCTTGCACACAAAGCAATTTTCAAAGGGGAATTTCTAGTCAATAACTGTGATATGTTAAACATATCACAATGACAAAAGTGAAAAATTTATAGTATCATATGATACAAATAATATGTAATAGTATGTTCTTAATCTATGTAATCTATGTAATATTTTGTTTTCAAAGACTCAAAGTTATAACAGTTATAACTTATTCTTAATGATTGGAACTAGCTTTTATTCAACTTGTATTTATATCTATGCACCGCTGAATTAACACATACTCATTTCCAATCCATTATACTGAACATGTACCTTCTAAGCTAGACATATAGTTGTGAGTAAAAGTCACTTTTCCTACTTTATGAACAACAGAATGAATAAAGCTTAATAATGCAATATTAAACAAATGGTTTAATGTTTACTATTAAGATGAAATGTGAAACATATATTGCACCCTAGTACCCTACAAATATGTTTCGCAATCGTCTTTTATACACCATTTCGCACGTCTGCTCGGGGCCTCAGAGAGCATTTGAATCTCCTAAACCCATGTAACGAGGCTTAGCTTTTAACTAATAATGACCTCATCTTTTCGATTGAAATTGATTTTTTAATTGGCATAAGAAAAATTAAATGGAGTTAGACTAAATTTTTGAATTGAATCGAATCAAGCATAACAATAAGGAATATTTGCACCATAAAGTTAAGAAACATCATAATTTGAAGTGAAAAGATAGTTAAAAATATAATCAATTAATTTCAGTCTGAAAAAATAAGGCCTACATATGAGTCTTAGGAGTTGCAACTCTAAGATGATAACAACCCATGAATAACATGCATGATACATTATTACTAAGCACTCTCATCATTTTAAAAAGTTTGCTACGTTGTCATTATGCATTTATGCACTTAAAGTAAGTAAAAAGCAGAGAGAGAAATTTAATATATAACAAGTTAATACATAATATCAATCTCACCAAGCATATATAGTGGAAAGAAAGTTCTTATAATACCTCCAAATATTCCATATACTTTGAGACACTAAATTAAAAATATACACGTAGTACTACGAACATTATTGCATGTAATAGACATTAAATTGGCTAAGGCCAAGGGAACACATTGCTAGGGTAGTAGGGTAGAGTTATTAATCATTGAAATTAACAAGTGAACGATACGTTCGACCAGCTTCCCAATTTGTAGGAATGACATCATTGAGTGTAAGGATGCTTCGAGATTGAGTTTCAACCAATAGAAGAGAATATGGAGGATGAAGAGCTTTTCCATAATTATTGAGCACCCAAGTTGCACCCCATGATTTTCTCAAAGGAAGCCATCCACCAAAGGGTTGCTTCAACATCACTTTTTCTATACCGAACCCATCTTCATACTCAATTAAACATGTAAAATAAGTTGGGTTCGCACCCGGATCCACTCGAACTATCACCGTTTCTCTGCCATAGTTGCATCTTACTCTACAACAAATATATATACAGAGATACTGTAAGGAAGTGTTCTCTTCACCTTACAAAAATATTTTAGTTAAAATAATAATTAAGTTCACATAAATTGATGAAAAATGCATTAGAGAACCAATTTAACTAAAAACCTAACCTAATAATTGAGGCCTAGAAATAGTATAATTTATCATATCAATATGTTGGTCTTATTAATTAGGGCCAGTAGATTATAATCAGATTTGTTAAATCATAATTATTTCTAATTAGTATGTGTGATAGTGTACTGTCTAATCAAGTACGACAATAATAAAGGTCAATAAGCACCAAAATTAGGCTTGATTTACTCTGACAAGTATAAGCTAAGATGAATTCAAGTTAAATAGAACACACCCAAATGGATCAAGTTTGCAATAATATTGTACTTATTATTCAATTATACAACATAACAACTATGGTCTAAAATTTCTTCGTGCATAATAGGGGTATTGGAGCTTGGGATAAGTGGTTATAAAAGTATCATATTATCGATCTTTAATGGAATGAAAAGAGTTTACAAGAATAGTTTAGTAGTTTTAGCACTTATCATCCTTACTCTCTAGTCTCTATATCCGTACCAAACGTGAAATAATATTTATTAAATCATTATCCAACTCATCAATTCCCTATCATTATCCTTCTTTCTTATCCCTCTTTATCCCATCTTTGCCTCATACTGAACGTCCAATATAAGGTTTGAGGTTTTAAGTTTATGTTTTAATTTCTTCATATGATCTAATTGAAAAGTTGGTCTACTATGGACTTAAATTTATGAATATGTTTGATCTCCAATATTAAGCTCAATCAACTAAACTTTGACTGTGATTTAAGTTCATTATCTTATTATTCATACCCTTTTTTTTTTTTTTTTTAATACCAACCCACTAAAATAACAAAATAAAATCAACCAAAGTTCATACAAAGCAAAAGTAAACTATTAAAATGAGCATAACAAGCTCTTACAAAACGGTAATAAACTTGAAATAAACCAGTACATTGCTTGTTGGGGAGGTGTAAAACTACTTCACTGATTATCTTAATCAACGCTCAATACATTTAGGAACTTTAATTTGAACGTGAACATAACAATTAAGTTGCTCACTAAAAAGAGCAATCCTAAAGGCCTAAGGCCAAAACAAACGCAAGGGATTCTATATGCTCGAAACAACTACATGAGTCACATTATTATGTGACTCGCTACGCAAATGAAATGGTACTCGTGGATGGCTATGAACCCCCAAACGTAAAAGTTGGGAGCATCCTTTGGATATACTACATTTTTAGGGACATCAAAGCATAGCCAAACAGAGAATTAACACTACGAATTTAATTCTCTCAAGAACCTCCGAATTCTCAAATCGGACAACACTAACAACAACCAAGAGTTCCTAAATGTGTTCCTTTCACTACTTGCACATAGAGAGAACCTATCTAATAAAGTAGGCCTATACAAAAAAAAAACCCCTGATAACATTCAACCAACAAAATCCTAAGTCTAAACAAAAACAACCACACACCCTAACTTTTTGGACAAGTAATTATATTTTCAAAACAAGAATATATTAAGGTCATACTCCCTCCGTTCTTAAATGTTTGATACGTTTAGAATCTTGCACTATTTATAAGATGATAGAATCTTTTAAATTACTTTCAATATATAAAACATAATATAGTCATATGGAGTCTTGTTTGATTCGTCTTGATGATTACAGTATTAATAATCAATTACTATAATTTTTACATATATACAACAAAAGATATTTAAGGTCAAACAAGTGCATTAATATTTGTGCAAGTCAAAGCGTATCAAACAATTAGGAACCAAAGGGGTATATTTTAAGTTACTTAACTTGTTGGACAGGAAATTCTCCAATATGAGATACTCATGTTAAAATGTATCATGTTATCCTTTATTATAAAATATATACTCCCTCTGTTTTTTTAGTTGCAGCAAATCACTTTTCACACTTGTCGAGGCAAATTTTTAACAATTTATAACTTTAATTATATATTTATATTAATTATAAAAATTATATCTTAATTATAATGTGCACACCAAGACGAATCAAACAAGATTCATATTGACTATATTCCTCTAATAATAAAATTAAATCAAAGTATAAAAGATGAATAATGCAACTTTTGAAATGTTGTAATAAAAAAAAAATAGAGGGAGTACATCCCTATTACAACACTTATAGAAAATTGGCTAAGTTACTCGTTACTTTACAATTAATGTAATTTTATTTCGCTTAAGTAGTTAACCACTGTTTAATTTCATACAGATCTTTACATACTCTTTTTGGGATTTTTCGGTAAAGTCACTTCATTCTACTTTGGGTAAGTGCTTATTGGTTTTTTATTCACGTAAATCCAGCATATTTGGCCCTTTGGCCAACTACAATTATATAACTGATTAAAATCGTCACTCCCCTTAAAATCGGATACCGGAATTTTCTGATTCGGAAAATCGGATATCCGTATTTTTTGGAATAAAAAAACTATTCCATATCCATTCCAGAAAAATCGGAATTTTGGATCCGGATTTTTTAATCAAATTTCTTCTAAAACAGTTAATTATCCTTTAAAAAAACAGGATCCCCGAATATCCGGTTTTCTAGTTTAATTTTTATTTTCCTTAAAAATTCGGAATTCGAATTTTATAAATTCCATTCCGGTTCCGATCTAGTATCCAGTTTCAAAAATCGAACGATATTCGGTTAGGTTTTCCCGATTTTCAAAAATTCAGACCGAATATCCGAATTTTTAGAACGAAAATTCAAAAAATCGAATCGAAAATTCAGAATCTGCATTTTTTGCACACCCCTTATTATCACCATGATCATGACTTACTTGCTTTACTTTATTACATCCAAATTTTCCATGCAAATAGTGACGAAAAAAATTAATGTGGAACAAAGAGGGTACTAAAAATATGCTCCTCCATAAATAATCTAACAATAAGTATAAAATCAATACTTGGTTAAAGTGATCCTTTATCAAAAGCATCTCTACGTTGCAAATCTGTTTACATTTACTAAAAACAGTTGAGTCAGAATTGAACTAAACTGATTAGAGCTGAACTGATTGGATCTAAACTAAATTAAACTAAACTGAAAGTTTTTAGTATGAATATATTAATGATTTTTTATTATTGATTATTAGTGGCATAATGATTCTTAACTATTATGGATTAACTATGATTTTTAGCTATGGATTAACTATGATTTTACTATGGATTAATGATATTTTTTCTATGGAGTAATAATATAGTAATAATTTTGATATTAATCCACTAATAATTATGAAAAAAAATTCGTATTGGTAGTTTATGTTTTATGAAATAAAAATCAGTAATACATTTGCGAATGATACAATAATATATTTGCGAATGATAATTCACTTATGATTTTGTTTCATTTCTTGAATGATACTTTCATAACATTTTTTTCCGTAAAAATCATAAACTAATAAATATATATATATATGAAACATAAAAATGATGATTAGTGTTTTAAAAATATTTATGAATACACTAATAATATTATGAACAAATTCAAGTACAAAATAATGATAATATTATGAACTAAAATATTACGAAGTATGGAAAAAAAATATTATATATATATATGAACAAATAATATTAGTAACAAATAAATTAGCAAAATAGAAAAAGAGTTGAAATGAATTGAACGGAATTGATTGGAGCTAAACTGAAATTAAACTGACGTAAACAGACCCTTATTACTACTACGTAGGGTATTTTTTTCAATGAAACATTTGAGTGTTCATTTTCCAAGTTTCTAAAGAATAAGCAAACTCACAACATTAATTAATACCATTGCAAGAATATTTGTTTCTTACTTCGTATACTGGACGTTAAGAACACCCACATTTCGTAGTGTTTGAGCAAGCCCAGGCTTAGCCATGGCTCCAAAAGCCGTTCCACTCAGATCGAAATGAGTTGCGCTCGAAACACAACCTGGACATTCATCTATTACCGTCACAGTTACTGGTTCCGTCGAACATGCTCTATTTTCCACACATCTTACCTAATTGAATTGAAAACAAATTTAGAGATTAATAATAACATCAATTTTTGTATATAAATATGGTGTATAAGCATATACATTTGGTGTAGTTGAGTTAAATCAACAAAATGAAAAAATCAAACCTTATAACAAACTCCACATCCATAGCCATTTTGATAAATTAAGGATCCAACGGATGATACCATGCCAGAAAATGGTGGTTTTTCAACCGTGTTTAAATACCCACATGCGCCACCTACGAAAATTTACATGCATACATATACATGCATTATATATTAAAAAAAAAATTACTTGCATACACTACCAAAAATTTCTTCATTTACGTCGGGGTACATTAACAACGGGCTTAAATCCCGTTATAAATAGCCAAATGGTTGTCGTAAATGACTTGATTTCTAATAATTCTATAAAAAATAACAACAATAAAAAGCGTTTACGACTGGATCGCGACGATAAAATTACATTTACGACCCCTTTTTCTACGACGGGAACAATCATTTACAACGTGATTTCCCATCGTAAATAACCTCCTTTCTAGTAGTGATAATACTATATTCATCTTGAAAATATATACTCCATAAGTTCTAGTCAATTTCAATTCCGATGATAATAAGTTACAATAACAACTAATTAGGTCTAATAATTAATTCCATGTACATAGTATATTATAATTAGGTCCGATCACTTCTAATAAGTTTCAATTGAATTAGAAAAATTAAAGGAATAGCGAATCAATCTAATTAACAAGTTTAGACAAGTTCGATTAAATTCAAATTAATTCAGCTCATAGCTATGTGAAATTTTGTTGAGTTCAAATATGTTCAATAGGATGCACTCTAAAACGACATAAATTAGAAATGAATACGGCCAAAATATTAAATACACCATGATGTAAATGCTTCAACATTAATGAAAAACAAATCACCATTATTTCCAGCGCCTGTAGGGCTTCCATACCATGTAGCTTTAGCAGGAAACCAATTGAAGTGTTGATGATAATAAAGTTTAGACACATTTTCATGTTTCTTAAGGCTAAAACAATGACAACTATCAAGTTGAAGAGAAACACTAATGAGAAGAACAAAAAGTGAAATAGTAAAGAGGTAATGAGGAAGAAGAGTCATTATTGTGAGCTTGCTTAATTAGCTAGCTACTTAAGTGTGTGCATGAACTATAAAAAAGTTGATTGATAGAATTACTAACCCTTGGTTAGTTACTAAGTATGGTAAGGAAAAATGATTTCAGCTCATTGCTATTTATAGCTAGAAAAGTAGTGAAAGATGACTTTAATCGATCTTTGCCTTGTCATGAATCATGATCTTAATTTTGTCATTCATTGGGGAGTAAAAATTAGCACGTGTCACTATCAAAACATTAGTTCATTTTATTGCTTCATCTATTGTTTTTTTTTTTTTTAATTATTTAACCAATATTTTGGCTCCGACGATTTCTTGGGTCATCAATTGAAATTATTAAATATGTTTGGTCTTATAAATATAATTGAATTTGTTACCTATCGAAAATTGTTATAAGAGAAAATATTATCTTGTTATCACTTTAAGAAAATAATAAAGGAGATTATATTATATAATTCCAGGTTTAAAAACACTATGAAGAGGTAATATACCGCGTTTGTTGGCTACATAGGGGACAATTTTTTTCACTTTTAAATCTACTCTTTTATATTAAAACGCAAGGAGAAGCATAATTGTCTGCCATGTGTCGCCGTGACATGTGCATATATATAATGATATGGCGTCATTTTCATCAACGTGGCACATCCACGTGAGCGTTGATGTGGTAATAGTTTTTGTCATTATTAATTGGGAAAAAAAGAGTTAATTACACACAAGATAATGAAATATTTTAAGACATCAAATTACCTAATTATTATAAACAACGAAGGACACAAATAATAAAACTAAAGAAGACTTCAATCATATTTTGGAATTAAAAACAAAATTAATTAATAATTACGATTTCTTAGATCTTTTGGGAATTAAAAGCAAGAAAGAAAAAACTCTTTAGATTCTTCATAAAAATACAATAAGGAGCCATAAATTCTTAGTCTTTTTATTGTAATGAGCGGAAAAATTAATTATTTTCATCATAAGTACATATTTTTGTAACTGATCGAAACAACCCAACAAAAACTCATATATAGGTTACACCCTCAATTAACAATTAACATACCGCCAATTCGTTTACGTTACCTTATTCTCGCTGTCATCTTCCAATAAATCTGTTTGTATTCTTATTATTTCTGTTTTATATTTTTGTTTCATTTGTAATTTGTCATTTCAATTGAGTTGTAATTAATTTAAACTACTCTGTTTATTATTATTATTATTATAATTATTATTATTATTTAACTTGATAGATTGATAATAGTGAGAATTAAGTTGTTGTGGAATAAGAGAGTGACAGGAACTACAAAATTAAGGTATTTGCTTTTTCTCATTTTCACTCCATGTTTTTTTTTTCTTTAGTTTTTGTGGGTTTTGATTTTATTGGTATGATTATGAGTTTTGTTGTTAATAATGGGTTTGATACTTTTGTGGAATTTATGGTTTGGATTAGCTTAGCTTATGTGTTATTGTGGTGTAATGGGTTAGTTGAAATAATAATAATGCAAGAAGTATGTAAATGATGATTATAAGTTAGGATTGATGGGTTTTGATGTATCTGCTAAGTTGATGGGTTTTTCTTTGATGTATATGCATTGCACTGGAGAATTGTTGCATTTTTGGTTTACTTTAGATTACACAAATCCTTTGCTATTTATCATTTCTGTTTCATAAGTATGCGAAGGTTGATAGTGGGAGAGCTATATGTGTAATAGACTAATAGCCATCTTCTAAGAAAATAATTAAGTTTATCTACGATGAAAATACATGGATGTATTTGGCAATACATCATTACATAATAAAAATGTTAGTTTTTATATTATAAAACATGTATTTAAAGGTAACGTAAAGAAAAAGTAAGAATAACCCAAGCTATCCGGGGCATCACTCGAGTACAAAACTAGTTTACTATTAAACAATATGAGAGATATCGTTGTACTGACTTCGAATCTTGTTAGTACCTTATTTTTTATCTGAAAATGAATAGCCATATTTAAACTAGCGTCTTGCACACTCGTGACACGTTTATGGTGAGATAAGTAGCAATAACTCGACTGGTACATTTACCAATACTACTTTGAATATAAGCTTCTTTATATTATTATATTATTAATGTTAATTCTTAAAAGTCCATAACATTTTTTATCTTATTATTTGAACAAAAAAATCTATGTTATGAAAATAGACATTGAAACCATGTAACTTTAACATATATATTACAATTTAATTTGTAAACTCTATTTTTATCATATTATATAATGGACTTATTTGAGAGTTACGGGTCTCAAGTAAAAGAGAGATTTGACCATCTTAGGAAGCCAATGGGCCTAGTTTTGAATTCATTTGACCTAATTTTGATTTATTTGAACTTAAACGATCTATTAAAAAAAAAGTATCCTAAAAAAGAAAGAAAAGGAATTTTTGGAAACGTAACATATTTTGGTTTATGTATAACTACTTGATTAGAAGTTTGTTTTATAATAACTGAATTTTTCCCTATTTTCTAAATAATGGATCTCATCTATGACTAATTTCTCCCACATTAATTGAAGAAGAAGAGTTTGTAAGAGTTTAAACAAATGGAAGATATTAGTTATAATAGGGACCCAGCGCTTGTCACGTGCTGACTAATTCCCCTTAGTCTTTTGCCACGCTGCCCACTAACTTCCCCCTTGGATGCTAGTCAAGGCTAACCCTTCCTTAGTATATAGCTAAGTAATGCAACGAAAGCTTGAACAAAAGAATAAGAAAAGCACAAGTTTATGAGTATGAGTTTTATTACTTTGAGAGAAAACTGAATACAATACTTATATTACTCTTTCTATCTCTCTCAGTCTCTGTGGGTTGGTTGATTTACAACTGAACAACTCAGGTATTTATATACACCTTCCTCCCCTACTCTAATTAGGATATTCTAGCCTTTCCTATTACATCTAGGATTACTCACTTCCCTACTGTACATAGAACATCCTACATTCCTAGTGACTTTAGGATATCCAATATTCCTAGTGTATCTAGGATAAGTGAGAATTCCCCAGAATACCCTCCAATGTTCCGGACCCTTCCGGAATATGCTAAACTACTCTAGACCTTACAATGAGGTTCTAAAGCCTTCCATACTCTTCCAAGCGTAGTAGACAACCTCTTCACCATGTACGAACCTCGTTTCACCAACATAGCACGGTCATCCCAAAAGTAGTGCTCATCTTTAGATCCAGTATCATGGTACAGCATTACTACATTCTTCAGGCTGTCTACTATAGGGAGTTGAGTGTTGCTTGCACAACACTTGGGCGGCTCCCCATGGGATCCTTATGCCCTCATTCCTAGATCAAAGGTGGGTCACTGGTCCACTCGTGACACAGCGCTAACAAATATTGCCTTCGTTTTATTTTAGATGCAACAGTTTCTAATTTAGGCAATTTCACATTAGTTACAACAATTATAAATTTTTCTTTTATGGCATTTTTTTTTGCTAAATATTACATACTTGCCCCTTGTTTAAAACATTAAAATGTGGTTTTTCTAAACTAATTGACCTAATTATCTTAAATCAAGTAGCCTAATGAACCAAACCACAACCACAACCATCACCACCATAAACCCTCCTTTCCCTTAAGTCACCGCCACCACCGTATCTACAATATACGACCACCACTACCCTTCTCTCTCTTTTAGTCAAAACCGCCACCATCCCCTTCACTAGAAACCACCACCATCCTCCCCTTCTATTCCATTCATTCGAAGCCAACAGTCTACCGCCACCATCTTTGTCTTTCTCAGTTGACACCACCACCAGCCACCACTCTTCCACTCACCCATAATGGAACCCTTTGCCGATCTTTAAAACCATCGACAATGACCCACCAATTGAAAATTTGAAGTCACCAATCTAACCACACATTAATCCAAACCACCGGTCAAAACAAACAACAAAATCACACCCTTCACCGTCGATCTTCGATCTAGCCCCCTTACAATTCGATCTGCCCCTTCGAGACCAAAGCAAACTACCCATCACCCCCTCTTCGTTTGCGATCTACAGAATCCACCACCACCCTTCTCTTTTCGATGGTGATGGAGTTGGAGTGGTAGATTTATGGTGAGTTGGTCATAGGGGACTAGGGGTGATCGATTTAGGATTAGGTGGAGGTTAATTTAAGGGGACGTGGTGGTAGTGCTGTTGGTGGGGTGGTGGTTGTAGTTGTAGTGTGAGGTGGTCGATTTTTGGTGTTGCTCGGTGGTGGTGCATTGGTGTTGTTGGTGGGTAGTTGTGCTATTGTTGTTGGTGCATGTGGTGGTGCAATTAACATTATTTATCTCTAATTAAATTCAATTAGTTTTTCTAATTATCTAAAAGTAAAAATTGTCTAGGAAAATGTACAAGAAAAAATGTTGCAACTAAAGAGAAAAGGATGTAGGAGAAGAAAGTTAGGCATTAGGTACCGAAACTTACACAAAAGTTTTACATCATGTAGTTTTATGATTTAGAAATTCTATTATGTAGTTAAATTTAAAAATGGACTTGTATTACATAATTATAGACAATTAATCTATTTATATGTGAGTATTTGTGCTCTCCTCAAGTACATGTCGTGGATTGTGGGACTTGGTTGGCTTTTTAAAGGTTATTTTTTTGCAACAAAAATTGTGCGACATTTTTAGAGTGCATTCTCAACTTATCATTATTTCATTGCAAGTTAAAAAAAAAAAGGAAAAATTGCCAGATGAAACCTTTTAAAAAAATTTTTTTGCCAAAAGAAACCTTAAACTAAATTTTTTTTGCCAGAAGAAACCTTGTACCCTGAATCCGGTGTTGATTAAGGAATTCCGGCGTTGACCCACTTTTTCCTTTCTTGTTGCACTCTCAAATCGATATATGCACCCTCACATATATCCAACTTCTGAATTTTTCAAAAAAAAAAAATCCAACTTCTGAAATTCTCTGAATCATAGGCTTCATTTGCAACACACAAACTTCCTTCCCGGGTTCTCACTCGTCCAAGACGTTCTTCTTGTCACTGGAAGCCCACATCCACAATGAGTAACCATTTTTCTGCAAACAAAATGTAAAATAATGGAATGGTGTATTAGTTGAGGAGTTAATTTGTATGAAAATTATAAATTCAAGAAATTAACAAACTAATAAAGGTTGAAGCTTCCACAACCTTGCAACAATGGAAGACAAAGAAAGAAAATAAAATGCAGCAAACACAACAATGCCAATGGAAGAAAATGAGGAAAAAATGACAAAAACAAAGGAAGGAAAAATGGAGGGTTAAATTGAGGGTTTAATGAGGGATAAATTGGAGGGAAATTAGGGAAAAGTAAGGAGGGACAATTTGGAGGGAAAATCAGAAAAGGCAAAAGAGTGCAAATAAGAATAAAGAGTCGGTCAACGCCGGAATTCCTTAGTCAACACCGGATTCAGGGTACAAGGTTTCTTCTGGCAAAAAAAATTTAGTTTAAGGTTTCTTTTGGCAAAAAAAAGTTTTTAAAAGGTTTCATTTGGCAATTTTTCCAAAAAAAAAAAAAATTCTTATATGAGTTGTTTATATACATTAAGATTTAAAAGGTGGAAATCATTTCTAACTAGTTCTAAAATTATTAAGTAAGTTTCATTTGGGTCTTGTTAGTTCCGCTAAGTTTTAGTTGTTTCATGGAATCAAGCCTACAGGTTCATTCTTTTCCAACGTATAAGATCAATAATTTCAATTGATTCTTAAAAGTTCGAAGAACTCTACTTCTACTTTTAAAAATTCAAATGCTATAAGATGAATAGAATGCATTCTTTAATCTTATGTACGAGTAAAAAAAATATATGTGCTTTCAGCCTTTCATTACCCATCATCTGTCCCATACCCTCTAATTTTACACTCAGATGGACACAACAAGATTGTGTTGGGTTACATACTTACATACATTGGTAGGGTTGCCAAAATAATTTGAAGCCCACTATTTAGCTTTGTCAACTCTTTTAGAAGTAGATCAGTTTATAAAATTATTAAAATGTTACTCCATAAAGATGTGGTTCTTGTGTAGCTAGTCATATAATTTTTCTCTACTCTCCGTATCATTGTTAGATTATCATTTTCTCCCTTCTCATTATATCGATCATCTACAAGTCAGGATCTATTCTACCACATTTGTGTATTACAAATGTGTGCCACCAAATTTAATTTTTCACCTCGTAAAAATAACCATTTTTTATTTTATTATTTTACATTATAAAAAAAAAATTAAAAATTATTTTTCTCTCTTAGTAACTTTGTATTTTATCAATCCCATAACTTCCACCAATCTGACTCAAGACTACTTTTTGCAATGACAAAGTACTCGAAAATGACATTGGTCAAAGTTTAACTAAATCTTATTTGTTAAGCTCACTAATAACTTAGTTTGTTATAACCATAATAATGAAGTTCAACTCAAACAGATTAAAATCATCTTAACACATTCACGGATCCTCAATTTTTGGCATAAATTTTATAAATGAGTATATATTATACGTAGTACTATATATGTATGTTAGTAAGTAGTAACCAACGTTTACATGATCATATGTAGTTTAATAATCTTCACTGTTAGAGTTAGGCAGCATAGAATATGCTGTAATGAGGACATGAGGTAGTCTATAACTGTATGTAACGCACCAGCTAAAATTTTTGTTTACAGAATGTTATCATATAGAATAACATGTGAAATATTAGGTTTCCGAGAGTGAGGGGTAGCTCAAGTGGTTAAAGCTTCCCTCCCGGTTCTAAGAGATTTTGGGATCGATTCTCATCCTACCCTTGTGACTCTCTAATACCAAAAAATAAAAAATAATATTAGAGTTCCATGTCAAATTAATTAGAGAACCATCTCAATCAAAAGAGACGAGAACCCGTTAGACTTGAAATGTGGATGCAACATAAGCCCTACCTAATAGTGCCTAATTGGCCAATTGCCTATATATAAGTATATAACCTTATATCATCGATTTTAAGTTCACACTTCATAATTTGTGTTTTTTTTTCATACAAAACGATATGTTGTCTCGACCTCCCATAGTCCAAGTTTCAAGGATTTGATTACACTAGACTAGATAGGGTAGGAACCAAATTTATTTTAGCCCATATTGCTAGGGATATTAATGAGCCGAGTTGAATAATAATTTGTTGGAGCTAAGCTTGATTAATATTATTGAGGTCAAGCTAATTGAGATTTAAAATTCTTGTTCGACTTTGATTCGTTTAAATTTTCATTATTCGAGCTCAGCTCATGTAGCTTTTTTCGAGCTCGAACTTCAGTGCCAAGCTTATGAGTAAATGAGCTTATGAATAAATGAACCTTACACAATTTTTTTTAATTATCTCATTGTGAAATATTTGGGAAGTCAACTAGTCAAGAGAATATATAGATTAATTGGCCAAATATTTTATATTCTAGAATTAAGTTTATTTTGTGATTCTCAACATAAATGAATTACATTACCTACAAAATTCTAAAGGTTATTCAACATCTGTTGATGAACGGGCTTTAAACAATCCATAAACGGGTAATTAGCGAGCTTATAAATGGAGTTGAACGAGCTGTTCGCGAGCCTTACAAGCCTAATAATAAGTTGTTCGAGTAAAGCTTATTTATTAATCGAGCTTAAAATTTTGTTTGAGCTTGTTTATCTTATATATGAATGAGCTTTGACTAAGTTTTGACCAAGCTTATTCGCAAGCTATTTGCGAGTGTATCAGCTCGTTGATATCCCTACATATTGCTATATTTAGGCTTGTTGAAATTGCTTAGTTCATTCTAATGTCCTTCAGTAGCTTAATAAACTTGTACTTATTTATGAACCTATGTGTCCTAATCAACTTATTAACCTTGTATGAGCTTATTTAGAATTAAAGCTCAATTTTTTAAGCCGCAAGTTTTTGAGGTCGAGTCGAGTTTATATTTTTCTATCGAGTATGAGTTGAGCTTAGTGATTGTTGAATTCAGACTCATTGAATTTAAAGGCACCCCTATATAAAGTAAAATTATATGAACTAACATGATAGTAATTTGTTGAATCTACTAACCTGGTTGTATTAAATTTCATCAAACCTAATTGTAAGAAACAATTAGGATTCATTAGACTTGATTATTGAAACTATTTGAGCTTGTCTACTTGATTAGTCCTTATTTCAACCTTTGAAATTTATGTGAATTGAAACATTTTATTAGGAAGAAAACACACCCTAAAGAAGCAAATTTTAGATGTCATAATTTTTGTATGATGACGTAGGCTTGGGTCAAAGGTACTACGAGTACGACTAGGAAGATATATACGATATACCCTAAAAAATGTGATAGAATACCAACTAAGCTAGCTTTAGTTAGTGTAGATTATGATGATTAGATAGCTTTATTAAGGGTACATCATGGAAAAGATTTTTAGAAAATACACTTATTGAAAGCAAGCACATGCAAATGCACTATCTCACTGAAAATATACTTGCCGACTTCCTTGTAATTGACATTGAGCACTATAAACAGGGTTTGTGGGCATGCACATTGGACAAGCACATGACAAGAAGCCAAACAATTACAAGTCTTCCCAATGCATGGTGGTGGAATTGGGGATTTCTATTTTCTACATGGGGACAAATTTTAATGAGGGACTCCCAATTAATAGTTGTGAGAGGTTAAGTTAGTTACTCACATACTCATATGTTTGTTTTATAATTCTATCATATTATAATGAAGTTACATCATATCACAACAGAAGTCCAATAAATATTATAAAAAAATTTCCTAATTATATAAGTCCATAACCGAATTGTTGAATAATTTAGAGTATTGGATGATTATCAACCATGTATGTTTGTATTAAGTTACATGAATAAGGTGTTTTAACTTAGACAAACATGATAAAGAGGAAAGTATGTCGCGACTTAGCTTGCGGCTTGAGGATCGCGACTTGCGGCTTGCGGATAATTTTGTCCTATTGTGCATTTGTGCGGTTTGTGCACACTATTTTGAATATATGGTTACAATTCACTTTACACCTCTCCACATATATCAATTATATATGATGGTTGATGAGTATGAAAAATACAATATTTCCTTCTTATTTCTAAAACACAAGTAGCTAGTTTGAGATTTTTTTTCTCAAGTTTTTACATCATCTTCACAATACACTTGTTTCCATTGAACATTGTTGGTTAGAGTACCACCATTGTTGACTTTTTTGTTGTATCTCAAAGACGGATTTCATGATAACCATGCTCTTGAAATAGGGTCGAAGTATTGTCTTTAGGAAAGTGATCCCTTTCATGCCTCGAAGGTTTATTGTTCTTTTTAGAGCCGAAGTAATGAAGTCATGAAATAAAATCACTTTCACAATGAACAAGCAAATAAGGGTGAGTTTTATTCCTAATATCCCAATTCATTCCAAGCCATTCTAATCTTAGGCCATCCGGTTCCATCCATTCTGATACATCCTAACTCCTTCAACCAATCCTAATCCATTCAATCCATTTTTTTATTTGTAGAATTCTTGGAAATTAAAAACAATTTTTATTAATTTTGCTACTAAACAAATTGAAATAACAACAACAACTAGTATCACAAAAACCTACAAAGTCAGCTGATTACAAGAAATCAGTGGGGATCCGAGATACAATCTGGGCCCCCGCTACTCTTGCAGTGGCGAATTTGATCTTCGTGAAGATGTGAGAAGCTGCTCGTGCTCCAATATACTGAGCACTAGAGAATGTTTAAATACGCTTCAATATATAACACAATTTCCTCCTTCTGTAATTCCCCCAGTGAAGAAAAGGAAAAAGGATGAAATCATACCTAATTACCATAGACCGAGCTCCATGCCTACCCCTCTTACAACAAGCTACTTCAGCCACAACACGTCCCGAAATATAGTCAAACAAACTAGAGTGCGTTAAAGGCAACACATTATCCGCAGGACGGAGAGGTGTTGTATATTCGTAGTACACTAGGAACATACAAGGGCTAAGTCACGAAAAGTTGAATAAGCAAAGGAAAAGTTTGATTTCTAATCCAAGAAATCGAAGAGTTTCTAATCCAAGAAACAAGATAAACACTCAAAGTGATTTTTGATTCAAACTTCTATATTTTATTCATCCATTCAAAAGGGTATATATAATGTTACATAGTTCATGGGGTTACAAAGAATTTTCTGAAAAATTAAAATACATTAAACTCTACTAATTGCGTAATTGTTCAAGTCTAAATGTCCAAGTAATTATCTTCTGAATTCTTCGTCTTCTTTGAAGCTTCTTGAGCTGAAAATGGTCTTCATAATAGGCCTTAATGTGCCCTTTAATTGCTGGTCTTAATTCCATTCCAATTCGAATTAAAATGGTTGATTAAAAACTTGCCTAAACAAGCTTCCTAAAAAACCGCTCATCAGAGGCATGATTCCAAGTGTTTTTCTTCTGTACTGGGCAGCTTCAATTCTTGCTCTAAATGGCTTGTCTCTTGCTGATTATTACTCCTCAATGTTCCTCCGTGACTGTAGTAACTCTCATCTTTAATTCCCTTTTGAAATTCAGCCTAAAATAAGCAGAATCTTTCACTTGCTCACCAGCCAGATATTGCTGTTTGAATTCTGATTTATTTTCCTAACTTAAAGACTTAAACTAACATAATTTTAATGCTAGTTGACTCAACTAACATGAATTACACACATGCTTAGTAAAAACAACAAATAAAACGCCACACTTAAGTTTTATTACAAACAAAACAAGATTAAACTAAGAATGTAAAATGTACCAATTTGGACCGTCCTTCTTTAGGCATGACCTTTTGTGAATGGCGCATGAATTGGACCCCTTGAGCCACGTTTTTGATGAGTTGCTCGTCCATGATCATGTTGCTAGGCTTGACTACATCAAGAGGCTTAGCATCCCCTCCATGCAACCCAATGTTCACCTCCTTACTTGGAGAAATCCCGGACCGATAATAAACTTCAACAAGAGTATACCAAACAACATTGTGTCGATGTTTAATACCAACAATACCAGTGCATGAAACTCTATAATCGCCGAAGACATCACCCTAAAAAATCCTCAAACAAGCGGAGCATGACGTCGAATTAGAGAACAAAGGAACCTCAAACCGAACATAGAACACAATGGTAGGCCTTGTTGTTCATAGTCTGGACTAAACCTAAAAACGGGACCGCCCTATGCCAATTAGAAGCATTGTTTTCTTGATGAGATTTACAAAGGGCAACTTGTTGCGGAGATAAAGAGAAGGTGGAAACTGTTGCAAATGTCATAACCTTTGTGAAATATGTATCTGCAATATCTTCACGAGTTTAGAGGTAGCGATCTCAATAGGATTATGTAGTGAGTTAGTCTCCACAAACCTGTTAAACAAATCCAAAAGCACCAAAACCAAATCTTGGCCGAATGACACCAAAATGTCGAAGAAGCGTAGGTTGCAAACCAGCACACTACAATTAAATGAGTCAACACTCTCGACGCAAACCCGTTAATAACGGATCGATTTCGTGTTGAGTTATCGAGTCGTGTCAATTTCTCCCAACTCTACCAAGAAGACCACCAAGAAATTTAACAACCCCTAGAAAGGTCAAGCAATATTGGGTTGGGTGTAGGGGAGTCCCTCCATCCATTCACCAAATAAGGCCTACAAACATAAGTTTCTTCTACTACTACTACTACTAATACTACAACTGCAACTACTTATTTATTTATTACTTATTTTTAAATATTGGTTCAATTAATTTTTTTTCTTGGAAAACTCTTGGAACAAAAATCAATTTAATAATTATTTTTTGACTGTTTTAGCTACTAAACAAACTGGAATAATAATAATAATAATAATAATAATAATAATAATAATAATAATAATAATAATAATAATAATAATAATAATAATAATAATAATAATAATAATCTAAACCTACACTAGGTGATTTAGGGTGAAAAGACCTAAGGAGGAACGATAACATGTTTTTATAGAGCCTTAGAAATAATTGTTTTTTTATTATTAGGAAATCCTCAATAGAGGAATGATAACAAGTTTCTGGGGACTGAAATCGATCGTGAGGGGTCCTTTGGTGTTCCATAGTAGGCGGTGAAAAAACAGAGCAAAAACAGGATGGATTTCGGGAAGGCCCCTCGGGAGGCCTCAATCAAAACTATTATTCACTGATTTTTTAGTTTCCGGGGTCCCATAATAAGTATTGTCAAAAACCCTTTGGGGTGCCCGTATGGTTAAAATAGGAACCCTGATCAGGCGATTTGGGGGTGAAAAGACCTAAAGCGAGACAATGAAAGGTTTTTATAAGGCTCAGAAATAGCTGTTTTTTTATTGTTCGAAAATCGTCAATAGTGGGATGATAACAGGTTTCTATAGGCCGAAACCAAAAGTGAGGGGTCTTATGGTGGTCCATAGCACGCAGTAAAAAAAAAAGAAAAAAAACGGGGAAAAAATAGGACAGGTCCCAAGAAGGCCCCTTGGGAGGCCTTAATCATAGGCTATTATTCACTAATTTTTTGAGTTTTCGGGGTCCCGAAAAAATAGTTGTCAAAAATAGTCCGCGGTAACCGTATGGTTAAAATATGATCATAGTAAAGTTGATTTGTGGTGAAAATGCCTAATGATGGATGAAAACAAGTTTCTATAGAGTCCCTAAAATAACTGTTTTTTCCCTTGTTCGGAACTCTTTAATAGAGGAATGATAATAGGTTTCTAGAGGTCGAAAACAATCATGTGGGGTCATGCGGTGGTCCATAGCACATGGTGAATAAACAAGACAAAATAAGATGGGTCACGAGAAGGGCCCTCGGAAAGCCTCAACTAAAGGCTATTATCCACAGTTTTTTGAGATTCTGAGGTCCCAGAAAAAAGTTGGCAAATATCCTACAAGGTGGCCATATGGTTACAATATGAACCTAGAACAGGCGATTTGGGGTTAAAAGGCCTAAAGATTTATGATAACAAGTTTATATAGGGTCCTTGAAATAGTTATTTTTCCCTTTATAGGAGAAGGTCATAAGAGGGATGATAACAGGTTTGCAGGGGCTGAGGCCGAACGTGAGGGGTCTTGTGTTGGCCATAGCAAGCGGTAAAAAGCAAGGCGAAGATAGGACGGGTCCCAAGAAGGCCCTTTGAGAGGCCTCAATCAAAGACTATTAGCATATTATCCACTGTTTTTTGAGTGTATGGGGTGTCAAAAAAAAAAGTTAGCAAAAGCCCTTCTGTGGTGCCTATATGGTTAAAATATGGACCTGAACAAGACGATCTTGGGAAAAAAAAAAAGACCGGAAGGATGATAATAGCCTTTGTTGTTGTTGTTGTTATTATTGTACAATAATAATAATAGTAGTAGTAGTAGTAGTAATAATAATAATAAATTAGTTTTGCAAATTTTTTTCTAATAAAGGCTAATTAATTCTAATTAATTATAATTCAATCCAATACATTTTAATTCATTCTAATCCCAAGAATTCAATCTAACTCATCCTAATTCAATCTGTTTTAATTCAATTCCACCTAGTCATGTGAAGAGAACAAACAGTAAACGTGATAGGTAAGACAAGTGTATGGATTTGTAAAATGAGAGGTAGAATGTGAATACCTTTGCATAGGCATATTAGAGGGCAAAGATTGCATGCAGGCTCCTCTCCTCTTTATAGTTTGGGCCAGGCAAGTCTAATTGCTTTGAGTGATATTAGATTTGCTGTATAGTAAGTCTCTCTTGGACCCATATAATGATAGACCAAAAATAGAGGTCATTTAGATATACAAACACAATGTATTCCTTAAAGCATCGCACAATTCCCACCCCAAATCTTCTTTCTCCTATTCTCATTTTAATACATTATTTTATTTTATTACAAGTACTATATTAAAAGAGAGGTGGACCAATGAATTGTTATAGCTCGTTCAAGCTTCAACTTTTAACCACCTTTACATTTGTTAGGTAGTATAATGCGGATCAATGTGGAGCTATAACTCATCTAAAGCTCCTTCAAGCTTGTACTTTAAATTATCTTTACATTTTTTAGCTAGTATAATTCATTTACATTAAAAATGATAATATAAGCTAAATTTAGGCTATAATATATTTAGCTAATCAATTTATTGACATAAATGATTTTAAATAATGTCCTCAAAAAAAATGAATTTAAATAATGCTTCAATATTGCAAATGCAAAAGGGATAATTTATGTGCGTGTAATTAGGTGTGAGCATTGGAACTCGGTACCCGATACTGAACCCGGTCAATTTGGACTCGGCGGGTAAAGACCTGATCCTAGCTGAACTGGGTCCAGTATCGGATCCAAAAATAACCTCTCGGTTAATATCGGGACTAGGACCGATACTAGACAATTTTGGACCCGATACCCTATGAGTACATGGTTGGACCAGTATGTTACCGGGTACTTGGAACTAGACGCAGTTCTCGGTGGATACCTGTTACTAAGCTCGGTTCTCTGCTGTATTTCACTTTTAACCTAATGTTTATGTTTTTCGATATTAAACTTATTAGTGATATGACCCAATTTGGAAAGTAGTATTTGATGTTGGATCTTTATTTTTTTCAAAAGAAATAAAATATTAAAGTATTAAATTATGTTAAATATACCTTACTCAAAAAATATTAAGTAAAAAAAAAAACGACCAGGTATTCGGTATCGGACCCGATTCTGGACAGAACCAATATCAGAACCGGATAATCTAGTACACGGTACAATCGGGATCGAGACTAGATCCTGATCTGTGTACCTGGTCAATACTGAGACCAATACCAGATCCACATAAAATGATCGGGTACCAGGTTGTGTTCACCCCTACGTGTAATGCTCATTTATTGATAAGCTTGCTTTCACATATGATCGACTTAAATGAACAAGCTCGAGCCGAACTCGAACAATGAAAACTTACACAAATCAAGCTCGAACAAGAGTTTTAAAAGTTCGATTAGGCTCAAACTCTAATAACATTTATCAAGCTCAACTCGAATATATTACTACCCGGCTTATTTACATTCATATATATAATGCTTGTTGACATCCCGATATATAATTTCAAGAGTTTTTATCAAATTGCAATAATTTGACAAAATGATTGATGAACACCAACAAAATGATCCAATAATACCATGATCTATGGCACGACAAGTAGCCAAGTAGCAACTGTTACATATTAGTATTGTATGCACAAAATGCCACCAAATTAATAAAAAGGCCAAAAGAGCCAAAAAACATTGGGCCTCAAAAGAATTATAGTCACCTTTTGTCTGACAGCTGATCAAATTACTCCGTACTATGCTAAAATAAATAATGTTCACCAAAAAAAACTCACATGAATGATTATGGGGTATGTGACACCTTGTGCTTGAGGTTTCACCCATTAATTTAATAATTCATTCAACTAAATGTATAATTGAGCACCATATGTTCTCAACTAGTATTAAAAGAACCATAACAATTGTCATTTGGTTCAGAGAATGTTGTTTGCACTTGGGAAGTTGTATATAACTACTACACTATTGTTTACCCTAACCCATTCAACAACATTAGTGGTTGAGCAATATTACTTGATATTGATGCAGATTCGATCAAACAGCCAAAAACCGTGTTCCGTAAACGGTTTTTCAGGTGTAATTTATTAGTTTTTCCGATATAATTAACTAGTTTTAGTAATCTTTAACAATGGTTAATTTTGTTATCTTCTCAAGTTAACAGTCATCGACCAATAATTACTTGTAATCGGTACTTCTTAGTTTGGTCTTTTTTTGCTTACTCTAAGTTCCCTTTTTTGTTTGTCCTTTGATTTGAACATATGTGAAATGAGGTAACACTCACCTCTCACAAACAACATTTTAACACAGTAAAACAACAAATCACAAGAACTTTTCAAAAATGCCTTATTTCTTCTAAAGGCATGAGGGGCAGGTGACATGAGTACCATATAGCTTTACAATTAGTTGGCGCTATCTTTGACTTGAATAAAACTTACAAACAGTTCGTCACATCATGAAATGCAAATCATATATATTGTTCAGCAACATTGATCGCTATTCATATGAGAAGGAGAGGAGTGCGAAATAATGCGACAAGTGTGAAAATACAAACCCATATAAAACATACAATCACCTAGTCAAACCAGGAAAACAAGCCATTGATGGTCAAAGAAGCTAGCCCATGATGACTACAGTCAAGAGAACATTTCAAATTCAAAAGGGTATATTACAATTTACTATCTTAATTCACTGCCAAAACTAGAAAAAAAAATAGATCAAATTAAAAACAAAAACAACAATTGATTGGCATAACAATGCAACTTCACCAAAATTTTCATTTCCCCTAATACCACAAATGTGATTTAAGAAAATATAAAAGTTTCAAACCAAAATAAAAATAAAATTCATAAGTAATTCATTGTACATTACAAGGTTAAAAAACTTTCAAACTTTCTGTTAGTAGTAGTAGTAGAAGAAGAATCACCAGAATAAAAATAAGGAGAATGATAATGATGATTTGATGATACATTATTATCAATAATCTCTTTATTTTTTGCAACAATTATCCTAATAAAAGACCCATCTTCCTCACATTTGTCAAATAAATTATCATTACTACTATTGTTAATATTATTTGCACCTTTCTTAGCTTCTTCCATAAACATGATTCTCCTTTGTAGTTTCTCCTCTGCATCCCTTAGGAACTTGAACTTCGGCGGCGGCGAGGTCTTGATAATCTTACTAAACTCAGCATCATTGGAGGATTCATAAAATGGGTTATAACCACCACCACCACCACCACTTTGGCTACTATGACATGAACCAACTGGTGTAATAGGTGGTGTCACAAATTTTGGTGACGAAACTGGTGTAAAATACATTGGTATATCAATGCTTTCATTGCTATTACAACCACTAGTTATAAAAAGATCATTCAAACTATTTCTTTTCTTCTCTACTATTGTTGTTGTTCTTCCATCATCAGATTCTAAATCTTCCTTTGATTCTTCATTAATGGTGAACAGATACCTTGGAGGGCCAGTAAAGAATAACTCTGTTTCGAAACCGCCATTATTTTCCTCCATTGATGATATAATGTAATCCTTGTTTTGAGGGTGACATTGCAAAATTTGATCATCAGATGATTGGTGATGAATTTGGGTGTTTAATGACGAAGAATCTACTTGTTTTTTACAACAAAAGAAGTAACACAATGACAATTTTGTCCTTGGTTTTGGGTAATTAGCTTCAATTTCTCTTTGAATGATTCTTCTTTTCCACCATAATAAGTAGTAAATTTCAGCTATTAATGCTAATAATAAACATGTAAACACCACACTTAAACCAATTCCAACTCTTTTCAATTCATTCATCTTCTTTTTTTTTTTTTTTTTTGGTTCAATTCATCTATCACAAATGAACTAAAAAAATTAATAAAATGAAAGAAAAGAAAAAAAAAACCCACTTAGTTGAGAAATTAGAGGTAAACCCAATAATTAAATTAAATTAAATCACTAATATAGCAATGCCCAATAACTTAAACAGTTGAAAAGAGATCTTACAGAGGTGTAACGCTGAAAATCTTTGTAACCCATTTATAAAAAGAGAAAATATAACAATATAAGCATTTTTTTGGTAACTCCCACAAATGAAAAAGTATGTTTCCTTTTGAAAATTTGTTTATGAATTGAAACTTAACAAAAAAAAAAAAAAAAAAAAGTTAACTTTAGTGGGTTTTTTTGGGTAAAAAAGAAATGGAATTATAAATATTGAAGGTGTTTTAAGATTGAGTAGCTGTTATTTTTGGTAAAGGGAGAAATTAAAATGGAAAAATGTGAAAAAAAAAAAAATTGGATGAAATGAAATGATATGAGTAATAAAAAAAAAAAAAAAAGGGGGAAATTAGAGGTAGAGAAAAAATGGTGCAAAATACTACAAAATAAGTGAAAGAAAGAAGAGAAAGGGGGAGGGGGAGCATATGCATATTGGGGGTGAGGCAAAGCAAGGCAAATGCCTTATGTCCAGAGGAGAGTTCACACAACCTCCAAGGGAAGATCACATGGGAAGGCATAACAGAAAAAGGTGGTGGTGTACTTGTCACTATCTGTAAATAATTTTCTCACCTACAAATATCTTTTATATTTTCACCTTATTTTTTAAATAATTAAAATTTAAAATATGGTTATGTTTGGTAACATTTTTTGGTTATCTTTAATGAGTATTTACTAAATTTTGAGTGACCTAATATAGTCGGCCTTGATATTTCTATGTAAATAAATAAATAAAAATATTCTTTCGCGTATTTCTTCACAACTTTAAAGTTTTGTTACGTTGAAGGAGTCATTTTACTATGTAGAAGAATCAACCCCCTAAAATACTTGGGCCGTTTGGTTTCAGGGAATAAACAAAGAAAATGATAATGAGTTGGGTCCATTTTTATGTAAGCTCCGTTTGGTAGAGCGTAAAACATTTTTCATGAAAAGTGTTTTCCTCCCTTTTTTAATTTTACATTATTTGGTACACAAAGGAATGTAAAACCATTTTCCATGGGAATAAATTTTTCGTTACACTGGTAGAAAACCATTTTCCTTCCAAAATGAAAGGAAAACAATTTTCCTCTCATCCCCTTATACACTCTTTCCTCACTACCTCCTTCCACCCTCTTCATTTTCCCTATTTTCATCGCTTTTTTTACATGCTACCAAACAAAGGAAAATTGTTTTCCATGGAAAACTATTTTCAATGAAAATCATTTTACATTGAAAATGTTTTACGCACTACCAAACGGACCCTTATACTGTTTGTTTAATTTGCACAATTTCACCATACCCTTTTGGCAACTTTCTTTTTTACTTTACCTCAATCTCTTGATCAGTGATACCCCCCCCCCAACCCCCCCCCCCCACTTTCCCATTCCCATTCACATTCCCTCTGCCCTCACTCATCCACTCTCTTCCTCTTTAAACCTTAACATCTGATAAAATCATCAACCACATCTCTTCTTCACCGACCGTTGACGTCAGCACATCACTATCACCGTTCTCACGTCTCACCATTACCGTGTCGTTGACGTCATCATCATCACCGCGTCGGCTTATCAAATACAAATTCAAACAATCATGAATTTTTCATGTTAATAATTAATTATTCACACGGTCGTTTTCCATTAGACATATTGAATAACAACCCAATAATCTAATATATCATGATCAACAACATAAATTATAGCAATCAAAAATCCACAAATTATACATTAAACTGTCCTTCAAAAAAATTACACATTAAACTACAATTTTAATAACTAACCATTAAACCTCACACATAAGTGAATAAATAAGAACCCATTAATTCAAACAAATTAGCATTTAACACATAAATTCGATCAAACAAATTTCAAACAGATTCAAATCAAATCAACACTTAAATTCGAACAAATTTGAAACAAATTATCACATAAATTCAAATATGTTAACACATGCATTTCAAACAACAATTCGAATCAAATTGACAAATGAATTCGGACAAACTAACACATACATTAGGTCAAATTAACACACCAATTCAAATCAAATAATCAATATATAACAAACATAAATTAGAAATAAATTTAAAACAACTGGAACAAAATGAAGAAATCAATTACAAATTTATAAGTTTAGAACTTATCTAAAACCAGTTGTGAAAAGATTAGTGCTTCAAAGCCGTACTTCGTTTAGAAATAGGTCATGTTCTCTCCGACTTATCTTCCCCCTCCTAAAATTTCCACTTCAATGAACGAATTTACATAATTGTAGGTGTATACAAATCAAAGATTAGTGAAAGAAGGCCAATAACAAACATAAACTAGAGACTTGTATACTAAGATGAGAGCTTTAGTATATAGGTCATTAATTTGTTGAAAAACTCATAACCTACAGGTACGCAAAAGGGCAATGCTAAACATAACCCTGAGGGCTAAGAATCAGTATTAAATATATTTCTAAAATTGTTAATAATTTGTGAAACTAAACAATAATTACACAAACATCAATATAATTAATGCTTAAATTGAAAAATTGTTTCCATATTGAGCACCTTACGCGTAGCCCTTAGGGCTATGTTTAGCATTTTTCTAGATTTTATTTTCACTAGTCCAATATGCAATCGATGCATTACAACTTTATTGAAGCATTAAAATCACAAACCTTGTTGATATAATTTAATTTTAAAAACTTATTACACCCGCTAATTAACTGCTACTTATTCATTCTATGCACAATCCATAGTTTATTATGCATAAGAAAAATATGTTCACACTACAACAAAATGGCTTTGTGATGAAATTTATATGTCCAAAAATATTCTAAATCCATTGGAAATCACTTTTTGACGAAAATCCGTCAGAAAATGTTTGTCGGAAAATTTTAAATTTTTGACGGATTGTGTTGGAAAAAGCCATTCTAATTCCGTTGGAATACGGCCACCAAAAAATTTTGTTTATAAGAGGAAAAAAAAAGAAGAAGTGACGGTAAGGCAGCAAAAGCCACCCCACCACCAATCCTGGAGACCCACCTTGAACCTACTCCTACAAACCCATACCCAAGCCCACACTCACATACCCAGATCCACCCCAGATCAGTCCCCCACTGAACCCACTTACAACCCCCACTTAACACACACACAACCCTTGAACTCAACAAATTACCCCTCACCAACAACCTTTGAATATTTGGGAACGGATAGAGTAACTTTTTTATACATATAATACATGTACGAATTATTTAATGCATCCCCCATGTAACAAAGAACATTCTTCCCTCCAATTTTTTATACTCTGTAGTTGGTTACACTTAATTTACTAGTAGAAAAAAATGTTATTTGTAAAACCCCCCTATTTGTAATGGACATGAATTTGTCGATTAAACCAACTTAACCAACTATTTTGTAACGGACAAAACGCATGGTCCATGTCTTGTGAAGAGGTAGAGACTAGAGAGTAGGCAAAATGTCCATTACAATTGATAATATATGCCACGCACATTTATGTGGCCGTTACAAATACTTCGTCAATATTTTATTTTGGCGAACTAATTGTAACAGACACTATTTAATTGGTACAAAAAATAAGTGAAATATTGAGAATAAATAATTGTATTGCCTAAAGAACTGACCGTTATTATTGGGTTTACTATCTTAAAAAGCTGACTTTATTTCAAAAAAAAAGGAAATTAAAAAACTTTACAACAAGACGATTCTAATAAAATTTTATATGAATAGATGTTTCTTTTCTTTGTACAAGAGTCGGATTACTCAAGATTACAAGCATAACCCACTCATAGAAGTGGAGAGAGTACCCTGAATTCATTACTTTCTATAGTCAAAGCGGCTGCCAATTTATCACCTTATCCCATATCATAAAAATTGTAGTATTTAATTTAAAAAATTCGACTCTCTATTAGGGATGGCAACAGGTCGGATTCGGATCGGATTATGTAGGATTCGACTCCACCTCCGATTGTAGTTGGATTATTTAAACGGAGTCGGAGGCGGATTTTTTCATGGCGGAGTCGGAGCGGATTTTTTTCCCTCAGAGTCGGAACGGAGTGATTGCCAACTCTAATGATAAGTTGATAACCATTTAGTAGCGGACATTGATGCGTATAATTAGTTATATTAACATATAAATTATAGTTTTATTAGTTTAGTAGAAATGATGATAATGATAATAAAATAAATGATAACAATAATTATTATTATATCTAATAAGTAGAGAAATAAAAGGCGGAGTCGGAGTCGGAGTCGGAGATTCGGCAGAGTTGGATTAATTGTCGGATAACTCGAATTATTTTTAGCATCCGACGCCGACTTAAACTCGGAGTCGGATTTTTTTGGCGGCGTCAGAAGTAGATTATTTTGAGGCGGATTTTTTCTTCGGATCGAAGCGGAGTAGGATTGGACTCGGCCTGAACGGCTATCCCTACTCTCTACTAATGGTTTGAAAAATTTTACTTTTTTTGAGTGGATAATGAACTGTGAAATGTAAAAGTAGAAGAAAAAACGATTAGTTTAATATAAATAGCGAATGACGTAAAATATTCAGTACAAAAACTTAGGGTCTGTTTACTTCAACTAAAAACAACTGAACTGAACTGAGAGTGTTTTATGAAGGATTAATGAATAGCAAAATAAAAGAAGAAATGAACTGAACTGAACGGGGCTGAACTGAACTGAATAGATTTTAAGCTGAAGTAAACAGACTCTTATAAGACGGTCTTATTTAGTAAGACTACTAAATAGTTATACAAAAAATATATTAATTAAATTATAGAACATAATAATTAAAGAAAATCCACAAATAGATGAGGTCTTACCGGTAAGGCAATCTTACCAAATGTTAAAGATTCAATATTAATTACAAAAATTTCTTTACCACATAAGATTATTTGACAGAAGAGTTACAAAGTACTCCCTAAAATTAATTATAATAATAAAATTATGAGGGAAAATATGATATGAGTTCGATTTTTTAAACAGATAAATAAACGTTTGTTTTTTATGCAATAATATAAACTTTTTTAATTTGTAAATTGTAGTAAATTAAATATGTACGAATTAGGAATGATTTTACTTTAGATTGAGATTCACATGCCATATGTCAAATGGATCAAATGAAGTTGGTATTGATATTTGAACTAAACTCAATTTATTATCTAGAATTACAATTATATTGAAGAAAAAAAAATTGATGGTACATGCATCGCTGGAGACTTAAGTTAGGTTAGTTCTTACCTATCTAAATTAGAATCCTTCGAGAACAATTTAAGTTCCACATAAGATTATATACATTCTAAACTAATCATGTAAAATTTTAAAAAATTAAAAATAAAATTAAAAACTAATTATTTTCAAGAGAATTAACTCTTTTCAATTTAAAATAATCTTTTCGATTAAACTAATTGTCATGCTACTTAAGTAAATTAAATCAATTAAATCTAAATAATACAAATGCTTTTTTCATCAAAAAAAAAATTAAATAAATAAATAATAATATAATTATTATTATTATATGCTTTTAAAAATTAATTGGGGGACATAACACATAGGAATTTATTTATTCTAAGCCAATCATATCCGATCCATGGTAGTAACGCAGGTACGGAGTAAGGGCCTGTTTACTCCAACTTAAAATCGGTTCAGTTCAACTCAACTCTTCTTTTATTTTGCTAATCATTAATCTTTAATAAAAACTTTCAGTTCAGTTCAACTGTTTTCAGTTGATGTAAACAGGCCCTAATTAATTTAAATAATTCTATCTCATGATACGTACATAACTAAATCATATTCAAGATGATAAAATATTTTCAAAATATAATCAAATTTTTTCAATGGAAGTAAAGATGAAAAATTAATAAAAAAAAATCTCTACTAGATAAAATGACCAATGATATATATATATATATATATATATATATATATATTATAAGATAATAAGAAATGTATTTCCCTCCATTTTAAAATATTTTTTACGTTTACATTTTGCATAATTTTCAATGTATTTGTTTAAACTAAATTATTTTTTCACTACATTTGACGAAAAATTACAAAAAAATTGATATTCTAAAATTACCCAATATACTAATCTAATAAGATCTTGATTCACATCAAAAAATAAGATCTCGATTATATGGTGAGACTCAAGTTTGAGTATTGAAACATTAAATGGGTTGTTCTTCACCTCAAATTGTGACACCAAACGTATCATACTTTTCAAATTTGCAACTCATGTAACACCCAATTTTTCAACGGTGAAACTCTTTCAATTATACTAAAATCACTTTTATTATGCATGTCCCACCAAATAAATAAATAAAAATTCAAATAAATGAAACAATAGAAATTAAATGAATGCATAAACTATTATTTATGTAATTAAGGATTCACCTTTTTTGTCAATTGAAACACAAATTGAATATCTAAACCTTAGCAGCTATTTTTTTGTTGCTAAGTTATTTTGTGTAAAAAAAAATACCCTTGCTTTCTCACCCAAAAAAAAAAATTAAAAAAAAAAAAAAAAATAATAATAATAATAATAATAATAATAATAATAATAATAATAATAATAATAATACATCCCAATGACACCATTGGGGATGATCTCATACATCATGATGAAGAATTTTCAAGGTCACATGCTCCAAACATAACTAATATTATTAAGTGAAGGGTAATGGCGGATGGAATTTATAGCTTAAGAGGTCACTTGACCCTACCTGGTAAAAAAATATATGGAATCAAACCTAATGTTTATGTATTAATATAAATAAATGTGTTAATTTGATTCGATGGTAGTATATGACCTCATTTTACATTAACATGATTTTCTTGGATAAATTTATGACAAGTGACCCTATTATATGTAATTTATGGGTCCGTTACCGACGGGAGGAGTACATTGTTAGATAACTAGTTAAGTTTATATGTTAAGAATGCAATATTAAAAAATTACTAATACCAATAATTGCACAAGTTTTAAAACTAGTTTCAATACATAAATACAGATTATTCATATGTTGTGCATTGAATAAAAACATACTCCATCCCTTTCAATTTATTTTTTATGTTTTGACTTTTGACACTATTCACAAACCATGTTTTGATCGTTATTTGTATTTTATAGGTTAGTAAAAACATATTTATATGGGTCTGTTTGATTCGTCTTAATTTATTCTACTAGAAATCTAGAATATCAAGTTTCTATAATTTTTACAAATATAAAATTAAAGATATAAGTGTTATAAAATTTACATTAACACAGGTGTATAAATGAAACGTAAAAAACAAAATAAAACGGGAAGAGTATACAAAAATCAAATGGATTAGGGTTGACCTTGTTTATCCAAATAATTAGGGTTGACTTTTTGTTTGTTGGTATAGAATAGCTGCCACCAATGGTCCATACATAGAATAGTAAGGTGATAATTGGTTGTAGAAAGCAATTATGTATTGTGGTTTAAGTTTAAATCATTCATTCGTTTCTATGGTTAGAACTAATAGGCTAATTATGTGATTTGTGAATCTTTTGATTCATGGATGGTGCAATATACAATTATATTTGTGGAAGTAGGAAAAAAGCAAGGAAGAAGGGGGTTTAATTTATTTGGTTTACAGTAGGTATGAATGAAAAGTGTGATGATGTGGACTGCTGCTGATTACCATGTTAGTTTCTAATTTTCTAATTATGATTAATTGATAATCATGACTAATCATTGAGGTCGCTCATTTGATTTTTTTCTACTATAGATCTACGGGTCTGTTTACATTTACTGAAAACAATTAAGCTGAAATGAATTGATTGGAGTCGAATTAAATTGAACTGATTAATGCTGAACTAAATTGAAAGTTTTAGTATTGTTTAGTAATGACATAGTAATAATATTGATATTAATCCACATATAATTGTGAAACAAAAAAAATATTTTGTTATTGATAGTTTTATATTTTTGTCAATGGTAATCCACTTATGTGATATATTTTTGTGAATGATAATCCACTAATATTTTTGTTTTATTTCATTATCAATATTATCATCAAAATATCATGTCAGATATAATATTGGAAAATATATGTGTGATATATTTTCCTTAGATATAATTAGGAGAATAATAAAATTTAGGTTTATTTATGTTAAGATATTCAATAGTTTATGGTAGTATATTTTGGGAAGATTCTTTCCTATCTTATGTTACCTGGGTTTTGTATAAATACTCAACTTATTGATGAATAATAATCAAGCCATCATTAAGTTATATTAAATTTGTCATGGTATTACTAGTAGGTTATATCTTGGGATCGTTCACAAAAATTTCCCCCCTGCCAGTGGGTTAAAAAAATAATAAAATAAAAAACACTTTGTTGTTAGAATTTGAAGGAATTAATTTCCTACTTGAAGTTGGACTCTTAGTATTTGAAGCAATTAGTTACTACTTGAAGATGTATTGTTGAAGGAAGAAAATAGGAAGCAAAGATGAGTATGTAATATTTGTAGAGAAGTAGCAAAGTACCAAAGATGAGTAGAGTGGATGTATTGCATGTGTTGTATGATTATGTTTACAACAAGGGAACAAGCCCTTTTATAGGCAACCATGCACCAAGTTAGTGCATGTCACCATCATTGACAATTATATAATAAACTATGTATTTTGCATGTTCACCAATATTTACCCATATAATAATTTGTTCACTAATGCATATTTCACAATACTCCCCCTTGAACAATTATTATTTGACCTTAGAGTCGAGCTGAGGGGAGCTAAGTAGAGTTGCCTTGTTAAAACCTTACTTATGAAAACCCTTGAGGGAATAGCTATAACTAAGGGTCACATTTGCACTACCTCGTTAAAAACCTTGCCAGCAAAACCCAAAGGGATAAAAACCTGGTCGAAGGTTAAAAGAGTGTAGTATCTTGAATGCTCCCCCTGAGCTTAACAGAGATCATGAAAATGACGCATTCCGATTTTATGTGTCAGCTCTTTGAACTTTCTTGATGGGAGTGACTTAGTGAACAGATCAACAAGATTGTCGCATGAAGAAATTTGTTGGACATCAACCTTCCCTTCGTTTTGTAGATCATGAGTGAAAAATAACTTAGGTGATAAATGTTTTGTCTTATCTCCTTTGATATATCCTTCACTTACTTGAGCAATGCAAGCAGAATTGTCTTCATAAATTGTCGTAGGTTCACTTGCAATTGTTTTCAATCCACAAGCTTCTTGAATGTGACTGATCATCGACCTTAGCCATACACAATCACATCCAGCTTCATATAAGGCAATCAATTCAGCATGATTAGATGATGTAGCAGTTAGAGTCTGCTTCGTCGATTTCCATGAGACTGCGGTTTCTCCGTAGGTGAATATATACCCGGTTTGTGATTTAGCCTTCAGTGGGTCTGATAAGTAACCTGCATCTGCATATCCCGCAAGAGTGACGGCTTTATAATACAACCCCAAATCTTGCGTTCCTTTGAGATATCGCAAAAGATGCTTGATTCCATTCCAATGCCTTTTTGTTGGTGAATTACTATACCTGGCTAGCAAGTTTACTGCAAAATCTATGTTTGGTTGTGTATTGTTTGCTAGCTAGGTACATTAGAGCACCAATAGCGCTCAAGTATGGAAACTCGGGATCAAGGATTTCTTCATCCTCTTCTTGGTGACGGAAAGGATCATCCTTCATATTAAGTGATCGAACCACCATTGGCGAGCTTATTGGGTGTGCTTTGTCCATATAAAAACGTTTCAATACTCTCTCGGTATAATTTGATTGATGGACAAAAATTCACCCCTTTTGGTGTTCTATTTGCAAGCCAAGGCAAAATATAGTCTTTCCGAGGTCCTTCATTTCAAATTCTTTCACACTAATCTCAAGCTCCTTGGAGGTCCCGACAATATTTAAATCATCAGCATAAACTGCAATTATGGCAAATCCTGATACTGCCTTCTTAATGAATACACAAGGACTTATTGGGTCATTTTTGAATCCTTGTTTTAAGAGATATTCAATAAGACGATTATACCACATTCACTACAAGAAAACGACCAAATAGCGACGGATTTTTGCGACGGAATTTTATTCCGTCGCAAATACTTAGTTTTGCGACGGAATTATTTCCCTCGCAAATTTTGCGACGGAATTCCAAGTATTTGCGACGGAAATAATTCCGTCGCAAATTTTGCGAGGGAATTCCTAGTTTTTGCGACGGATATTTCCGTCGCAAAAAAGTGACAAAAACAAATCAAAGGGTAGTCTGTTTTTTGCGACGGAATTTTGTTGTTTGCGACGGAATATTCCGTCGCAAAATCCGTCGCAAAATCCCGTCGAATAAATTACAGAACAAAACACCTTTTTTTACTTCAAAAAAGAATTAAACAAAATCACACTCCTTCTTCTCCTTATACCATCCTTCTCCCTAACAAATTAAACACACACTCCTTTCTTCATCTCCTTCTTTTCCGGCGGCCTTCCCCCTTCTTCCGGCGGTCTCCTTGTTGTCGTTTTTTTTTTTTTTTTAATTACATTTTTCTATCTTTTTTTTTTTTTTCCGGCGGTCTTCTCAATCCTTTTACTATTGTTCTTCCGGCGGTCTTAGGGCAAAATTTGAGGCGTCTTCTTTTCTTCCGGCGGTCTTCTTCCGTTCTTATTCCGTTGTAGTGATAGACGGTAATTCTCGAAACTAATTGCAATCGTTTTAGGGTTTCGTTTTAGTAAATATACTTAATTTTTTAATTTCGTGTTTTTAATTTCGAAACTTATGTGTTAGTATTTGCTGTGGATTACTCGAACTATCTTCTTCTGCTTATTTTGTTTCAGATTTTATTAATTGTTTCTTGTTTCGATTTAGTGTTTGTGGTGATTAATTTCACTTTTTCACAGCCTCCTTCACAGCCTCATTTTTTTTTTTGGGGTTTTTTTTTATTTTTTTTTGGAGTTTTGAGGGTGGAAATGAATGAATGGGATGTTTTTGAGTTTTGTGTTTTGTGGATTGTGGTGATTATTTCACATTTTCAGTAATTAATGATTTGTTATGATTTGTGGAATTGTGCTAACTGGACTCTGGTTGGGTTTTGTTTTTGTCATGAGTTTGTTGCTAAGGTTTTCTGCAGTTATGTTGGTTTTTTTTCTTAGTCTGTAGTTTTGGTGAGATGGGGGTTCCTCATTCTTGTGTGCTGGTCTGGATGAGGAGTGTTTTGTCAGCTGTTTTTTGTTGTTTTGAGGCAACTGGTTGTCAAACTGCAGGTTATGGCAGGCTGGTTGGAGCTTGTAGGTTGCAGTTTTGCAGGCCAGAATTGCTATTCTGGTCTCTGTTTGTTGCAGTTGGCATTTCTACAAAGATTGGCAGAGGCTGGTTGTTCATGTTATTGTGCATTCTGGAGGTTAGCCTTGGGGCTGTGAGGCTGTACTGGGTTTGGTTTGTTTTGCAGTGGTAGAGTTTTGGGTGGTTTTTTAGAAGGTGGTTTGCTGTTGTGTGATGTTTCACTACTATTCTGCTATTTTTAAGACATATATTTTTAATCACTGAATTTTATAGAAGCCAATATGTATCAATGTGTACTGCAAAAAATCAGATGAAGCTTGGAGTACTTGTCTTCTTGCACTAATAACCAGTTGCTATTCAGAAATTATCAATGTGTATCTCTGTTATTTTTATTGAATAAGATAGGTATTTATTTATTTATTTATTTAAATGAAGATAAAAGTGCACCTTAAAGTGCATAGAGTTATAGAAAAAAACCTTGAAAATGTCATAAAGTAGACCATAAAAACACTAGAAGTGGATTAAAACCAAGTGTAAGCAGAACAAAGTAGCTCACAGTAAACCTGTCATATATTCAAAATTTCTACTCTTAGATATACTTGTCATATACATAAGTTTCCAACAGTTATGTTTTGCAATTGTTGACACAGAGAAAAGGAGGTTGTTGGATGAATGCAATCCAATGATTAGGATAATTTCTTAATTGTTTACTGTAGCTTATGGCTCTTTATTCTTACAAGGCATATCTGGTTATCTTTCTACTCGTCAACAGCATGTTCAAATTCGGTCGATATGTGTGGTGTTTCTAAAATCAGATTTGTGGTAAGATTGACTTGTTGAGATTAACATAAGCTTGTAATATTGGGTTTCTCTATTAATATGTATGCGTATGCATTTTTGTTATATTTATTCTTGTTCATCTCTTGCCTAGAGAGCTAAAATTCCATCCATTGGTTTCTCTCTATCAGTTGAGTCTTGACTTTGGCTTCTTCTTATTCTGCCACCTTTCTTTTGCTAGTGGGAATGTTTCCATGTGTGAAGAGATCCCCCCTCCTTATGTCTTTGGCGATATACTTGCTGGTAAGAGTCCTTGCTTTGTTTTTATACCTTATTGATATATCTCCATCAGGGTATGTATAATTGCTAAACAGGAAGGTTTAAAACTGTGGAAGAATACTTTAGATACTGCATTTTGTGATCAATTAATATATGTATACCATAGATTGTAGTTAGGTACTTTGGTCCAAATTGATATATGTGATCAATTAATATATGCAATAATCAGTTATTGCACAATCAACTGCAACAATTTGTGCTTTTCCTTCTTCATATGAAGATAAATGACTGCAGGTACATGATCTGCAGTGAATCAAACAGCTCTTGGAAACTTATTCAGATCCATATCTGATGGTTGAGTTACATTTTATGCTGCCTGAGAGGAAATAAGCCTTCCTTTTCTGAATTGTTGACATGGTTACTCAAGCACTTACAAGCTGCTGCTTGTACTAACTCATTTCAATTGTGCTAAGCCAACATGACAGTTGAAGCATTTTTTCCCCTGTTTACTTTACATGTTTTGGAAGAGAAGGGCTGGGGTTTCATGTATAGTTTTTGGAGCTGTTTTATGAGCTACCTTAATATAGTATTGTTATAATTTTAATTTTTGGTTATTAGTATTATCCTGCATTACAATTGTGATTTATTTTTGTTTTTCTTTTCAAAAATCGCTATTAGTATCGTTTTTTAAAAACAAACGATACTAATAGCTATTTTTTTTATATTTAAAAAACCACTATTAGTATCGTTTTTGTAAAAAATAACGATACTAATAGACTGTCTATTTGTATCGTTTTACAAGAACGATACAAATAGGTCATAAAAAACGATACTAATAAACTGTTTTTATACTAGGTTTCAGTTGCATATTTGCGACGGAAAATTCCGTCGCAAACTACAATAGTTCCGTCGCAAATTTAGAAATTTGCGACAAAAAATTTAGCGACGGACGTTTTGCGACGGAATTCCGTCGCAAATTGGATTTTGCGACGGAAAATGCTAAGTTTGCGACGGAATTTGTCCATCGCAAATTAGCTGTTATCTTGTAGTGATTCTCCCCGATTGTTTCAGGCTATAGAGTGATCTTCTTAATTTTACAGATAATATTTCTCTAGGCCCATGATTTTCTGGTAGATTTAGTCCATCAGGAACTCTCATATAGATATCTGTGTCAAGTGACCCATAAAGATACGCAGTCACTACATCCATCAGGTGCATTTGCAATCCTTCTAAAATAGTTAAGCTTACCAGAAATTTTAAAGTAGTTGCATCAACTACAGGGGAATATGTTTCATCATAATCTATCCCTGGCATTTGGGAAAAACCTTGAGCTATAAGTCTTGCCATGTACCTCACAATCTCATTTTTCTCATTTTGTTTTCTAACAAATACCCATTTATTTCCAACTGGCTTGACACCTTTGGGTGTCTGGGTTATTTTTCCAAACACCTCACTTTTCAAGTGATTTAAGCTCTGTTTGGATTGCCTCTTTCCATTTTGGCCAATCTTTTCTGCTACGACATTCATCTACCGTCTTTGGTTCAACATCATCTTCATCCTTAGTTATGTCAATCGCTATAGAGTAAGCAAAGATATCATCGATGAGGATACTTTTTCTATTCCATTCCTTTCTTGATGAAACAAAATTTATCGATGTTTCATTATTGTCAATGTTATCATCTTCTTCTTCCCTTTGAATATCATTATATTTACCATCATCTCCATTTTTCATTTCTTGATTATCCTTTGGATCAGCGGTAGTAGCTATTTCATTTGGCATTTCATCTTGCCTTCTTAATTTCCTAGGTTTTGAGTCTTTTGACCCTAATGGTCTTCCACGCTTCCGGCGTGCAATTGACTCATTTTCATTAGACTTTTCATTAGTAGGAATTTCAATACGTGCAGGGGCATTTTGTGCTGGTATATGTGATTTTGTAACCCTTTTAATTTCTGTGAATGCATCAGGCAATTTATTTGCAACACCTTATAATTGAACAATTTTCTGGACTTCTTGTTCACAAGAGTTTGATCTTCGATCATATTTTGAAAGTTGCAATGCATTCCACGTGATCTCAATCTCCCTATTGGGTGCACTTTCTCTCCCCCTAAGGATGGGAACATTGTCTCATTAAAATGGCAATCAGCAAAACGAGCTGTGAATAAATCACCAGTCATTGGCTTTAGATTTTAATAATTGATGGAGATTCAAATCCAACATAAATTCCCATCCTTCTTTGTGGACCTATTTTTGTACGTTGGCGCGGAGCAATTGAAACATATACAGCACATCCAAAAACTTTCAAATGTGATATATTTGGCTCTCGACCATTGACTAATTGTAATGGAGAATATTTGTGATAAGTCGTGGGTCTTAGACTAATTAGTGATGCTGCATGTAAAATAGCATGTCCCCATGCACATGAAAGCAAGCTTGACCTCATTAACAATGGTCTTGCAATTAGTTGCAATCTTTTAATTAATGATTCAGCAAGTCCATTTTGTGTATGGACATGAGGCACAGGATGTTCAACAATGATCCCGATGGATATGAAATATTCATCAAAATTTTGTGGTGTGAATTCTCCAGCATTATCGAGTCTTATTCTCTTTATTGTATAATATGGGAATTGTGTTCTCAATCTAATGATTTGAGCAAGTAATTTTGCAAAATCCATATTTCTACTAGATAAAAGGGTCACATGCGACCATCTTGTTGACGCATCAATTAATACCATAAGATAACGAAATGGTCCACATACTGGATTAATTGGACCACAAATGTCTCCTTGTATTCTTTCCAAAAACATTGGAGATTCAATGGCAATTTTGCTTTTAGATGGCCTTGTGATTAATTTGCCTAATGATTAGGCTTGACAGGCTAATTCATTTGATTGAGATATCTTAATATTTCTCATCGTATGACCATTTGAATTTTCAATGATCTTGTTCATCATTCCTGTGCCATGATGTCCTAATCGGTCATGCCATAAGGTAAGCAATTGCTTATCACATATCTTCTTATTGGACATCATATTTATTTCAATTGGATGTATCTCAGTTTGATACAATACTGAGGAATATGCTGGCATTTTTTCATACAAATGTTTCTTGCCGCATCTATTAGCCGTAAGGCATAAATATTCCCTTCCATCTAGTGTCATGGTTTCTAACATCTTTAAAACTCACAAGGTTTCATCGAGATTTACTCGAATATAATGCATTATTTAGCATGAACTTAGTTCCATTAGGAAGCACAATGCAAGCTCTTCCGGAGCCTTCTATCAATTTCACTGTTCCAGATATAGTGTTAACATTTGCTTGGAACATCGTGAGTTTTGAGAAATACTCTTTATTCTTTAAGATAGTATGCGTTGTTCCACTGTCAAATAGACATTGATGTTTTGCTCCACCTTCTAGCAAGGCCATATCTTCATAAATAAATATAAAAGTTTAGCTTGATAAAAATATGCATATTATTATTGTTTTCAATACATAAGTAAAGCATACAATAAAGATACGACGGTTGATCATAGTTAAGCTAGTACTAGCTATAATACATGTCATTTACTTGTCATTTTTGTCAACCATAACTTCTTCATCCATAAAGAAGTCTGAAACATCTAAACTGGGCATGTTTGTGTCTGTGTCATTGACAAAATTTGCTTCTGGCTCTTTTCCATTCTTCTTTGATGCTTGATAAAGTTCTGCCAGATGTTTGGCCGTACGACAAGTACGTGTCCAATGGCCACTCATGCCGCATCTATTGCAGATTTCCCTTCTCCTTTGGGAAGTTGACCTTGCAATATCTTTGCCCTTTGCTTTATCATAATATTTAAAACCATTATTATATCTTGGGGCAAAGTAATTATTTTTGCCACGACCGCGGTTATTGAACCTTCCACGCCCTTTGTTAAATGATTTACTTGAGTGGCGTGAACTTTCAATAGCGTTCGCTTCAGGGAACGCCATGGACCCAGTTGGCCTCATGTTATGATTTTTCAATAATAGTTCATTATTTTGCTCAGATAGTAACATGAGGATAATAAGTTGACTATATTTGTTAGTCTTCGGTCACGATACATATCAGATTGAACAATATTGTTTGGATAAATAGTGGACAATGTTTTTTCTAACATTTGTGCATCTATGACCACTTCTCCACATAGCCTCATGTTGGTCACTATTGTATACAATGCTGAATTGTATTCATTCACGGATTTAAAATCTTGAAATCTCAAGTTTGTCCACTCAAATAGTGTTTTGGGCAATAATACCATTTTATGATGATCAAACTTCTCATGTAGTTTCTTCCATAATTCATATGGATCAGTTTCCATTAAATATTCATTTTTTAGGCTTCCAATCAAATGATGCCTAATTATCACCAAAGTCTGACCTTTTTCACGTTCAGTCGGCTTTTTGATAGAGCTACTTGTGGTGGAATCATCTGCAGAAGTAGCGATTTTGACTTCTTCTATTGTATGCTCTAACCCTTGAGCCTTTAGATATGTTTTAGTATCCATTTTCCAATGCAAAAAATTTTGTCCGGCTAAATCCAGAGGTTGGAATTGTCTTTTTACCACTTCTGCCATTTTTCTAACTACAAAATATATGGATATTTAAACAAATTAGCTAGATAATGTCAAGGTAAGTCGTTAGGTGATAATAAATTCTTTGCTCAAATAATAAATTAGTGTATCATAAATAATAAATTATATATGTCGTATTATCTCCCCCTTAGTTTAATATTTATGAATTAATACAACAAATTATTTGTAAGAAGTTAATTATTAGTAGCACATAAAGACAAATTAAACAATATATGCTTACAAAATAATAAAGACAAAATAAAACAAATTTTACTTACTTGTTAATTAAAATAAAGAACATAAAAGCTACAAGTAATACAAATAGAGCTACAATTAGAAATAAGTAAACTTCTAATTTTCTTAAATTTTCTTCAATGGAGAGAGCCGAGTGGTGTTGGCGGTGGTCGTTCATGGTGGCCGAGGGATTATCGGGTGTGGTGGAGGAAAAAAAAATAAAAGTAGTGAATGATAAGTTTGGGATAAGATGAGATATGTGTGGTAAATAAGGTAAGGGTAATCCATATTTATAAAGGATATTTTTACAGTTTCCCATTATTAAAACAGTAGAATATACAATTTTTAGGTTTTTCTTTAAACTAAGTTTGTAAAAGGTTTACTATTAAACTTGTACTTCAATTTATTTTATGTATCACCATTTACAATAAAAGCTAATGATTTTACTAGGTATGGTAAACAAGAATAATAATTAGAAGCAATACTACAAAAGGTAAGATACAAACAAATAAAAGTTAGTAACAAAAGTTAGTAATATGTTAGTAGCAAAAGAGTATAAGAAAGTCATAATAATGTTAGTCATAAAAGCCATTAGTTTTACCATTTATTTTACAAATTTAAAGTGTGGTGTCCATAGTGTCCAAACTTGTTTTGTCCTTGTTTGTCCAAAAAAAAAATGATCACTTCTAAGATATAGGGTAATTAATCCATTATATTACTTCAAGTTTGATAAATTATATTAATAGGTGAAATTATATCATTTGTGGGTTTTTGATATAGAAGATCTGAATTATCGGCAACTATAGAGCATACACGCAAAATGATTATTATTTAGATGTGTGGCAAATTAAAATCAGGATATAAAGATGTAAGTAGTTAATTAGCTCTTACCTTTAGAGATTTTCGTGTTGATAACGTGTTAGAATTTGAAGGAATTAATTTCCTACTTGAAGTTGGACTCTTAGTATTTGAAGCAATTAGTTACTACTTGAAGATGTATTGTTGAAGGAAGAAAATAGGAAGCAAAGATGAGTATGTAATATTTGTAGAGAAGTAGCAAAGAACCAAAGATGAGTAGAGTGGATGTATTGCATGTGTTGTATGATTATGTTTACAACAAGGGAACAAGCCCTTTTATAGGCAACCATGCACCAAGTTAGTGCATGTCACCATCATTGACAATTATATAATAAACTATGTATTTTGCATGTTCACCAATATTTACCCATATAATAATTTGTTCACTAATGCATATTTCACAATAGTTGTTTCTTTAAGGAAGTTTAAGAATATTTTTTTAAGGGATTAAGGAATAAAGTTGAAGACTTGATGATTATACATGGCTTTTGTCATGGTTGAAATTATAGATACGGATGTTTGGTCCTAATTATAATTGTTTGTGCTATAGGTTCGAAAAGACTTGTTTAAAAAAAAATCCGGCTTTCTTGTGTCGTGAGACAAGATATTTCGAGTCTCCTTGTGTCGTGAGACAGGGAATAATATTGGTTCTCCTTGTGCCGTGAGACAAGGGTTATATTATGAGTCAAGGGTCGATGATTCTTGTATCGAAGATCTGAGCATGAGTTTGCTCCAAACACTCAATGAATTTAAGCTTGATTTTGCTCTGAAAAACTAAAATTGAATTTGAGTTTGATTTGCTCTGAAAAACTAATTTGATATATTTGCAGGTTCGAAAAGAATGACGTTTTTGTTTAATTGATGGTTGATAGGCCCGAAAAGAATGGCGTTCCTATCATCATTGAAGTGATTGTTGATTGACGATGAGTTCAAAAAGATGAACGTTCTCATTATGCCAAAAAAAAAAAATTGAAGACGACATCACCAGATTGTGCATCTTGACTTTAACAAAGAGAAGAATTTCCAATCGCAACGTTCGTATTACTGCCGTTACGGTTGCGGGAGGGTGTTAGAGATAATATTGGAAAATATATGTGTGAATTTAAAAGATCTGTCCAACGACATGTCTAAACTAAATTACCCCAATATCATTAGCTAAATCAAATAAAGCAAATATTTTAGCAAAATAAAAGAAGAGTCGAAGTGAATAAATTGATTGGAGCTAAATTAAACCCAAATGATTAGAACTGAACTGAATATAAATTAAGTTGAAGTAAACAAGTCGGTAGGTTTTGTTAGTTTTATTTTTTGGGCCATGATTTATGTAAAAGCAGTGCAACCAAATGACCAATAGGCTATAAGGCCTTGTACGATGTGGACTTGCATTGCACAAATCTATAGTTTGGGCTTTGAAACAGCTAAATACTAACCGGACGGCAAGCCACTAACGAAATACCCTTCATGCCCTCGCAATTGGCATATAATTGTACTTGTAGTCTTGTACTCTATACTGGTAAATACTTAATAGTGCTCCCAAAGGCTAAGTAAAAATACGTAGTATTTGAAAATTCAATTTATATTTGATTTGGATTTTAACATATCGGAAAATAAAGATATCAAATACTTATTCAAATATTACCATATATTTAAGTATTCAAAGTTTTCAAATATCCGAATATTTTTAATACTAGATATTGAGAAATCTGCTTTTATATATTGAATCCACAATAAAATAGAGGTCATTCTCATTAAAAAAAAAAAAAAAAATCTCAAACTTTTGAGAATATTAAATTAATTAACTAAATAATCTTAAGCAGTACTTCTATAGAAATCAAGTTATTCTTAACTTTTAATGGACAAGATTTAACATATTTGTTTTTTTTACTTGGTACTTGTACTACCTTGTTGTATTCCTATGTTGTAACTACATATGTTTTGTGCATGTGTGTGTTTTTTTTTTCTTTATTAAAGCTGAATAACATATATATATATATATATATATCAGATATAATGAGTATCCGATCAGAAAATTATCGAATATCAATTACCAAATATTACAAATATTGAAGTTTTAAATTTTATGATAGGATATTCAATCCGTCCTCAGGCCTACTGTTCCCGAGAGTATATTTCCAAACATAGTCCCCTCAAAACGACAACGTATTGCAATGCACAAGTATTATATAGGGGGAGGGGGGTGTTCAAGCTTATCTTGACAATTTTTGAGTAAAAATTTTCTATCTCATTTTGCTGCAGTTTTTACCCATGATTTCATTCAATTTATATCCAAAGTTTTACTCGCTTACATTTAAATTTGTACAATAAAAAATTGGGTGTGCACCATTAATCTGGTGTTTAACCCCTTTTGCGAGTTGGGTGTGTATCATTAACCTGGAGTTTGAAAGATTAGTTTTCTAGTTTATTTCAAACCCTTTTTCCCCTTGTAGCAATTATTTATTTGAACATTATGTTGATTGCTTAATTTTTGAAGCATTATCTTTCTTGTTTTTTTATTATTATTTATTTGTTTTTAAACCGTCTTTCTAATATTTGAAAAATGAAAACTCATGAGATCAATTTATCAGAAGAGTAAAAATGAGAAGAAAAAAAAGTTTATTTTATCAAGAATGTGTTTTATAGAGAGTGTCAAATAATAAAAATTAATTTGAATAATTTGCCAAATGTTGAAGATAAAGGTCATGATTTAACGATATTGTCTCGTAAAGTAGGTGATTAGTAGGTCATTTACAATTAGGGCTGAGCACCGGTCCAAAACCGGACCGGGACCAGCTGGACCGGCGGATCGGAATGTAAAAAAAAAAAATGGAACTGGACCGGACCTATTGGACCTGTTTTATATTGTTTTTGTTCTTTCAATTGAAAATTTTAATAAAAAACCTACTGGACCGGTTGGACCCGTTAGTCCAGTTGGACTTGTTGGACCTATTGTTACTTATCTTAGAGACTTAGACTTCAAACATAATAACATAGGATCTAAATTAACGACATACAATCTAATTAGTAACGATTACAAACATCAAAGTATTCAAATACTTCCAACTACATTACAACTTTATAAGTTTTAGTTATTAATTTTTGAAAAAAAAAATTTTTTTAATAATTATTCAGGTCCGCTGCTCCAGACCTGAAAACCCCGGTTTTGGACCGGACCGGATCGGAAGACCGGCACCTCAAATTTTTTTGGACCTGGACCTGGACGGGAATCGGCGGTCCAGTCCGATTTCAAGTCCAGACTGGACCTTTGCTCAGCCCTATTTACAATAACTTATACATGTATTAGGATTTGACTTCAATTTATTAGGGGCCTAGTTTTTAACTTCAAAAGAGGGTCTCTCAAATGAATGGGATGGTCTCAAGAATATACATCACTAACATCAGGTTTCATGGGTTGTTGAGTTTTTAATTTTTTGGCTATTTCACTATATACCCCTGAACTATTGCAAAATACATGAAATACCCTTGTTGTTTCAGAGATGCATCATATGCCCTCAAACATTTTACTAAATTCACGACATACCCTTATTTTACTAAATTTTACCTAATTACCCACAAATTAAAAAATTAAATCAAATAAACTATTAACTATATTAATTAAAGTTACTTAATTAAATAATCTAAATTAATTTTAACCACAACCACCCCTCTTCCATCACCACATAATCACTCTCTCCTTAACAATCTCTTCCAACACCACCACCCTCCATCACTCATCAACCACCATAAACACACCACTAAGGTAAACCACCACCTCATCGTCGGCAGAAATGAAACCAACCATCCACCCACGCAAATCCTCAATCACCTAAATTCATTACCTTCATATATTTACCACACAAATCCAAAAACCTTCAAATACCATCCAACAATTTCATTCAAATTCGGACTCCACCAAAATTTGTTATCTGAATTCAAAGGGAGGTTGAATCAAAGTGTAGCTATGGTTTAAGTTCAATTTTTTGGTGTACTATTTGTTGCCTTGGATCATATTTTTGGTGGTAGTTGTTGGCATGGATCGGTTTTTTGATATAGGTGGGTTTGAAGCTTGTAGAGGTGGGTTCGAAGTTATTGATAATGATTATGGTTGTGGGGTGGTCTAAAGGTGGTGTCATTTGGCGGTGTTGGTTTAAATTGGTGGTTTTGTGGTGGTGGTTTATTTTGGATGGTGAGTGAAAGAGAGAGGCGATGATTGAGTTGTTATGCGGTGGTGGTTTTGTTAGTTATAAATCAATATAAACTTTAATCTCCATACTAAATTACTCGGTAGCGAATGAATGCGGAAGCGTACCTGAATCCATATATAATTTTCGATAGAGTTCCTTATTGGTTTGAGTCTTCTAGTACTTATACTCAATAGGATTTTCTCTCTACTGATGGGGTGTAATTGAGATGCTATTGTATGTGTCGTACTAGGGACCATAACCCTAGATGTCTATATATAATAGACTCCTTTTCCTAATCTGCCCATCATGTATTAGAAAAGGCCCAATGGTTTCTACACAATAATATATACCCATACTCTATAAAAGACATAAATAAAGAAACTATAATTACTTATTCGGATCACTCTATTAGGGCCAAAATTTATGATAGCGTAAAATTACAATTATAATCGAATAATACAACATATCAATTATATTAGGTCCATTATTCTAACAGGTTTAACTTGGGTGGTGTTGGTGTTGAAGGTGACTTTGTAGTGGGCGGTGGTAGGGGTGACTAAAGTGTTGGTGGTCGTAAGTGTCTGGTGATGGAAAAGAGGTGGTTGTGGCAGTAGGTGAGTAAGATTAATTTGTTCATATAATTAATACAATTAACAAGTAATCAAATTTATTTTGTTGATTTAAAGGTAATTAGATAAAATTTAGTAAAATAAGGGTATGTCGTGAATTTAGTAAAATGTTTAAGGGCATATGGTGCATTTTTGAAACGGCGAGGGTATTTCATGCATTTTGCAATAGTTCAGGAGTATATTATGAAATAGCCGTTAATCTTTTTCTTTAATTCATATAAATTGTTAATATAATAAGTTAATGAAATACAAAATTATACCTTTGTAAGTAATAAATTAATCAAAATACTATTTTATGAACTTAAATAATGAACTTAAAAATACTTCATATAGATTAACTTGGGTTAGGCTGGATTCGATTGGTGAATTTGGTATGGTTATGAATTAGGCTAGGTTGGCGAACTAAACTGGGATGGGCTATGGGTTAGACAAACTTTTTTTTTTTTTGGGAATTTGGACAAGCGGTATTGACGAATTACGGCGTGTTAGGTCAAACGAATGAGCCGGGTTATGGGTTAGGTTGGAAAATCATGACCCATGATCCACCCTTTTGGTTAGCGAGTTGGGCTAGATTAGGCGTGGGTGGAGCAGGCCTGACCCATCTGGGTCATTTAGTGGGATGGGGTTGAGTTAGCTCAACCCAATCCATAGGCCATCTCTACTAAAATATGACACATACTAATTTTGACAGTTGGAAAAATATCACCCGACCCCTATTAAAGCTTTATACTATCTCTGTTTCTCAATGATTAGGCATGCTTTTAGTCCACTTAATATCAAATCATTGTATATAATAATAAGAAATTGAGGTAATAGATTAAAATTCGATTTTCTAAAGATAGTTTCATTAAAAATAAATTACAACCATCAAGTCATATAGTGTGAAACAATATCAAACAGATTCACATCAAAGGTGGAAGCTAAGTGAAATAACAGCGTGACATGGTTTTTTAATTTTGATAGAATATCAACTTAAGCTTTTAATTGAGTTTATATTCTAATATGGTATCAGAGTTAGCGTGACATAAAGGTAAGAAGTTCAAATTTCAGCCAATACTCCTTTTTAAGTGGAATTGTTAAGTGCTGAAATTCAACCATTAGCTTAAATTTTTGATTAAATTGATTATCAAATAAAAAATTTATGATATTAATTTTGAGAAAATATAGCTAATTTTGAGTGACACTAATAATACGCGTATACAAATACTATGTATATGTGTACCATAAGTATAAGTATACATCTTATACATTGCTCCTCAAAGTTGATCTATTTACCAAATTAATTTGTTAGGTGCGAAATTTGTATTTAACAATTATATACTAGGAATTTTTCCATCTAAATTATTAGTAAGCTGATGAGCTTTACAAAAAATATTGTTCTGGATAAAATATGTGCTTAAGATATACTCCTATCGCACTAAAAAATTAACTTAATTGGTTAGGTCTTATATGCAATCTGGAGTGCCACACCATTTAATAGCCCAGTTCAATTTGGCCCAACAAGTTTTGAACTAACAGAGTAACATCGCAAAAATAATGGATTTTACTCTTCAGTTTTTATTTTACTAATGTTCTTCTACATTTTCACTTCTCTCTCAAAATTTCTAGTGTACTTTTTTTGTTGACATTTGAGTTTACAAATAGCTTCTATTTTTCAATGTTCTCATTTTGGTAATTGCTTTTAAGGGCTTAAAATTCAAATCACACCATCACTTGGGATGATGTGGGAGATTGGATTGCTAGCTTCTCTTTTCACAGTGATGGTATCACATTTTCTCATGCGGATTTGGCTACTATTTGCCAATGTCTTCTCTTGGCCAAGGAAAAGGGAATTCGATCCTTACAGCTAGAGACAGATGCTCGGAGTATCAGGAATTTGCTGGAAAATCCGGGGAGTTATGGAGAATTGGGAGCTATAATTGTTGAAGTAGCTACTATCATCACCAATAATATGAAGGTTGATTTTCTTCAAGCAACTAGGGAAGCGAATATGGTCATAACTTGGCAAAGGGAGCTTTTGAAATCAAGGACAAGATTTCCATTCATCCTACTCCACCTATCTATGTTCGTAATGCACTGTCTAAGGATTTCGAAGACATTTTGGCTCTTCACGGAAACCTGGAGGCTGCTTAGTTTCTTCCTCTTTTAATTGTCTTTCTATTTAAACTCAACTGGCTTTTGGTCCCCCTTTCTTTGCCTAGTCTTTGAAAGGGGTGTATGCTTCTTTCTTTGCTATGTACTAAAACTATGGTTTCAGTAATGTTATTTCCCCTTTTCCTTTAGAAAAAAAAAGGGTACAAAAACAAAGAGAAACTCCATTGCAAAACCAAATCTCTGACGTATCAATCCCAGTCGAGTACAAAGCAGATATATTTAAAGCCTCTCAGAATTTTAAGATTTGAATCCATCATCCATGAACCCCTTTGTTGTTTATTATTGAACAAAATTCAAACGTACAAACCAGTAGGTACAAGGTAGTAGGTAGTAGGTAGTAGGTAGTAAGTAGTAAGTAGTAAGTAGTAAGACTGGTAAGTAGTAACCAACCAGCCACCCCTTTGAAACAATTCAAAGAAACAACTTTCTCTATCTTCTCCAAAATTTGGCAAGGGAAGAAAAACTAATGCAAAGCGAGAAATAGAGCACATAAGTTGATGCAATAAACACAGTTTGACGATTTGCCAACTAATGTTGATGGTCGATAGTGTACTTCAAACTCATCCAAATATCTAATCACTAACAAACTCGTCTTCAATAGTCTTATATACGTTCAGTGTATCAAGAAATAGTACATCCACACCTATAAGTTCCCTATTTTTATAAAAGTCGACATGAAATCTATGCTCCATACGACACAAGAGACATCCAGATAACAGATACAGCCATACAGGTGTTCCTACTAAGACCAAGTTATGTGATTAACAATTTGACATAAAAAAAACACCAAGTGTTAGATACACCTTGTTAAAATAGTTTATTCAATTATTCCCTAAATAAAATACAAATCATCACGGGAGGTGAGAAAAAAAGCTTCGGACTCATGAACTAATTGCAAAGCCGTCTCCTAAGGTCTTATCACATACGAAAATTATTTTCAACATGATAGTTCTGCAAAGCTCATCTACCATAAAAATCACATAGTGACAGTATAATCTAATTAAACATCAGAAACCAACAGAACAAATGCACTGTTAAAGAGAGCCCATCAGTACCATTTTAGTAAGATAAAGCTAGACAAAGGACACAAAGCAGACCGGTTGCATACAAATATATGCACAATAGAATATGATGCTAAAAAAACAGGAAGGAATCGTCATAAACGATTTTTCTATTAAGAAAAAAAATACTCGTATTAATTACCAACACAATCCCTTTATATAAATACAGTTAGTAATCAATGCGGGGATAAATTCATTGTAAACAACCATAAAATTTCTTACAGTGCAGCATCTAGCCTGGAAAAATAAAAACTACATCAAAGTTCAAACCCAAGGAGAAGGCCTACGACAAACCTGTACCTCATGCTCTTCAAGTACACCAAGTTGCTTAGGGACCATAATCTCAAGAACTGTTCCCGTTTCATCACAATAAGCTTCGAGTTTAGCATCCTCAGGGATACGTGTTGGCAAAGAAATTTCCCGAACAAACTCTCCAGGAGGACAGTGCTCTGGCATATGATCAGTCAGTTTGAATGTCCTACCATGTCTCTTGATCAACGGTGAGCAGGCTGTGCTAACACAAGCTACCTTCACAATTCCATGCGATTCAGAATTCTTCCATGTGACTCTTACCCGTTGGAGATCAGCAAAGGGCAAACTAACGATAATTAAAAAGCCCTCCTCATCTTCGTATATACTCTTTGCAGCCGTGACAGGACCATAAACATTCTTCATCACCCCACTGAATTCAGTTGTCCATACTGGTTCGACCAAATGAGACTCAACATCCAATGAACCATTATCAGGATGCGAGTTGATTCTTAAGAATCCATTGTCAACGTTGCCATTGGAGGGGGAATCTTTCTTCTGTTTCTTAGCAACATGAGAGAGATCAGCATTATTACAGTGCCCATTCTTAGAGGTACTTGCTGAAAAATTCAAACCCGCATCAGTAATCACCTTTCTTTGAGTACCTCCCTTAGAAGAGGGAGGACGTTCAAGCTCAAATTCAATAGGAGGAAGATTCCTCCACGAACCAAAATCACTAGCTTCATCAGGTATTGAAAAGTTTGTATCCCGGCCAGTAAGCTCGAACCACCTCTTCCTCTCACTTTCATCAATTCCTGTAAAGTCGGGTGACCCAACCAATTCAATCCCATGAACACATTGAGGGTTAGACAAACCCCTATAGTGCTTCCTCTGCATTTTATGTGACCTCACAAATCCTCTATCGACACTAAACGGAAACAAGTGCTCCCCTTGCCTCGAATGCCCATTCATAAAACTTCTCAACTGCATCTTCCCTAATGCATTCTCCGGCCTCTCTTTAAAAACCCACATATAAATATTCTCCATATCATGTTGTACTAAGAACGCATCAAGCTTCAAATCAGACTTATCGAAACCACTCCAACCATTAGTATCCCGAGTGATCTTACACTTCGAGCTATCCTTCAACACAGGCTTAAAATAATAATTGAAGAAAAACCAAGCACCCCATATCGTATCCATCCGTTTGGCACATTTCCTAGCCACTTTTGGAACTGTCACAATCGCAACACCCTCGCTAACCTGAGGACCTACACCAACATCTACAATCTCACAACTATCATTCCACAATTGAGGAAGCACACTCGGCTCTACGGACAATGGGATATTGATATCGGGCGGTCCCAACTGAAGGACCGACCGATTCACATCCCTTTCGGATTCATCATGCGACGACGAGCTCGAATCCATTGACAACACAGTTGAAGGATGATAATTTTCAATCGATACCCCCATTTATATCCACTAATCTCCTAATTCTATTTCCCCCAAAATCTAGGGTTTCTTTCTCAAATTTCACAACTACCAAAACAAATCCCTAAATTTTTTTCCATATATATTTTGTTCTAATTTATCAATCAACCAAAAACCCAAACAACAAATACGCTAAAACAAAAAAAAACCCAACAAACAAAATATGATTACAGATTAAAATTAGGGCAAACCCAATAACAATAATAATAATTATAAAAAGGGGAAAAACCTAAGGTCAAGATAAATGAATCCATCGTTTGTAATTCGAAAAAAGGAATAAAAATTGATCTATTTCACAGATAAAAGTTGAGGTATAATTAAGTTTAGGATTAAATGAAGACATGAATATCATGAAGATTTGATGATGAGGTGTATCGAATTAATTTGATTACACCCATAAAAACCCCAGAAAATTAGGGTTTTCAATTAAAATCCAAATAAAATAAAAAACATTCCCAAATAATAAAAAGTAATTAAATTGAGATTAAAGATTTACCAAATTAAGGGAAATTGCTTGTTGCTGGAAAATCGAAAAATTTGAAGAGAAATCTTCATGTGTTAAAATTGAAAGGAAAAAAATGAATTGAAGTCAATGATGAAGATCGAAGAGATGTGAGTATTTTTTTTCGGGTTTTTTTTTTAAAAAAAAAAAAAAAAAAAAAAAAATTTATTGATATTGATGAATAAAAGAAATGAAAAAATAAAGAGGAATGCGTGTACAAGGTTAGCCTGCACCAGTTGAACCTGCCAAGTGAGGAAAGACTTATATACGGAGTAGCCCAGTAGTATTAAATATTAATTATCCAAATTTTGACTTCTTGTTAATTTATAAGCGGGTTGAACTATTTATCCATCGCTTTTCTATTATTTGTGTGATTTATTGATTTTTATTTCATACTCTATTAATACTAATTTACTTGTTACAAATTATGCTTAATATGCATGGAAAAATATAGTCATGTTGAATCTTATTTTATTCGACTTAATTTATACTTTTCAAATATATAATTTTTATTTTCTTATTATACCAAACTCAATGTATTAATATTATAAGATGCACTTATAAAAGATGGAGTATTACTATGATATGTAGTGTAAAATGTTGGTTATGTTAAATTTTATTGGCATGTCTCAACGTCTAATAATGTAATAACTATAGCTGATCATGGATCGGGTTGGGTTCTAACACTAAATAAGGCCCATTGATCGGGTTCAAGCCGGGCCTAACTTCATACCTAAGATTGTTGTCCAAAGCCCGTAAAAATAGTGCAGGCTTGGCGGATTTTTCGAGTCAGGCCCGAAAACTTATCTAACTTTCTTTAAATTAGGCCCTCAAAGGCCGTGTAAAAAATCTTAAAATCGAGCCTTCGATCCGAAAAATGTTATGCCCCAAACCCGCAAATTTTTGAAACGGGTCGGGTCGGGCCGAGCTAAATTTGATCGCCTTTAGTAATATCCTAATGCATAGTTAATTATATAAACGCATAACCCATTGGGTCAAAAATTGAACGTTTTAGTCTTAAAAAAGTGTTAAAAGTATTAGTATTTGGAGGATGGGAGAAATTTTCAAAAATTACCATAAGTTATCCGAACCAAGGTGGATATCCGATCCAAAATACCTGAAAAATGTCGGATCGGATAATTGGATATCCGATGATAGGGAAACATATTTATAAAGTAAAAAATTAATTTGAAAATAATACAAAGCCACTAAACTCAATAAAATAATCTGATCTGATCCGAGTGATATGATCTGAAATACGCGTGATCCGAGAAGCCAAATCTTTTCAATTGTTTCGGGTATTTCGGATATCTGACAATGAAAAGGTGTAATCTATATCCGATTGATAAATGCCAGATATTCCACCCGAAATATCCGAAACAATATATATATATATATATATATATATATATATATATATATAAATTATTCGACTTTCTTGGATTGGATCGCTCGGTTCGGATTATTTTGTACAACCCTATCGACTAGTAATCCCTCAAGTCAACCTGACTCGAGAATATGGGTTAAACATATCAAAAGTTTGAGGGAAGGTCGGAAAAGTGAAAGAAATTTTCAACCCTCAAAGTGTCTATAGCTAGGTTATTTTGTCTACATCCAAATCCAACTAAACGTATGTAGACAAGGTAGTCCTTGTAATTATTTTTTTTTTTTTGAGAGATACCTTGTTATAATCTTATATCAAGCATATTGATAATATAATTTAGTAAAAGTCGGTTAAAAATAAAGAGCATCACAACTTCTTAAGAAATTATTTTGTCTCATCCAATGTATGTAATAACATTTGGTTAACTTTGGCCTGTTAACATTTTGTCCCAATAAAAACATATAGACTAGTCATACTTATTTTGTCACTACAACATAAAGTTAGAAATAGTTTACTTCATATACGAAGTATAAACACAAACATAATTACATAGGATGTTATTTGTTTCGTTTTATATGATCTTACTTATAAACACCAACTTGAATACTAACTCCATCTAATTTATCAGTTTGTATTCCATTGTTGTAGGTATTCCATCTAATATAAACAACATAATACCCTTGAAAAGGAAAACATAGAGTGGTGGGGAAGAACAATAGATGACATTGAAAATTTGTTATATTGTGTACAAGACACCATGAAGCATCATTAATTTGCTTTGTAATATTTACATATAACATCCACAAAGGCGTAGTCCCAACACAATTTGGAGTCGGATACTATGATACATACATAATAATGAAGGAAAAATATTTACAAAAACTAGTATGAGTAAGTGGAAGCAAGAAGAGGGTGGGGGCACAACAAACTGACGTATCATGCTTAAATAAACCAATACGCAGTAGCCACCCCTTGAAGCATTTAAAGATGTACTTTTTTGTTGGCAAGAAGAGTTGGCTGCAACAAACATGGTTGAATATTCACCACTCCACCAAACACAATAGAGCAATAATTGTGGATCCTACCTATTGGTCGTCGTAATCGATGGTGTTGTAGTTCCGATTTGTATAGTATCAATAAGGTGATAGCTATCATACATAATCTCCATCGTATCAAGAAAAATAACGTCAATAACTGTAGTTAATGTCTGCACTTTGATATTATGCATGGATATCAAAAATTAGATACATGCGTATCTATTAGATGATGAACCATGATAAAATTACCTATTTTGAGGTGTACAAAAATTAACCCATGGAGCAAAACGGAAAGATAAGTACGAAGAGAAAGACCGGTAATCAACCCTAAAATGCCCATTCATGAAACTCCGCAATTGCATCTTCCCCAATGCATTCTCCGGCCTCCCTTTAAACACCCACATGTAAATATTCTCCATATCATGCTGCACCAAGAAAGCATCTAGCTTCAAGTCAGACTTATCGAAATCGACCCAACCATTATTATCCCTCATGACCTTACACTTTGAACATACCTTCACAACGGGTTTGAAATAGTAATTGAAGAAGAACCAAGCACCCCATATCGTATCCACTCGTCTCACATTTCCTAGGCATATTCACAATTGCTACCCCCTCAGTCACCTGAGGACATAGACCCACATCTAAAATCTCACAATTATCACTCCACAATTGAGGCAGCACACTCAATTCTTCTGATAAGGGGAGATTGATATCGGGCAGTCCCGATTGTAGGACCGACCGATTCACATCCCTTTCGGACTCACCGTGCAACGATAAGCTCAAATCCATCGACAACACAACCAGGACGATAATTTTCAATTGATAAAGTTGTCAATAGAGTTTCCCCCATTTTTAGACTTTCTCTCCTATAACCTAGACTAAATCAATCAATCAATCAATCCCCCTTTTTCTAATTTCCCCCAAAAGAATCTAGGGGTTTTATCAAATTTGAGACCTAACAAAACAAATCACCAGCATCATAATTGCATTTTTCATTATTTTTTTTCTTCTTCGTTTCTTCTATATATTCAATCAATTAATCCAAAATCAAAAGAAACCCCAACAAAACAAAAATAAAAACAAAAAATATTACAGATTGAAATTAGGGAAAACCCAATAATAATAAAAGGCAAACCCTAAAATCAAATTACGAGAACCCGTCGTTTGTAATTAGAAAAAAGGAATAAAAATTGATCTATTTCACTTAGAAAAAAAGTAGAACTGTAATTAAGTTTGGGATTAAATGAAGACATGAACAAACCAAAGGATTTCATGAAGATTTGGTGATGAATATCGAATCAAATTGATCACATCCATAAAATTCAAAAAAAAAAAATTGAACTAATTAATTGAGAAAGATTCAAAAGATTTACCAAATGAAGATAGATTCCTTGAAGCTAAAAAGACGAATATGAAATTGAGGAGAAATCTTCATTTAGGTAATTTCAATTTTAGGTCAATGATATGATGAACAGCAAGTTGGAAGAAACTAGGGTTTTTTTTAAAAATCAATTTGGGGAAAATAAAATAAGAAAGAGAGAATGAGTGTAAAGAAGAAAAAAGGGTTATATATTTATACATTATTATTAATTTATTTCTTTTATTTTTGAAGGGGTATATTAGTATTATTACTTATTTTAAATTCTAAATATGATGAAAATTAAAAAAAAAAAGAAAAAGAAAAAAGAAAAAAGAAAATAAAGGGAAAAAATTATTTAAAAAAATAAAAATAATAAATAAAAAAAAGAGACTGCACCAGTTAAACCTAAGGAAGAGAGAAGAGAGGCAAGGGTGACGGCAACTAGGGTTGTTCAAAAATATCCGATCGGATTAATCCGACTGATCCGATCCGAAAAAATCGGATCAAAACATACATTTTCAAATTTCGGATCAGTCAGATCGGATGCAGATATTGATCACGATTTCTGATCCGTCAGTTATCCAACTGATCCGACAATCCAATAGTTTTTTTTTTTTTTTTTTTTTTTTTTTTTTTTTTTTTTTTTTTAGACTTACATCCTCACTTAGTCCAATGAGTCCACTCACACCGTCACCTTTCCTTCACAACTTCTCACCTTCTCACTAACCAAAACTCTAACCCTAATCCACCTTCACACCGGCGGTCCTTATAGTCTCTGGTGGCCCTTCTAATTCAAGATGAGGTAATTTTTTTACATTATTTTGTTCGTTTTGTTTTTTTTTTCTTTAACTGAATTTGAGTGATTGATTTAATGTTTTTGTTTGGTTGTGTTGTTGTTTCAATATTTTGCTCTTGTTTTTGTCTAATTGAATTCGAAAATTATGAAATCGACATCAAATGTTTTAATTTTTCAAATTTTGTGAAATCAAAAATTACATGTTTGATAAAAATGGAGTCAAAAGGGGGTGTTTACTGTTTAAAGCTTTTGGATTTTTTGGATCAGATGATAAAATCGAGTATGAATATGCGAATTTTTTTTATAAAGTGAAATTTGAAGATATGCATGTTTTTTTTAATATGGAATAATAGTTAAAATTAGTTGAAAGAATGATTTTTGTAGCAATGTTTTAACTGATGAATTAGAAGTTTGATTGATTGTTATTGTTTTTTAATATTTTTATTTTAATGACAATGAAAAGTGGAGGTGAACAATGACAAAAATCAAAATTTAGCTTTCTTATATTCAATTGAAATTGTCATCTGCAGTTTTTGTTTAATCTATTTTTTTTGTTATAAGAATAAGATGTAACTGAACTTCAAGTAATCAAGTAATTTGCAAGTTTGTTAATTAATGGTTAGCTAATTACCTCAACAGTTAAAAGTGTTTGTGTTTGAATTATTTATTTTCTTTCTATTTTTTAATTGTTAGTGCTTTCTCAGGAAGCAATGATGTAGACAAAGAAGATCCTCCATATAATGAGGAAGAAAGTGACTGATATGTGCGGTTTTTATTGTGATTTTCCCCCTTGTTTCGGGCCAATTTTATGACTAGTGGTGGTTATTCTGGCTTTATTTTAGCTCAATTGGTGTTCTTTAGCTAATTTGAAGCTTTTCGCCAAGTTTGATTGATTTCCGGCAATTTTAGAGCTTTTTAGTTTGATTTTATCATTTGCGGTTGTTATGCTCGGTTTTGGTGTGTTTTGTAATTTCAGGCACGGAAACCGAGGCTCAAAACGAAGCCGGAAAGCTTGGACGGGATAAGAATGATATGTGCATGGGAGTGCGTGCCAAAAGTATGTAAACAAGTCTTGAAGAAGTCTTGAAGAAATAAGAAGAAAAGAAACAAATAAGGCTTCTGAGGTCCATATGCGGCCGCATAAAACACTTATGCGCCCGCATTTAATGAAGTTTGTAGCTGAAGAGGTGTTCTGGAGGTCTGATGCGGGCGCATAAATCTCCTATGCGCCCGCATCAACCAGTTTTCCGGAACTTTTCTTTTTCTTTTATTTTCTTCGTACTTAGGCTTTGTAAGCCCAACTTTGGGTACAATAGGCACGACTTTCTAGGCAAAATAACTTATGCTTTTCATAATTTAGAATTACTCTCTTAGGTTTTATTATGAAGCACTTTTTCTCTCTCAAATTAATTTGGGAATTAGGGTTTTTGTTCTTAACAATAAAATTTCAATTCAATTCAAGTCTTCAATTTGTTCTTCAATTTGGTAATTCTTTTACTTTTGTTCTTTATTTTAGTTTAATTTATGCTTTTTAGTCTCTTCAGTCTAATTAATTTAGTTAATTGTTGATGTTAATTAGTTTATTGGTCAATTACTTCATGAATTCAACTATGAATTTTACAATTATGCTTGCTTTAATTTTCATAATCATGAGTGAGTAGTCGATTTTCTAGGGTTAGGGAAACCTTGATTAATTAATAGACTAATTAAATTAGATTGTTTCAATTCCGCAATTAGTAGTCAAATTCCTATTATTGGGTTTTTCGTTTACAATTGAATTGTGCGCAGATTTAGTTGTAATTTTGGTAATTGTCGAATTTGATGCCGAGAGGTAAAAATACCACAATAAGACCACTGAATAATAGGCGAAATTAGTCTAGGCATGAGCGAGAGCCGCTAGATGAGTTTCGAGGGAGTCTAAGTTCGAGAGAATTAGTGAGCCCTAATTTGATGATAATTGTGAGATTGAACGATCTTTGTTAGTGAATCCATTAGTTGTTCTTGGTGACCCGAATGACCCTAGGCTTCATTTATTGGTTTTAATCTTTGTCTCTTCCGTAATTATTTAGTAGTAATTAGTAGTCACTTAGTTAGTCAACATTTCTCAACCAAGGCCCTTTGTACGGTTTAAGCTTTTTAGAACTAATAGAGTTCAATTGCTTCCCTGAGGATTCGATCCTTACTTCCCTAGCTACATTAGTTAGTGTTGTTTGGTTTATTTTTGATAGGTGTGCGATAGCCTCATCAGTGACGCCAAAAGTTTGCAAGAAGTGGCGAAGGAGACTTTCCCAACATCAAAAAAAAAGAAAAGGGACCCCTTCATCCTCAACCATGGACGAAAAGCCACCACTCCCATCAAAAGTAAGTGCTTCTAAACAAAGGGAAAAAAATCACCACATTGGAGGCATTATGAATGTCTTGAGGATAATCCTAATCATGCTAAATGTTTATATAGTGGTACTTTGATCGGTTGTGATCCTAAGAAAGGTACTATACCTTTGAAAAATCATGTTGAAAGGTGTAAAAAAATATGAGCTAAATTTGGATAAGAAACAAAAACTAATTCAATTTCATTCTCAAACAATTAAAAAGGAAGATGGTACAACAGAATGTGTTAATGTTCCAGTGTGTTGGGAATTTGATCAAGAAGTTGCTAGAAAGTGTCTTGCTAAGATGGTTATTGTTGATGAGTTGCCTTTTAGGTTTGTAGAGCGTGAGGGTTTTCGTGTATTTTGTATGCCTTTGAATCTAAGATTTGTTGTTCCTTCACGTGCTACCATCACTAGAGATTGTTATAAGTTGTTTATTGAGGAAAGGAAGAAACTAAAAAACTTTTTCAAACAATTATCCTCTAGGGTATGTCTTACAACTGATACATGGACTTCTGGACAAAATTTAAGTTACAAGTGTCTCACTACACACTTCATTGATAATGATTGGAACTTGCATAAAAAAATTATCAATTTTTGTCAAATTCCTGGTCATAGTGGAGAACTCATTGGAAAAGCTATTGAGAAATGTTTGTTAGCATGGGAACTTAAAAGGATAATGAATGTGACTGTGNACTTAAAAGGATAATGACTGTGACTGTGGATAATGCTAGTTCAAATGATGTAGCTATTCAATATTTGAAAAGGAGGATGAATCATCATAAAACTAGTGTCTTGAACGGTGATTATTTGCATATGAGGTGCGTTGCTCACATATTGAATTTGGTAGTTAAAGATGGATTAAAAGATGTTGATAAAGCCATAGTGAAAATTCGTGGTGCTGTGAGATATGTTAGGTCTTCTCCAGATCGACTTCAAAATTTTAAAGCATGTGCAATTGAGGAGGGGTTAGAGACTAAGAGTCTAGTTTGTTTAGATGTTGAAACGCGATGGAATTCAACTTATTTAATGCTTGAGTCGGCTACTAAGTTCAAACTTGCCTTTACTAACTTGATTTCCAAGGATGGTGCATGTGTGAGAGAACTTAAAAAATGTGGGGGTGTCTCGGAAGAGGAAGATTGGAATAAAGTTGATGTCTTTTTGCCTTTCTTGAAAATATTCTATGATGCTACCTTGAGATTGTCGGGATCTCGTTATGTGACGGCTAATACTTATGTGTTTGATGCATTTGGTGTTGGTAAGATGATTCTAAAATATTGTACTAGTGAGGATGAAAGCATACAAAACATGGGTAAGCAAATGAAGTTGAAACATGACAAGTATTGGGGAAATGTCAATAACCTCAATATTTTTATGTTTATTGCATTAGCCCTTGATCCAAGGCGTAAGATGACTTATGTTGAATGGGTTGTGCATAGTACTTATACTGAAGTTGAAAGTACTTTCTTGGTGGCAAAGATTAATAAAACTTTAATAGATTTGTTTGCATCCTATGTTCCTTCTTCATCTTCAACTAACAAAGAAAAAGCTTCATTATCTTCAAACACTAATAATAGTTCTTCCGGTGGTGAAGTGAGGCAAAACATGGTGATGGATTTTGAGGATTTTATGACTGATGACTTTGATAGCAAAAGAGGTGATGAGGCAACTTGTTAGCGAAAGAGTGAGTTAGAAAAGTATTTAAGTGATGATCGTGAACCCAAAGATAAAACATTTGATATCTTACTATGGTGGAAGGATAGAGTTAAGACTTTTCCCATTCTTGCTTGTATGGCTCGAGATGTTCTTGTTATTCTCGTCTATGTAGTAGCTTCGGAGTCCGCTTTTAGTTTTGGAGGACGTATACTTGATGGATTCCGCACTTCTTTGACCCCAAGAATGGTTGAGGCACTCATTTGTGGTGCGGATTGGTTTCGTAGCGCTAACTTGCCCCTTGTGATAGAAGAAAGTTTGCTTGAATTGGAGAATTTAGAAGAAGGTAATTTTCATATTATTATTGTTGTTGTTGTTGTTGTTTTGTTTTCATATTTACTTGATAGTTATCTACTTATTTTTCTATTAACAATTTAATGCATTGTAGGTATGAAAGATTTGATTATGGAGCAACGTAATATCAAGATTAATGAATCGTTGGACCCTTTAAGTTATTATGTTTGTTGTAATTTGAACATTTCGTAGTTGTTTAATTGTTGGAAATTTTGGGATTATTTTCGAATTTGGGCTTTTTATATTTGTAATTGAGAACTTTTTATATTCGTAATCATGTTTGTAAATTGTAATGACTTGCTTTATTGTTGTATTGTTTAATGTTTATTTTGGAAGTTTTAAACCCCTTCAATATTGATTTTTAGTTACAAAAGACAAAACAGAATACAAAAATGGACTTCGGATCATCGGATATTCGATTACCTGATCCGTAAATTTCAGATATCCGACTTCAATCGGATACGGATCAGAATTTGGCTTATTCGAGAATGTCGGATATCCGATATTTTGGATCGGATCAATTCGATTGAACAACCCTAACGGCAACAGCCGTTTGAGGTAAATATTTTTATTACTCTTTCTAGGCTGGGGTTTCCCTTTTTATCTTGGTTTTGTAATTTTGCTTTTTGTGTTTTTTTATTTAATTTATTTTTTTAATAACATGAAAATGAAATTTTTTATTGGAGATTTGTACTTTTTTTTTAATGTGTAGGTGTCAAGTTTGTGTGTGTATGAAGGTGTTGTTGGGGTTGCACCCTTTTCAAGGAATTTGATAAGAGGAAATGGGATTTAAAAAAGTGTTTTTAGGATTGTGGCCATGTATTTGTTTGGGTATACAATCTCTCTTATTGAGCTTAATTCTAATTAGGGGTGAGCTGGATCGGATACTCGATAGAAAAAATGGTGGATTCAAAATCAGAACCTATTTAATCGGGCTCCAACCTTTTCGAGTTAGTATCAACTTTGGTCCGATGCTTAGTTCACAAGTGCGTCATTTAAGAATTCAGATATATTAGTATAACTATTCATCTTTTTTTGCTATAAAATTTAAATTAAAATACAAAGAATGGAGATTAACATTCATTATTACGAAACATGTTCATACAAAATTACAAATTTACAACTTATCTTTTTCCTTGAAAATACACTACAACTCAAAAACCAAAATGCATCTTTACTATCAGATTTCCTCTAAATTAGGGCACACTAATTCTCTCGAATCTAGGCTTCCTCAAAACTCATCCAGCGGCTCTCGCTCTGCCTAGATTCGTTTTGCCTATTGTCACTGTGATCTATTGTGGTAATCTTATATCTCGGCATTAATTTCAACAATATCAGACTTTAACCTGCACACAATTGAATTGCAAGCATAATAAACTGACAACATAAATTTAGTGTACATCATAAATTAAACTAATGGAATACCAAAAATTTCATTGGGATTGTTCATGGATCTCCTAACCCTTGTAATTAAAGCTATTCACACATATTGAAAATCGCAGGAATCAAATCGATACTAAAACCTACTACTAAGAACATCGGTAAAACAAATAAACTAATTAACATGAATTATAGGGCAGACAAAAGTAAATCTAATAATAAGAGTTAATTCTAAGAGCATAAACTAAAAACGTATAAACTTAAATTAATAACAATAAAGAGAATTGAAACAATACCTAGAACTGTATCGATTGAATACTGAAAGTTCCTACAACTTAAAGCACTAAACTACAGATTTATGAATCGAAATAATAATGTAAAACACGTACAATAGCCTAGGAACAAAAACTATATATAACAAATTAAAGCCCAAAACAAGTCAAAAAGATGCTAAAAAATGACTCGGAACGGAAGACTCGGGTGACCTGAGGCAAAAGTCCCACGTAACCTGGGCGAAACACCAACCACCCGGGAACTATGCCAACTTGCTTCGTTCTTCGTCGTTTTAACTCGTTTGTTCCTAATTCCTTCTCCAATGCTTCCTAAACCCTTCTCAGGCTTTTCAAATAGTGCAAAGCTCCCTACTAACTCTTCCAAGTCTTTCCATATAGCATGGAATACGACCAAATGATATCAAAACCTGCATATTATCACAAAACACAAAAAGCATTAGAAATAACCAAAGTTATTAAAAATAGCTCAAAAGAGCTAAGTTAGAGCTAAAACCAACCGAAAACGGTGGTAAAATATATGTAAAATATGCACTTATTAGTGATTTCTTACAACAATATCATTTTCTTGTGATGATATGTTTTGTGATATATGTATATATATATATGAAAATATATTTTATTAGTTTATCTTATAACATATTATATATAAACATCCAAATATACGACTTTTTCGAATATACGTATATTATAAATTGAATATAAAGAAAAGGCATCAATTCTCATAACTTACAGAAATCTCATGCCAAGTTCGCAACAACTTTTGTGAAACTAGATAATCGGATAGGGAAGAGTGGGAAGAGGATGGTGCATGGTAGAATAATTGCTATATGCCACATGTTACCCCATTTCCATAGGTGATTGGTGCTATAACATGTCAACGTGATATCTTTTAACTAAATAAATTTAATTATATGTTAAAAATGCAAATGAAAGTATGGATAATCGAACTTGCAACATATAATTTAATTTGTTGCGTAACATACATCTCTACTATCATTCCAATGCAATAACACTGGTAACACTTGTATATAATTAAGAATATAAATGTGGGAAATAAAATAAAAACTACTCATGTAACAATAACCCACAATATGTAATTACTATTACTCCATCAATTATTACATAAATTGGCTAATGACATAAAGGTCTTGTTTGGACTATGGGATTTATGGCGTCTAGCTAGCTGTTGGTGGTTATGTTTGGCTGACTTTTTAAATTGGCTGGACATGTAGTTATTTGACTATTAATGATTTTAAAATATTTTTGGATTTTGGCTGTTATTTATTGGTTGAAACAATAAAAAAGTGTCATTTAAGAGTGTTATTATAGTTTATTAATAATTTTTTACTATTTATAATTAAATAAAAGTAATGAATAGTTATTGTAATTACTTTATTAATAATTATATAGCTAATAATTAATTTTGATTTTATTTAATTGATTGATTATATTAATAATTATTATAATTATTAATTACTTCCCCCTATTTCGTTATTTATTATTTACTGTTTGACATTTAGATGTAAAATGAGAAGAATTAAATATGTTAATATTGATAAATTGAAGTTGTGAATTTTATGATATTTGGAGTATTTTAGTTGAAAATGTGTTGGTTTAAATATAAAAATTAAAAATGTAATGCTTTTTAAAGTGGAAAGTGTGTTGGTTTAATGTGATAAGTTTTTTTTAGAGAAAATGTCAAATAAAATAAAATAATGGTGATTGAAGTGAATTGCGAAAAACAATATTATTTATTAAAGGAAATTTAGCAAGTGTAAAGAATAAAGGGAAACAATAAAAATGAAAAGCGGAAAAATTATGGAACAAACAAAGTAATTAATTATTTCTTAAATTGTTATTTATATATTTTTTAATAATTATATTATTTGAATAATAATTAATCAATATAATTATTTAATAAATATTATTTTATAAAATTTATCAATTATTTTAATTATTTATTGTAGTATTTAATTAATTATAATATTTATAATTAGTATTATAAAAATAATTAACTATCAATCTAATACTTAACAAGATCAAATAAAAGAATCAATCATTAGTGTTGATAATTAAATTATTTATTATTAATAATAATTAATTATTAAAATTAACTATGGATATTAATTATGTCAAAAAGCTAAAAGCTATTGTTACCTTTTATTTTTGGCTTAAAAGCCAGTTTTTCAACCAGTTAAAAAAGCTAAAATCCAAACAGTTGTTTTTAGTTGTATGACCATTTGAAAAATCCAAAAGCCAACCAAAAAGCTACTTAAAAGCCAAAATCCAAACAAGCACAAAAACTCGAGAGTGAGAAAACACGACCGATTAGAGCTTTCCTACCATTTTTCAGTAGATTATGGAATCGATACTCTCCATTTGCGGGAAACCTATGCAATATACTCTGTATTATTTTTGACAATTTAGATTTGCCATGTGGCACCCTTGTGCATTTGACATGTGTGCAATTCTCTTGCATGTGCCTCCCAAGACATTTTCTATTGAACAATAAATCTTACTAACTCAAGTACTCAACTAGATTTTATTGTTGTACACTTATACCGCACATTAAGTATCTCTATTTTTGTATATGTAGCATACTAATTTTAAAGCTTCATTTTTTGTCGGTGAATATACATTTTTTTTAAAGTATCACTCGAAGCAACGATTGGGTCAATATACTAGTTGTACTTTAAATTAAATAAATAAATAATTAAAATAAATACTCCTTAAATAAACTCTCAACCGTACCGATATAATGACCTAGAGTATCGCATAGGCCAAACACCAGTTATTAGCAAATAAATAAGTGAAGATATGTAATAGTCTAACTATTAAATGATTAATATAGTTGATTTTCTTAAGCCACACACAACAAACACATAAATGACATAATAAAACATCAAAGTCGTAATTATATAAAGTGTTTGTGAAAAAAAAGGCATAAAGAGAGTAAGAGAGAATGCCTTTTGCTTCCTTCCTTAGAACAATTGCTAAAGTCTTTATAATCTCATTCTAACAAAACTAATTAAATCAGTCAATGGCAAATGCCTCTCATTTGAGTCATTGGTATCATTTTATCACCTTTAATTTTGTTTGTGCAATTTCACTTTCTTTCCTTCTTTTCCTTTCTAAATAATTTAGTGTGGTATAGGAAGGTGATGTAGGGACTCCACGAAGCTTCGTTTTTTCAAAGCTAGCTAACAAGCAAACTACACATTTTCTTTTCTAGTTTTTAATTTCAATCATTCCTTTTTGGTTGTGTGCTACTTTCACCATGTTTGGCAAAACTAGATGCGATCGTAGTTATCAGTTTTGAAATTATAGATTGATTGCTATCGGTTTATTGACTATTAATTGTTATTGATAACTCATATAAAGTAAGTACGTGATATAAGTTTTTGATACAATTAACTATTAAAGTAAAAGCTGTAAGGGCCTATTTATTCATATTTATTGAAAACAACTGAAATAAACTGAATTGAAGTAAATTGGTTGGGGCTGAATTGAACTGAAAATAACTTAAATGAATTGTATATGAAAGAAGGAAATTAGAAACTAAACTGAATTAAAGTGGAATTAAGCTGAAATGAACAGGCCTAAACTAAGCAAAAAAAATTGAACTAAATTTGATATTCTTCTATTAACTTTGTGCCAAAATATGTTGGTAGGCTAGTAGCAACTCCAATCCATTCATAAAGCACTACTCCAAAATATATGATCAAAACCGTAAATGTTTCCACTATTTATGATTTAACACCGGTTTAAAGTTTTGATTAAGTCTAACTAACTATTAAAAATGTAAAAGACTTTGATTAAATCTTATTATTATTATATAATTGTACAAACATACTAAAGAAATTACGTTATCATTTATAAAAAATAAAAATAAAAATGGAGTAAACATTTTAAAACAATCGAAATCAAAGAATGGAGCAAACACTTAACAATAGAGTCTATGATAAGTTTTGAATCTTATCCCCCATATTCCCATAACAAGTGGCTCATGAAAACGACTCTTAAGATTTTATTAATTGAATTTTCATAAACTTTATTGATCTATTCGATGAAGATTCAATTAATAATTATAGCACAATAATATAAGTAATTAATTTTATCAAGTAGTGAGGTGTGTTTGGTTGTATCTTTATGTTTTTCTTTTTGATAACTAGTGTACCAGATATACCTCCCCTTTAACCCCCCCACAAAAATAATTTGTATGGGCAAATTAGAATTGCGTCAATGGGCTATCTTTATTATTTAATTCGTATGATAACCCATGTACCAGATATACCTGTCTCTTGCAATGCTGGGAAGACGTATGATATGTGTTATCTACTTATCTATCACCTTATCTCTTCTTCAACTGTTGTCACTAAATTATAATAGCACTCCTTTTTTTACGTAGTATTCCGTATTTTTTATTCTTTTAGTTTTATTACCATTTCTACTTTGTGTGCTTGCTAATGGACAATCTTTACTAATTAACATAAGACTTTTAGTGTGACGGATAATTCAGTTGGTTCATAAGAACTTTCTTTTCATAAATGATGTTATTTGCTTGTCTTTTGAATCTGTAAACACCCAAATACTATTTCAAGTTTTTCAATTTTAAGCAATTTTATGACATTAAGAAAATGTAAATTGTTGAATTGACCTTTTGGTGTTAGTTAGGGAAACATAAAAGCGAATGGTGAAAGAATCGATTCCAAAATCTTGTAAAATCCGAAAGGAAGCTTAACAACTTGAGCTATCTCTTAGCTCACTTTCTAAAAAGTTGAATTGATACTATTTTATTATTTATTCTTTGTGCAGTGATAAATCTAACAAATTCAGTCGTAAAAATAACTTTTTTATGTGTATAAATAACTAAAGGTAGTAAAGCAAAATCATGGATTAATTAATATTGCCAAAAATCTTAACGTAAACTATAAGACGAAGGTGCTACAATTTATTGTTATCACAATTTTTTAAATTTGGATATTTTTGATTTGAGTAGTCCAACCTTATCACTTTATGTGCATTTCATCAAGTTTCCTTTAATTTATGTTTGAACGGTTTCAATTTTCAACACGATGCACTATTACATAGCACTGCCATAATGCTCCTTTCTTGACTTTGTTGTGTGCTAATGACTTATCATTATATGTTATTTAATTTAGGGGCGTTTGGTTCATTAGGAGAGTGCAAATTCCCATAAACTTATAATTTGTGGGAAATAAATTCCTAACATCAAAATCATGGGAATTTAACAAATTTCTTTGGTTAAGAATGAAGGAAATGAATTGCTATGGGAATTATAACTTACCAAGGTGGAGTAAAGTAAGTAAATTCCTATGTTTTGTAGAAAATCAAAATTCCCATGAATCTTCATTGCCTCCATTTTTACTTTTTTGTGTCAACCAGATAAGAAGTAAAAAATGAAATTCATGGAAATTTTGAATGTCTACAATAAATCTAGCCAACCAAACAATACCTTATTTTGGCTTTGTTACGTGTACATAAACAAATTAGTAAAGGTGTGAACAAAGAAAATGTGAATATAAACCTTCAATAATCAATATGGTGAAAGAGCAAATGAACAAGTGAACAACCATAATCAAGACTCAAGAGATAGAGCAAAGGCTGTTGCTCCAGGTGTGTTGTTTAAAACAATCGACTTGCTCAAGCGAATTTGGAAAGAATTACATACATCTTCAGATTGAGTTTTATAGTTTCGAATATTACATTGTTATGTATTTTTAATAATTTTAAATAGGGGTACTTTTGGAGTTTTGGGTGGCTATTTGACAAACAACCACCAAAGTTTGAAGGACCAAATACATAATTATATTTCATCTATTTTAGTCAAAGTAATTGTAGAGACATTTAAAAACATTATATTATTTTGCAAAAAATAAATTATAGAAAATAATTTTTTTTATAATAATTCCACAATATGGTTGTAATAATAGATAATGATTAGAAATATTTTTTTAAAAATATAAGAAAAATCATGAAAATGTTTTTTTTATTATCGATAATGATTGCAAAAGTAATTAATATTACTATGTGAGCTCTATCATTAATATAATTGGATATTTAACATACTCCTTATATAAATTTTGGTTGTCGTTATCAAACGACCACCTAAAAATTATCATTTTAAATAGGTACATCAAGGAATATAAAGAAAAATAATTAAAGTTTTAGTGTGTTCTTTTTGGGAGTTAAAATGAAAAATTATAAAAGTTGAATTTCACAAATTTAAATTGAAGTTTCAATTACATTTTGTGTTGCCTAAAAACATATATTTAAGGTTTACTCGTCTATTTAGAGAATTCAGCATAACATGTAGATGTTATATTTAATGTAAAATGATTGCATTAAAATAATTTACTGAATTATGGAGAATGTGGTTGGATTAAATGTTTTTGGATATGGACTAATTGAAGGTTAAAAAAGCAATTTTCAAAATAAATAAGAAAAGATAATTGAACAAGGTAGGCAAATGCGCAAATTCTTAGATGCACCCGGAGCACATTCCTCTAGGTGCTCCCGGGCGCGTGTAATACACGTGTTGCTTTTTGGTTCATTTTTAATACTGATGTTCATCTTATTATCGTTAATGTTCATTTCACTTTATAATAATGATGTTCATTTTTTTAACACCGATGTTCATTTTCTTATACTTATTGTTTATTTTACCATTAATAATAATGTTCATTTTTTTAAAAGTGATGTTCATTTTATTTTCGTTAGTGTTCATTTTCACTTTTTTTATAATGATGTTAATTTTGTTAACACTGATATTCATTTTCTTATATTTAGTGTTCATTTTATCATTGATAATGATGTTCATTTTTTTAACAGTGATGTTCATTTTGTTATTGTTAGTATTCATTTTAAAGTTCGGTCTTGTTAATTGATATTGTTCCTTTAAATTTGTTAATCTAGAAAGTTGTCTTTGTTGGAGATGCTAATGATGGTAGTGTTTTGTAAATTATTTTTCTAATGATTTTGTAAATTTTTTGGCTGAGTGGTGGGTGCAATCTCACTTTAATTTTTCTGATGCTGAAACCTTCTCGAAAAGCATATTTGTTGTACAGATCAAATGCTTCTTCATCGTTGTTCACTTTTATATTCAACAATTCAGATTCATCAGCTTCATTTACAATCATTTGGATTGAATCATCTGCAAAAATTAAAAACATTAAAATTAATAAGCTGAACACTAAGTCATTTTACAACAATTAAAAGAACATAATTGAACAACAATTCATTTTTTCTAAATGTTCAGAATTAGTTTTAAAAAGTTCAGAAATAAGATTACACCAATTAGAAGAACAAACTGAACAACAATTCATTTTTTCTGAATGTTCATAATTTATTTTAAAAGAGTTCGGAAATAAGATTACACCAATTACAAGATAAAATTGAACAACAATTCATTTTCTCTGAATGTTCAGAATTTTTATGAAAAAAGTTTAGAAATAAGATTACACCAATTACAAGAGAAAACTGAACAACAATTCAATTATTCTGAATGTTCATAATTTTTAGAAATTTAATTTATGAACACTAATTCATTTTTTATGAACATTTATGAATCTTTATCAGCATATATGCAAAATTTGAGAACAATAATTTCTGAACAATAATTGAAACTTTCTGAACATTTATTAAATAACATTATGAAAAATCTGACGAAAATTAGAGCTTACATGTAAAATCTTCATTGATTATTTCTTGTAGATCTTCGTCTGATTTTGTGTTGTTTTGAATTATATTTCGTTGATTTTCTGTTGAATATGTTATGATTGAAATTCTAGGGTTTCAAATTAGAGAAATAATTGTTTTGATTTTGAGAGAAAGAAGAGAGAAAATCAGAGAGAATGAATGATGAACTAAAAAAAAAAAAGGAATTTGCTGTTTATATATAGCAGTGGTTGTTGGAGTATATGGAAAGTGCCCAAAACGCGTCGTTTTGTACCCGGAGCACCTAGAGGAAGGTGCTCCGGATGTATCTAATCCAGATTGAGGCGAATGGAGGAAACATATTTGAATTTAAACTTCTAAAACAATAAATTATAGACGACGAGGCAAATGAAGTGCACAGTAGTATGTTAATTTATTTTAATGTCTTTCAGATATTTCGGGGATCGAATATCTGGCACTTATCGAATTGGATATCTGTCACTTATTGGATCGGATATAGATCATACTTTTTTATTGTCAAATCAATCTACAAATAGTTAATGGTCTAACCATAAGACGTTCTTACCGAAAATTTGTTAATCTATAAATCGATGGATAAATAGTTCAACCGGCTTATAAATCAACAAGAAGTCAAAATTTGGATAATTAATACTACTCGGCGACTCCGTATATAAGTCTTTCCTCACTTAGCAGGTTCAACTGGTGCAGGCTAACCTTGTACACGCATTCCTCTTTATTTTTTTTATTTCTCTTATTCATCAATATCAATAAAAAAAATTAAAAAAATAAATAAAATAACCCGAAAAAAAAATACTCACAAAAATAAATAATCAAATTCTATTTCTTCAATCTTCATCATTGACTTCAATTCATTTTTTCATTTTAATTATAACACATGAAGATTTCTCTTCAAATTTTTCGATTTTCCAGCAACAAGCAATTTCCCTTAATTTGGTAAATCTTTAATCTCAATTTAATTACTTTTTATTATTTGGGAATGTTTTAAATTTTATTTGGATTTTAATTGAAACCCTAATTTTCTGGGGTTTTTATGGGTGTAATCAAATTGATTCGATACACTTCGTCATCGAATCTTCATGATATTCATGTCTTCATTTAATCCTAAACTTAATTATACCTCAACTTTTATCTGTGAAATAGATCAATTTTTATTCCTTTTTTCGAATTACAAACGATGGATTCATTTATCTTGACCTTAGGTTTTTCCCCTTTTTATAATTATTATTATTGTTATTGGGTTTGCCCTAATTTTAATCTGTAATCATATTTTGTTTGTTGGGTTTTTTTTTTGTTTTAGTGTATTTGTTGTTTGGGTTTTTGGTTGATTGATAAATTAGTAAGAAAAATATATATGGAAAAAAATTTAGGGATTTGTTTTGGTAGTTTTGAAATTTGAGAAAGAAACCCTAGATTTTGGGGGAAATAGAATTAGGGGATTAGGGGATATAAATGGGGGTATCGATTGAAAATTATCATCCTTCAACTGTGTTGTCAATGGATTCGAGCTCGTCGTCGCATGATGAATCCGAAAGGGATGTGAATCGGTCGGTCCTTCAGTTGGGACCGCCCGATATCAATATCCCGTTGTCGGTAGAGCCGAATGTGCTTCCTCAATTGTGGAGTGATAGTTGTGAGATTTTAGCTGTTGGTGTAGGTCCTCAGGTTACCGAGGGTGTTGCGATTGTAACGGTTCCAAAAGTGGGTAGGAAATGTGCCAAGCGGATGGATACGATATGGGGTGCTTGGTTTTTCTTCAATTATTATTTTAAGCCCATGTTGAAGGATAGCTCGAAGTGTAAGATCACTCGGGATACTAATGGTTGGAGTGGTTTCGATAAGTCTGATTTGAAGCTTGATGCGTTCTTAGTACAACATGACATGGAGAATATATATATGTGGGTTTTTAAAGAGAAGCCGGAGAATGCATTAGGGAAGATGCAGTTGAGAAGTTTTATGAATGGGCATTCGAGGCAAGGGGAGCACTTGTTTCCGTTTAGTGTTGATAGAGGATTTGTGAGGTCGCATAAAATGCAGAGGAAGCACTATAGGGGTTTGTCTAACCCTCAATGTGTTCATGGGATTGAATTGGTTGGGTCACCCGACTTTACAGGAATCGATGAAAGTGAGAGGAAGAGGTGGTTCAAGCTTACTGGTCGGGATACAAACTTTTCAATACCTGATGAAGCTAGTGATTTTGGTTCGTGGAGGAATCTTCCTCCTATTGAATTTGAGCTTGAACGTCCTCCATCTTCTAAGGGAGGTACTCAAAGAAAGGTGATTACTGATGCGGGTTTGAATTTTTCAGCAAGTACCTCTAAGAATGGGCACTGTAATAATTCTGATCTCTCTCATGTTGCTAAGAAACAGAAGAAAGATTCCCCCTCCAATGGCAACGTTGACAATGGATTCTTAAGAATCAACTCACATCCTGATAATGGTTCATTGGATGTTGAGTCTCATTTGGTTGAACCAGTATGGACAACTGAATTCAGTGGGGTGATGAAGAATGTTTCTGGTCCTGTCACANATGTTTATGGTCCTGTCACGGCTGCAAAGAGTATATACGAAGATGAGGAGGGCTTTTTAATTATCGTTAGTTTGCCCTTTGCTGATCTCCAACGGGTAAGAGTCACATGGAAGAATTCTGAATCGCATGGAATTGTGAAGGTAGCTTGTGTTAGCACAGCCTGCTCACCGTTGATCAAGAGACATGGTAGGACATTTAAACTGACTGATCATATGCCAGAGCACTGCCCTCCTGGAGAGTTTGTTCGGGAAATTTCTTTGCCTACACGTATCCCAGAGGATGCTAAACTCGAAGCTTATTGTGATGAAACGGGAACAGTTCTTGAGATTATGGTCCCTAAGCAACTTGGTGTACTTGAAGAGCATGAGGTACAGGTTTGTCGTAGGCCTTCTCCTTGGGTTTGAACTTTGATGTAGTTTTTATTTTTCCAGGCTAGATGCTGCACTGTAAGAAATTTTATGGTTGTTTACAATGAATTTATCCCTGCATTGATTACTAACTGTATTTATATAAAGGGATTGTGTTGGTAATTAATATGAGTATTTTTTTTCTTTATAGAAAAATCGTTTATGACGATTTCCTTCTTGTTTTTTTAGCATCATATTCTATTGTGCATATATTTGTATGCAACCGGTCTGCTTTGTTACCTTTGTCTAGCTTTATCTTACTAAAATGGTACTGATGGGCTCTCTTTAACAGTGCACTTGTTTGGTAGGTTTCTGATGTCTAATTAGATTATACTGTCACTATGTGATTTTTATGGTAGATGAGCTTTGCAGAACTATAATATTGAAAATATCTTACTATCATGTTGGTTTCTCTTTATTTTTTGTACCCTGTTTTTTTAAAGGAAAAGGGGAAATAACATTACTGAAACCATAGTTTTAGTACATAGCAAAGAAAGAAGCATACACCCCTTTCAAAGAAGAAAGGAGGACCAAAAGCCAGTTGAGTTCAATTAGAAACACAATTAAAAGAGGAAGAAACTAAGCAGCCTCCAGGTTTCCGTGAGCCAAGATGTCTTCAAAATCCTTAGTCAGTGCATTGCGAACATAGATAGGTGGAGTAGGATGAATGGAAATCTTGTCCTTGATTTCAAAAGCTCCCTTGGCCAAGTTATGACCATATTCGCTTCCCTAGTTGCTTGAAGAAAATTAACCTTCATATTATTGGTGATGATAGTAGCTACTTCAACAATGATAGCTCCCAATTCTCCACAACTCCCTGGATTTTCCAGCATATTCCTGATACTCCGAGCATCTGTCTCTAGCTGTAAGGACCAAATTCCCTTCTCCTTAGCCAAGAGAAGACACTGGCAAATAATAGCCAATTCCACATGAGAAAATGTGATAGCATCACTGTGAAAAGAGAAGCTAACAATCCAATCTCCCACATCATCCCAAATGATGGCGCCACCTGTTGCCACCACAGGACTACGCCAACATGCATCTGTGTTCATCTTAAAGGTATCACGAGTTGGGGCTCTCCAAGTTGAATGCTTGTAAGTGATCATACTATTATCAGTTATCACTTTTTTCCTACAAATCACGCAAAATATCGAAAAAAATCGACTTGAAATATGTTAAAATCTGAGCGAGGAAACCCCTGCTTCAAATAAAAAAAAGCATTTATTTCAGATTTTCCACAAATGCTACAAATCCACTCCAAAACCTAGACTTCATTAAAACACATTTTTGTACCTCAAATATAAAGATTTCATCTTTTTAATTAGTGTGATAGATGTTGTCCTTATTTATTTTGGGCTTCTAGAATCTAGATTTCCAACTTTGTTTTTTTTTTTTTTTTTTTTTTTTTTTTTTATAAATTATCAACCATTGCTATTAAGGTATTAACCATATTGAACAAAATTTTTACAATTTAACCACCTAAAATTTTCAATTTTCATCCAATAATATCCAATTGAAATTAGAACCATATTGAACCCAAAATGTTTCAAAATTCATAATTGTCGCTGAAATGCAAACCTGAAAATTGTACCCAACATCTGACTAAAAATTAGACCCAAATACAAACTATCCATAATACTACATAGATTGAAATCAAATTTTTGAAGCCAAGTTCAAACCAATTATTTCATTGAAATCTGAACCCAAAATATTGTAAACAAAATATACATTTGAATGATGCATCCAATTTTTTACTAGAAATTTGAACCAATTTGAACTCGTATCCCTGAAAATTGAAAGGGCAAAAATCTGAAGAACAAGAATTTCTATGGTTCTTAAAGGTAGTTTGGTTAAATTTTTTAAACAAAAACTAGATTTTGCCTTGGGCGATGCCCCGCACATTTGATTAAACCAAAATATAAGAATATTGATATGAAAGAATAAGATAATATATAACGTACAATTATATATCACATAGTATTTAAGAATTAGTTCACTAAATACCACGTACAATAATTTGATGATAAATAACAATATATGATGAAAGAAAGATATGTCTCATGTATGAGTTTTTTTTAACTACATGTCTTGTAGATGTATAATAATAATTTAGATTAGTATAAAAAAATATAAACGACAATAATAATATGCCGAAGAAATGTTAAAAAATAGAAATATTATTGACATATTCATTTAAAACAAAAAAAAATGTATGAAAATGAAAGATGTTAAACTTACAAATTTACAATAGCATGCATTAATGGAGGGGGGAAGGCATGAAATATTTGGTTTTAATTGGTTTCTTATTTATGATTTTCTTGTTTTGTAATATATTATATCGAGATATACACAATAAATATGTATAGATCAAATGGTAAGAGTACCTCATTGTAAACATTAGATTGTGAGTTCAAGTCATGAGTGACATGTGACGAATTATTATAGAGCGTGTCACGTGGCGCGTTACCAAAATTCTCCTTGCGTTTTAATACATATTATAGATGGAGGATTTAAATTATAAACCAACAAAATGAAACACCCCAAATATTAATTCCTAATGGTATCAATTAATATGCATTATATTCATGTCTAATCCAATAAAGGGGTACAATGTGCACCTAACTTTTTCCAGGGAATAATTCCACTATTGTGGGTTTGTGTGAGTATACCATTTATGAGGTATGACGTCCATTCAAGAAACGCATCTTCTCCTAAACATGTTGGACCATTATTAGCTTACCAAACAGATGCCATTGAACTTGATAGTTAGTACTTTAATGGGTAACTCTTGATTGCATACCAGAATTGTGGGTTACACTATTGAGTATATTGAATCTTCTTCTATTGAGTTAGTGATTACCAATAACTTAGCTTCAGTGGTTGCATTTATAGTTTTGTCTGCTTCATATGTTTAGCTATCATCACTATTCACTACATAAATTTCTTCAAAGCTAGCATATCTCCACCTCGACAAAACACCAGCTGATTTTTGAATCGTTCTTTAGTTAACGATATTAAAGATACTTCACTCAAACGAACAAGATGCACGAACCCAATTAGCCAAATGACATAACTACTAAAGTGAAGCCAAACTTTACCATGGAAACTACTTCACTCAAAGGAGCAGGATGCACGGGAACCCAATTAGCCAATGGACATAACTATCAAACAGTGTTGGAGTAATTATACTATAGATCAGCTGGTTATACAAGGCTACTTGTCCAGCATTTAGTTAAAAGTAGTTGAATTAGCATTTACTAATAGGATGCTCAACTCCTAAAAATTGGTTCAAAGACTAGTTAATAGGATGCTCAACTCCTAAAAATTGGTTCAAAGACTAGTTAATAGTTATGTCTGAGATTTTGCCAAGACCCAATAAAATTGTCAGTTCATCTAGTTTCAAAATGCTGCTAACTATCCTAGCCTCTTCCTACACACATCTGTAGTTATTCTTCTAAGTTTGATATTGTACTACTTCACCCCTTAACTTACCAAATGCACGTTAACCCATGTCTACTTATATAACAAACGAGTTTTATCCATAGTTCTACTGTATAGTATTGCTAGATGGGCTATAGATCAAAAATATAAAAAGCAAAGAAGCAAAAACACTTGTGTATCGAACAAAATAACTTGCATTATACTAGCAGTTTGGCAAAATTATAACCAGAGAAACATTTAAAAACCAAGTTTTAACATAGGAAAAACTTAAACAATATCCTCAAAAAACATAATTTCAATGACTAAGGCAGAGAACTTAGTCGACTTCCTCAATCTTGGGGCCGGGGCCAGTTGATCCAGCAGGGGCACCATCCTCGTGATCCATGGGAACGCCACCAGCTTCACCACCAGCACCCTGGTACATCTTAGCAATGATGGGGTTGCAGATGCTTTCAAGCTCCTTCATCTTGTCATCAAACTCATCAGCCTCAGCAAGCTGGTTGGTGTCGAGCCATGAGATGGTTCCATCAATAGCTTCCTCGATCTTCTTCTTGTCATCTTCTGCAAGCTTGGAGCTGATCTTCTCATCCTTCACAGTGTTCCTCATGTTGTATGCGTAGTTCTCAAGAGCATTCTTTGACTCAACCTTCTTCTTGTGCTCCTCATCCTCTGACTTGTACTTCTCGGCCTCCTGAACCATCTTCTCAATCTCTTCCTTTGAAAGCCTTCCCTTGTCATTTGTGATGGTGATCTTGTTCTTCTGTCCTGTGGTTTTGTCCTCGGCAGAAACATTCAAGATACCATTGGCATCAATGTCAAAGCACACAGTAATCTGAGGAACACCACGGGGAGCAGGTGGAATGCCAGAAAGCTCGAATTTTCCAAGCAAGTTGTTGTCACGGGTCCTGGTCCTTTCTCCTTCATAAACCTGGATCAACACACCGGGCTGGTTGTCGGAGTAGGTAGAGAACACTTGTTCCTTCTTTGTTGGGATGGTTGTGTTCCTTGGGATCAGAACAGTCATGACACCTCCAGCAGTTTCCAAACCAAGGGAAAGAGGGGTAACATCAAGAAGCAATAGATCTTGCACCTTCTCGTTGCCCTCACCACTCAAGATAGCGGCTTGGACAGCTGCTCCGTAAGCAACAGCCTCATCAGGGTTAATGCTTTTACAGAGCTCTTTGCCGTTGAAGAAATCTTGCAACAAAGATTGAACCTTGGGAATTCTAGTAGAACCACCAACAAGCACAACATCATGGACAGTGCTCTTGTCCATCTTAGCATCTCTTAAACATTTCTCAACGGGCTCCATACACTTCCTGAACAAGTCCATGTTCAATTCCTCAAAACGAGCACGAGTGATGGTGGTGTAGAAATCAACACCCTCAAATAGGGAATCAATCTCGATTGTGGTTTGAGCAGTAGAGGAGAGAGTCCTCTTTGCTCTTTCACAAGCAGTTCTCAACCTCCTAAGAGCTCTAGGACTGCCACTAATATCCTTCTTGTTCTTCCTCTTAAACTCTTGTGCGAAGTGGTTAACCATTCTGTTGTCGAAGTCTTCACCTCCAAGATGGGTGTCTCCAGCAGTGGCTTTAACTTCAAAGATACCCTCTTCAATGGTAAGAAGAGAGACATCAAAAGTACCACCACCAAGATCAAAGATCAACACATTCTTCTCACCAACGCTGGTTGCCTTCTTGTCAAGACCGTAGGCAATAGCAGCTGCGGTAGGCTCATTGATAATACGCATAACATTCAAACCAGCAATAACTCCAGCATCTTTTGTTGCTTGACGCTGAGAGTCATTGAAGTAAGCTGGAACAGTTACAACAGCGTTTTTCACTGAAGAACCAAGGTAAGCCTCTGCAATTTCCCTCATCTTAATGAGAACCATAGATGAAATCTCCTCAGCGGCAAACTCCTTGTCTTCACCCTTATATTGGACGACAATCATAGGTTTGTCACCAGGTCCGGGGATAACCTTGAATGGCCAATGCTTCATGTCACTTTGAACTGAAGAGTCAGAGAACCTTCGCCCAATCAAACGCTTAGCATCTGTTTAATTCAAGTTAAAACAACATATAAATCAGACAGAACCACCGCCAATCATAGCATATATTCACCTATGCTATGCTTATTACATGTAAGTACTTGAGAAATGAAACTTATGCTTCATATTATATTATAAATTAATAGTGGAAAAGTCGATCATAATACATTATTATACAATTACAATTTGTGATCCAACCAACACTCAAGGTATGAAGCTATTCAACATTTAATACTTTAATACAAAGCTTATATTTAGGTTTTTTTGATTTTATACTAAAATTTCAGAAATCAATTGTATACAACAACTAGCTTCAACCATTTCATAGCATTTTAGGATTTTGCATTCTTCATTCTCAGTTTCTAAAAACCAATAAACTTACTATATCACAAAACATACTTCAACTATACTTATTAACATACTACTGTGGATTTTTCACATATTCTACAATTATTTATCGAATAACAATCAACATCAATGATGAGTTCATCTAAATTGGCAATCTAGGGTTTACTATGACAACTATTTTTTTAATTTCGCAATTACTAAACAAATTAAAATTATTAATTAAATCACTAAAAATCAAAAAAATATTAGTATACAATAACAAACTCATGAATTTAACAGATCTCAAAAAATAAAAAAATCTAATATAACAACGTAAATTAGATCAATAATCCTAGATCTGGAAAACCGATCTTATTATTAGATTAAATAAACATTAAAGCAATCAAATCAATTTCAACAAAACACCGTAAATCAACACAAACATACAACAAAACATCAAAAAAATCAACAGATCTAAATGAAATCAAAACAAAAATTCAAAAAAAAAAAAACTCACCGAAAACAGTGTTGACAGGGTTCATGGCGACCTGATTCTTAGCAGCATCACCAATCAACCGTTCAGAATCAGTGAAAGCGACATAAGACGGCGTCGTTCTATTCCCTTGATCATTAGCAATGATCTCAACACGGTCGTGTTGCCATACTCCAACACACGAGTAAGTGGTTCCGAGATCGATTCCGATGGCTGGACCTTCGCCTTTACCAGAAGACATTGTTGTTGTTTATGAGAGAAGGAGGTTTTTAGAGAGAGAAATAGAGTTTTAGAGAGAGAAAGTTTCAGAGTAATGGCTGCTGAAAGAGTGGTTTTTAGGTTAGGAATGAGGAAGGAAAGGGGTTTATATAGGAAAGTTGGGGGAGTTTGTAGGGTTCTAGAATGTTCCGTTTGAGTGGTTTGCTGATTTTCAGCTTTGGAGTTAAGGAAATTATCAAACGGTGGAAATGTTGCCGCTTATTGTGTACAGCAATTGCTTCGTTGTTTTTTTTTTTTTTTTTTTTTTTTTTTTNTTTTTTTTTTTTTTTTTTTTTTTTTTTAATTTGGATTTGACTCGTTTTTTGACCCACTTTTGTGGTAACGGTTTGATTTGATTATTATTCAATTTATATTTTGAAAAAATGGAAAATGCTATTTGTAGGACATAACACTCATTTAGGGGATTAAAGTTTTAACTTTGATGTTAAAAGTAAAAAAAAAAATACAAAGAACATTTAGTACAAATCCACACTAGAAAAATAATATAAAAAATAGTTAATTGTTCAATCTTATTCGAAAGTCCTATTACTAAGACTCTATTCTCGTCAACTTATTTTTGCTTATCTAAATTTATTTTGGCTAATTTGAACTTATTGTTTTTAAACTGAACTTATTTTTGCTGAACTGAACTTATTTTTGCTGAAATCATTAACAATTTATTAAAGATTAGAACTTATTTTTGCTGATCTGAACCTTTTTTTTCCTAATCTGAACTTATTTTTGCTGAATTGAACTTAATTTTGCTGAAAATAAGCAAAAATAAGTCGAGGAGAACAAGGCCTAAACAAATAAATTTCTTATAAGCTATCCTAAAGTTGATTGCACATGTTCTTCTTACAATAAAATTATCAAACCTATAAATAAAAATAGAAAATTTGTATCAACATATAAATCCAAATTGATATAAATCCAAATTGCTTGTCAATAACTAGAGATAAATTTGGCATAAGCCGAAATTGAATGCATATATAAATATAATTATTAAGACTTTACTCATTTTAGATTTTTTTTTTTTTTTTTACAATTCAATCAGGAAAAAAAATATAATTCATTATCAAAGGCCTATATGAAATCAGAAGGAGATAGAATTGCCAGAGCAATTGATAGTCAAAATTATAGTAATTCCAGTAAAAATTTCTACGCAATTCAAGTATATTTCTAGTAGTAATAGTAGAAGGGAAAGCATTTATTATTATTATTATTATTGGTTTTTTTTTTGTTTGTTATGCCATAGTTGTAGAAAGGGAAGAGATTTATTTTCATAATAAACTGCTAATGTGATACATAAGTTAACGGTGTTTAAGTTAGTCCCCTAACCCTAAAAAAATAAAAAAGTTTTCGCAAGAGTCCCTACTCGTAGAGAGTTAGGGTTTAGGCTCCATAGGGTTTCTGGGGTGTTTCTGACCGTTTTTTGGTCCAATTCTACCGTTTAATGGCGGACGAATTAGCTAAACGCTGTGAAAAACTAAATCTTGACGACGAGAATGGCCAAATTATTGATTTAGGTGATGTGGATACAATGACGGTGAACGATAAAGTCTTATTGATGCTAGTTGGGCATGTTCTTTCGAATAGGCCGTATAATATTGAAGCTTCTAAACGAACCATGAACATGCTGTGGGTGTTGTCATGCAAAGCAATTATTCGAACGATTGGAACGAACCTATACATTATCCAATTTTTCCATTGGCGAGATAAGGAGAAGGTTTTAGATGGACGCCCTTGGAGTTTCAATCAAAAGCTTCTAATCCTACAGGACATTACGGGTGACGAGGAACCAACTGAACTGCCACTTGATCATACTCCATTCTGGGTCCGATTGTATAAAGTGCCCTAAAAAAAAAGAGGCGATAGAGGCAATTGCTTCATCTTTGGGGACAGTTATGGAAGTGGAAGAGGATGAGTTGGGGTTGGAGATGAAGGCGGTGAGAGCGGGGAGGAAGTGTTTGTTTGTGACAAGGGAGACGTTTTCTTCATCTTCCTCCCAAAGCCACACAGGTGGGGGAAGTGGTGGAAACGAGAGTCCCGCGGCACATACTATGCTGCACCATGCACGTGAGAGTAAAGGGTGTCAGGGGAGTGTGAATATAGGACATGAGGGGGGTGTGGTCCAGGAGTGTGGGGAGCTGAGGGATGTGGTGAGGATAGGGTGCAGAGGGAAGGGGATAATTCTAATGTGGAGGAGGACGAGGTGAGTGGAAATATATTGGAAAAGGGGCAGCTTTCGACAAACTATGACAATATGCATAAGTTGCGGCATGCTAAGGTGGTGCGTAGGCTGAAAATGGAGGAGGTGAAGGGGAGGGGGGACGTGGGGGGATTGCTAGGGAAGAGAAAGGGTAATGGGGATGAAAATGATGTGAACAACAGTGAAAATCTTAAGCTGGCACTGTCAGGGGTTGGGCTATCCCCCAACAGTTTGCGCGCTCCACACGTAGTGTTGGAGAGAACGCCTAACTTTAGTCTTTGTTATGGAGACTATGATCGATGAACGGAAGCTTGAACGAGTTCGAAAGAGGTGCGGGTTTCAGGAAGGTGTGTGTAGAATTAATAACGGACATGCAGGGGGGCTGGGCATGTGGTGGCGGGATATAAATGCTCATCTTTTGTCTTTTTCGGACCACCACATTGCTGTGAAAATACGTGACGAGAGGGGTGTTCCGGTGTGGGCAACCATGGGGGTTTACTGGTAGGCAGACAACTCAAGCAAACACCTAACGTGGGAACTAATGAAATCGGTGTTGAGTACCACTAATGTACCCGTGGTTGTGTTTAGGGATTTTAAGGAAATCATGTGTGATGAGGAGAAAGAGGGTGGTAGGGGCAGTAGGGAGAGGAGGATGGAAGACTTTCGCGAAGTAGTTGACGTTTGTGGGCTGCGTGATTTAGGGTATAAGGGCAGTACCTTCACTTGGAGACGGGGCAACGAAGCTAGTAGTGTTATAAGGGAGAGGTTGGACCGGTTTTTAGCTAATAGGGAATGGTGTAGTATGTTTCTAGCTCATGTAGTGCAACACTTCCCTATTTACAAATTTGATCGTGCACCCATATTATTAAAAGCGGAGACGAGGCCCCTTGGACGTAATAGGAAGAGGAGGTTCCATTTTGAAGCACTATGGTTGTCAAATGGGGGGAGTGAAAACGTAGTGAAGGAGGCGTGGGAAGCTGTGAGGGGGGAATCCATTTCAACTAAATTAGAGAATTGTAGTGCCTCACTTGTGGAATGGGCGACAAAGACTTTTGGTGATGTTAAGAAGAAGATTAATGAGAGGGAGAGGGAGTTGAAGGAGTGGCAGGGACGGGTGCCGGATGCTCCAGCGATAGAGAAGTGTAAAGAGATTGTGATGGACTTTGACGATTTACATAGATTAAAAGAGTCATACTGGCATGCTCGGGCTCGGGCGAATGAGATGCGGGATGGTGACAAGAATACTAGTTATTTTCACCATAAAGCAAGTCAAAGGAAAAAAAGAAATTATATTAAGGGGTTGGAGGATGTGCAGGGGGTGATGAGGGAGGGTGAAAGAACAATGGGGGACTTGATTACTGCTAATTTACTAACATGTTTACTTCCTCAAACCCTTCATGGTTTGATGAAGCTCTTGAAGGTCTCTCTCCGTTGGTTTCAGATGAGATGAATGGCGAGCTAGTGTTGGAGCCGAACGAGGATGAGATTAAAAAAGCTCAATCTCTTTCAAATGCATCCTAATAAAGCTCTGGGGGTTGATGGTATGCATGCACTTTTCTTCCAAAATTTTGGCATATTGTGGGAAAGAATGTTTGTGATTTTGTGCGTAGTTAGTGGAGGGGAGGTGAAAATTTAAATGTTGTGAATAAGACTTGTATTGTGTTAATACCGAAATGTTCGGAACCGAAGAGGTTGAGTGATTTTCGTCCTATTAGCCTGTGTAATGTGATTTATAAGGTGGTCTCCAAAGTGTTAGCAAATAGACTTAAGCTAATACTCCCTAGTATTATATCTGAGCATCAAAGTGCTTTTGTGCCGGGAAGATTAATCACCGATAATGCACTAGTGGCTTTTGAGATCTTTCACTCAATGAAAAGGAAAGGAGTAGGGATAAAGGGGACGGTGGCCATGAAGCTTGACATGAGTAAGGCATATGATCGAGTTGAGTGGAGTTTTCTAGAGAAGGTTATGTATCGTTTGGGGTTTAGTGATGAGTGGATCCGGCGGATAATGAACTACATTTCGACGGTCTCTTATGCTTTCAAATGGGATGGGAAGGTGGAAGGGTGTGTTGTTCCTTCTAGAGGCCTTAGGCAAGGGGATCCAATTTCTTCGTATTTATTCTTGTTGTGTGCAGAAGCTTTCTCGGCTTTACTAAGTCGAGCTGCAAGTAATGGACTACTCCATGGTGCACAGGTATGTCGGGGGGCCCCAAGTGTGTCACATTTATTTTTTGCTGATGACAGTATTTTATTTGCTAGGGCGATACTTCAGGAATGCTCTGTGATAGCCGATATAATCGGTGGATATGAGAGGGCATCTGGACAGAAAATTAATTTTGATAAATCTGAGGTGTCCTTTAGTAAAAATGTGGAAAGGCAACGGAGAGAGGAGATTATTTCCTTACTAAGAGTGAAGGAGGTGACCAGGTACGAAAAATATTTAGGCTTACCCACGATGATCGGCAAGTCTAAGAAGGTTGTCTTTAACTGCTTGAAGGAGAGGATATGGAAGAAGCTACGCGTTTGGAAAGAAAAGCTTCTTTCAAAGGCAGGGAAGGAGGTGCTAATTAAGGCTGTGGCCCAGGCGATACCAACGTATATGATGGGATTTTTTAGGATACCGGATGGAATAATTGATGATATTCACTCACAGCTTAGTAATTTTTGGTGGGGCGCTTACGGTACCGAACGTAAGCTTCATTGGCTTAGTTGGGACAAGTTGTGCTTGCCGAAATCAATGGGCGGGTTGGGTTTCAGAGATCTTAGAGTTTTCAATCAAGCCCTTCTTGCTAAACAAGGGTGGAGGCTGGTTGGTAATGAAAATCTCCTAGCGTCACGAATACTAAAGGCACGTTATTTCAAAAATGGAGATTTCATTAGCTCTAATAGAGGCTTTGACCCAAGTTATGTATGGAGGAGTATATGGGGCGCGAAGTCTCTTTTGCTCGAGGGTCTTAAGTGGTGCGTAGGGGATGGTTCAAAGATCAACGTTTGGAGTAATGCATGGCTGCCGGGGGAGAGTTCCAATGTTGTACCAAACCCAAACCTGAACTACCCCTCCGACATCTGCGTGTGTGAGCTCATAGAAATGGAAAAGGGGGAGTGGGACACAGGGCTGCTGAATACCATTTTTAATGAAGAGGAAGCTCAGCTAATACAACAGCTCCCTATTAGTACACGCAAGCCACGAGACTCACGATATAGGTGGCCTACTGAGGACGGGGTGTACTCTACGAAATCGAGATATTGGCTAGGAAGACTAGGCCATTTGAGGGGATGGTCGTTGAGGCTTGGGCGAGAAGAGGAGGAGCAGTGGAGGGAAGTCTGGAATAATGATGGACCACCGAAACTCTGCCACTTTGTTTGGAGAGAATGGCATGGTGCTCTAGCTACGAGGAGTAAACTGGCTAACAGGCAGATTATTGAGGATAGTACCTGTGATCTGTGTCACTCGGACCCCAAAACGGTTTGCCACGCAATTTTTGACTGCCTTGTGGTTCGACCCATATGGCAGAATTCTTAGTTTGAGTGTGGGTTCCAAGAGGCCCCTAGGACCACATTCAGGGAGGTGATGGCGTGGTTTCGCGAACACTTAAGTAAGGATCAATTTCTTCATTTCTTAGCGTTGACTTGGGCAGCATGGTCGTGCCGCAACTCGATGGTTTTCAATGAACCATGGCAGTGTCTAGCTAGTGGTGCGGTGGGGTTCACGAGGTTGGTGGAGGAGTATAAAAGGTACGCAGCAGCAGTTTTTCACCATGGACAGTGTGTTTCGGGCCTGCATACTCGAAACAGTTGGTCTCCAACGGAGGTGGGGGTGATACGGGTGAACACGGATGCGGCGATCCTGCAGGGGATAGGGACTGGATTGGGATTAGCTGTGCGCAACCATAGAGGGGAGCTAATAGCAGTGGGTGTCCAGAGATTAGGGGGCGTGATGAACGTGAAGACGATGGAGGCGTTGGCGGCTCGCTTTGGCATGGAAGTAGCTCGTGATCTTGGCTATGCGAATGTCGAGCTTCAATGTGATGTTGCCTTTGTTGTGTATGCTCTTAACATAAGTTTGGTAGGAACCCTACAGGTCTAGTATTGGAGGATATAGCCAGTCTAGGGAAGGATTGCATGAACTTTAATGTTTCCCATGTACGTAGAAGTGGTAACACCGTCGCTCACGCGGCTGTTAGATTAATGCCTATGAATGGCTCGAAACAGATTTTTGTAAACTCCTTCCCGCAAGGTATTATTACCTTAGCGGATCTTGACTGATTAATATACTTTAATGTTTTCCACTCAAAAAAAATAAAACCAAACTTTAGTCCCCTAAGTAGTTGATAACTCCTATTTGTAGTGGTAAGGGCTATGAACAAGATGTTTAAAATAAAAATTATTTTTTTATTTAAGCATTAATTATCTTTGTGTGATTTCTATTAAATGTTATAAATTATTACCATTTATTGAAATATATTGAATATTTATACTTAGTCATAAGTGATGTGGCACACCATATTATGCCACATGTAAGCTTAATAGTGGGCCATGTGTCCTATTAATCAGGTAAATTGTCAAGTCATATTCAGTTAAAGGATTGTATTTTATTATAAAGACGACTACGTGTCTCGCTCTTAAAATTGTGTCACGTGTTCGGTTTAAAACAAAAACCATATTTCAACCTACGGGCCAAAGGACAAAAGTTAAGAGGCCCAACAAGGACTCATGAAAACTCAATCCAATCACCAGGGGACAAGTGTCCCAAAACCCTAGGGCACCTTTGGTGACCTTGCCTATAAATACTTCAATGCATGGCTTTGCGGGGCATTCATTCATTCATTCACACATTCAATACAAAAACAAGTCTTGAAGAAAGACCCTCTCTCTAGTTTTGTTTAGCATTAATTATAATTAATTAAACACATTCTTACTTAAGCATCAGAGGGGGGAAAAACATACAAGGATTTTATTCCCTTGTTTTGCAGGACATCCCGGAGTTAGAACAGAGGAATTACAACACCAATAGCATCCAAAGTGTAAACATCAAGAACCCCACCACAATTCCAGTTGGGAAGAAGGAAAGTCAACAAGTCAACTTCCGACTTCCTTGTAATAAAACAATAAGGGCTATGTATTGCATTACCCTATTCTTTTGGTTTTTATTTACGTAATACATTGACTTATAAATCCGATATATATGCAAGATAATACATAAATGGGAACTACAACCTTATAGAATAGTTGAGAGAAAAGTAGGGTATTAAAAATAAGGCTCAGATGCCATCATCGACATTAAGTGCTCGGTTTTGGAATACGTGCGTGTTAGGCGTGTATGTAAATGCGACATGGTGTAAGACTGGATATGTAAGAGATTCTACTGGATAGAGCAGATATGTATTAGAAGTACGAGTCGCCAGTGTCTCTTTAGGAGAAGAACATGCACACTCAAATATTTTCGATAAGGGAATCGAAAAATAACCCATGCCTAGTTTCCCGATATTAGAGTTGAATTCGGGTGCGAGGGTATGGATATTGGTATCAGTACTTTATTCACTCACGTATAGCTAGGGCTGTGCAAAATCCGGTCCAGACCTCAATCGAACCTGAATTTGGACCGAACCAGACCAGACCTGAGATTTTGGTACGGTCTTCGATCCAGCTAAATCATTGAAGGGTTTCCAATTCGGTCTAGTCTTGGACTTGAATTTTTAGGCCGGGACCACATGGACCGGAATATATATATATATATAAGGAAAATTACAAGAAACAAGTCTAACGGGTCCGACAGGTCCAAGAACAGGTCTAATAGGTCCAAGAATAGATCCAAGAACAGGTCCAACAGGTCTTTAGTTGCATTTTTACAGATAATAGCTATTAATTTATTGGAACAGGTCCAAGACCGGACCAGAACTAAAAATTCAGGTCAGATCTCCGGTCTGTAAAAATCAAGGATTTCGGTTTTCTAGTCCAATAGGTCCCGGTCCGATCTGGAACCTCTACATACCCCTACGTATTGCAGTCTCATACTCGAACGTTAGCACTTTTGGTTGAACCACATGTTACAAAGATTTCTCGGTTTGCGCAAACCTTACATACACATAATGGTTATTTCTCTATGTGCGGTTTGTTAATGCATACATAATTGTCTTATGGTAATTACTTTGACATATTCAACTTTAATTTAACTAATATAATACTAGGTTTTATATGTGTTGTCTCTTATAACATTATTTACTTTGTACTTTTGCTGCATATTGATGACATTTTGCAGCGGTATCAACTATATATAGGATTTTATAATCCCCAAAACAGTTAAAAAGGGCAAAGTGTTGCATGTGCTCCCCTATATGCTGTCTTCAAGCATTTAATGTGGTGATAAAGTTTCGATTGTACATCTCTGTTGTGGCTTGCTCCTTGTCCAGAGTCTCTAACCATCCAGAATAGGATGCATATCACTGACCTGTAGATGCATCTTTTATGCCTTTTCTTTTTATGTTGCTCGTGCTATAGCTTGGTGTATGGTTTTAATTGATGCAATCCTATGCCGCCTAACCTATACCTGTGATTGTTGTCAAAGAAAATTGTCAAAATTGTTTCCTAGTGTAAATGTCCAGGAAAATAATAATAATAATAATGCTTTGATGATTGAAGAAGGTGTAACTAGTTAACAATCTTTCTCAAGTTATTGTTGGACAATAGGTGTGGGTAATTCAATTCACATTACTTTGTCTTCTTAAAATGTTTTATGCAACTATGATCCTAAGTATGGGATAAAGAAATAAGATAGATGCAGGTTTTTTTATTCGCAGGCATTTTAAATTGCTGAGAATCCTCTATTATTTTCATTAGTTTTTAGAGAATGTATAGTGAATTCTAGGAATCATATGTCACAAACTCATATCATCCCAAACTCAGGTGTTTTGTATTTCACCTTTAACCATTTTCAACCATAGCAAATCATAACTACTTTCCTTTGGTACTAGGAATGCGTTAGCATCCACCTTTTTTCATAATTATTATTGTAGTCGCAGTTGAAATTAGAAGAGCAAAGTAAAACCATACACTAGATCGCTAAGTCGCTCTACAGCAACGTTAACAAGTCCTATACTATTATCACCTCACAACTCACATAACTAAATCTTTTCGACAAAACTACATTATCTGATGATGATTTGAGATGCACTCAATAAGCTTACAACTAGGCAGCAGGCAGCATAACAAAATGTAAAGTTGCAACATTCTTTCACCTATATATAGAACGATACAGGTTTTAGGCAAGCAAATTGTTGACTCATGAATTGAAAGAAAAGTTTTGATGATGACTAACACAAACAAGCTTAACTAATATATACTTTGAGTTCCTATGAGATTTCACAGGTTCAAAGTGTAAGGAACTTGGAGCAATATTGAAGGAACGTAACAAGCTAAACAACCAAGTTCATGGAGAAGTTCCTAGGCAGAATATTGCAAAGGAACACAGAAGAAAGAAAAGAAGTTCCTTAGTAACACAGTTATGTAGGAACAAGCTGCGAGAATAGATCTGTTCCTACAGGAACAGGCGAACAAAGTCAAGACATCCACATGAAGTGTCTTGGTAAAGAGAAGAGAATTTCCAAGAAGATTATAAGCATAATCTTCTAGGAACTTAGTAATTACATTGGAGTCTCAAATCAGATTGGAACATCAAACCTAAAAGCAAGTTACGAATCTATCCTACGAAGTGGTCTAGGTTAATTTATTGGGCTGATTTTGCTGAAGAATAAAAACGGCATCTAGGGTTTTTAACAAGTCAAGAAAAGTTGTTAAGCGTCCTAGATTGTAGGAATAAAGTCATGGGTTCATGGGCAAGAATAAAGCGGTTAAATTAGTCAAGTCAAAAGGCCTATTCTCCTGGTCTACATACTTGGGATAGTGGAAGAAATCATGGAGTTGTGGATGAGCAAAGAACGTGGTTGAAGACTGAAGATTACAAGCCAGAACCATTCTATAAATACTCCAAGAAATTCAGAAGAAGGAGTGGAGAAGAACATCAGAGAACACATTGAGTATTTAACGAGTACATGTTTTGATGTTGTTGTTCCAGTCCAGTTTAAAAGGTCTTTTCAATGTATTAGAGTCAGAATTGAGTTGTAATTAGTGAGAAAAAGAGAAGTGTGAGAACTAGAGAAGAGTGGAGAAAAAGAGAAAGAGAAGCGAGAGATAAAGAGTGAGAATTGAGAATCAAGTTCGTACAGGAACTGACGAGGGAAATTAGAGAATTTAGGTTGTAATAACTGTTACAGGCCTATAATAGAAGTGGAGTTTTCTTCCTTAGGGCCAAGGAAGTTTTTCTCATAAATATATCACTCGTACTCTTTAATTCGCTCAAAATAGTTTAAATTCCGCATACAAGTTCCACACAGCAATTCACCCCCCCCCTCTTACAGTGTTCCTATAGAAACAACACAAATCTTATTATAAGTAAAGAAGTACCACATATGATTTTAATAGTAATCCACGCACAAATATACATTTCTAATACCTCGGAGTAGTAGTGTATGCATTCCTACTGCCTTTGAAGATATAGCAAATTTATTTATATTTAGATATGATTTTACTAGAAAGTTGAAGATATAATTAAGCCTGCAACTACCTAAAGTTTCAGGCCAATTAGGTGGTTGCAAGAATAGAGGCATAGTTGTGTAGAGCCATATAGGTGGCCGCACATACAGGCCATTATCGTCTTCAACTCAATGCTCAGGCCCTGCATTCTTAGTAAAGCACTCTACATTCCCATCAATCCTACTCTTCTTAAAGAAATTTATTAGCTTTGTATCATCCTTGACCCTTCCTATGTTTTCAATCCATACTGTCTTAAGGGAGTGCCGCCAACAGCTAATTGAGAGACATTTCCCGCAACCACATTTGTTCCTTCCTTTCAAGGGCTTTTCGTACAAAAACTGAAATACAAAAAAAAAAAAGACCAATAGTCATTTACTCGCTTTCTTGCTTGTACAGTCCAAGGTAATGATATCATGATATTAATAATTAACCCAAGTTTACAATATCTTACTACTGAATTAATATCAGGTTTTTTTTTTTTGTTATGATGCCTACTCAAAAATGTAGTTACATTAATAAGTTTAGCAGAAGTAATTCAAAGTATAGTAACAACTCAATTTCTCTAAATTAAGCAAGGACAACATAACTTTGACGGCTTAAATTTTAGAATGATCGATATGTATGTGTGAACCCTTAAACAAACAGAAAAACAACAATACATATCCAAAGAAATTATACAATTTACTATAGCTATTGTCATCTATATAGTTAATCAACGGAATGTAGGTTATGAATTTTTAATTCCAGCATAACTAATAGTTTGTGACCTGAAACTAAATAACTATACACTGCAGTAATTTTTTTAATTTAAAAGGGAAAAAAATATCCATAGCTAACATTGATAGCCGGATAACTCCTAGAACCTACAAGACACGAGAGAAGATACGAGGAAGTTTCATCAATTTAACTTGCCAACAAAGAAGAAACATGAAGTAGCTTTCTCCTATCCCTTTCCCATAATCTGAAAAGGTGCTTGCTATATTATTAAGAAGACAAAAGAATGGAGAAGTACCCAAATTGCCCATATCTATGTGTGGCATATTGAAGACAAAGCTAACATGTGGGTAAATGGGTGAGTACTCGCGTGTCTATCGGAAAGGTAAGCCTAGATTGGTGGTCTTATCATCCCTCTTCTTCTGCTAACTGGTATTGGCACCAAGTATGTAAGGTTAAAGTTCTGCATGCTTCATTTGTTCAAGACAGGGGATGGAAGAAAGGTATATTACTGCTAAAGCTTATAACTTCCTTAGAGGTGACCATCCTTAGTCTGTCGGCATAAGTGGATATGGAATGACTGAATCAATGCAAAGCTTTTTTGTATGGCTAATGAAATAGAATAGACTCATCACAAGCGATAGACTTGTGAGGCGTGGTCAACCGACCTGTTCCTATTGCTTGCCCTATGTATCAATGCTGTGTTGAGAATGCTGATCACATTTTTTTTATCATCAATTTGCCACTAGAGTGTGGCCTGGAGAGTTGTTTAACTCGCTAGACATCTTAAGATGTACAGGCTAACTTGTAATCCAAATTAGTTAAGAATTAATATAATCTATTGGATTAAGGAAGAATGGTTGATTAAGTGGAAGTCAGCTCATTCATGACTTGAGGCCATGAGTCTCAAAATACAGTAGCTTGAGGCTACAACTCTCTTGTTTGTCTTTTCTAATTTCTGCTCCCTTCCCTACTTACCGTTACATGCTTAAGTACAAACAATTCATAAGTGTTCTTCCTAAACTAGAATTACATGAACGCAAAAGTGAACTCTGAACATTCCCCTTTAGTTGTAGTTGTCTGCTTCCTCTTCATAGATTTTGTCTGCTTCTTCATAATCAGCCTTGGTTGTTGTGTTTTTGGCAAAGTTGACTCTTGGACCATGGATCATAGACTTCTTTATTCGTGTATACACTTTGAGGGGCTGCTTCACATGACCTTGGTCTATTTGGTCTATTTCATCACTCCCCCGCCGGATATTCACCTTGTCCTCAAGGTGGAAGGAGGGAAAACGTTGTGCCATGGCTTCCCCGTCCTCCCACGTAGCTTCAAACTCTGGCAATCCTTTCCATAGCACTAGCACATCAAATGGTTTCGTGCCGGGCTTGGTGCGCCACCGCACTTCTTTGATGGCCTCTGGTTCCCCCAACCATTCCAATTCCGTAGACAATTGGGCCGGCAAGGTCGGATTCACCGGAACAGTCCCGACGGATCGCTTTAATTGCGATATGTGAAAAATCGGGTGAATTTTACTCGTGGGGGGCAGTTCCAATTTGTATGCGACCTTCCCTATCTTCTGGACCACCTTGAACGGCCTATAGTAGCAGGCAGCGAGCTTTTCGAACGACCTTTTGGCCAAGGTCCGTTGACGATATGGTTGTATTTTCAAGAATACTTCGTCACCCACTTCAAAACTCTCCTCCCGTCGACGGTTGTCCGCATACCTTTTCATGATTTGTTGGGCGCGAGAGAGGTTCAAGCGCAATTCGTCCAGCATGTAATCTCGTTCCTTCAGCCATTCCTCCAAACGATCTACTGGGGTTTGACCATGTCCCACCCTCATAAGCCTCGGGGGGTCCCTGCCATACACTACATTAAACGGGGTCATCTTCGTAGCAGAGTGGGGTGAGGTATTATATGAATACTCCGCCCAGGCGAGCCACTGGGCCCATTGGAGGGGCTGACTAGTGGAGAAGCAGCGAAGGTAGGTCTCCAATCCCTTGTTAACATTCTCCGTTTGGCCGTCGGTCTGGAGATGGTAGGCGATGCTGCGTTTGAGATGAGTACCTTGTAGTCGGAATAACTCACGCCAAAATATGCTCATGAATACTAGATCACGATCCAAAACTATCGATACCGGAAATCCATGTAACCTCACTATTTCCTTGATGAACACCTCCGCGACCTTGAGTTCGTTGAAGGGATGTCGAAGCCCAAGTGACTATATTTTGACAAACGATCCACCACCACTAATATCGAATCCACCCCTTTTGAGAGTGGTAACCCCTCTATGAAATCCATGGAGATGTCATTCCACACTGCCGTTGGAATAGGCAGGGGCTGCAACAGGCTCGCCGGTTGCTGCTGTGAGCTTTTACTCCGCTGACACGTGTCGCACCACCTTACATATTCCCCCACCATCTTCCTCATACCCGGCCAAAACCACTCCACCGCCACGCGGATGTAAGTTTTCACCTCCCCTTCATGCCCTCCAGTGGGTGTGTCGTGATATTCATGCAGGAGTCGGGGAATAAATTTCGATCCCTTGGGTAGGACTGTCCGCCCTTTGTAGAGGAGTCTCTCTCCTTCAAGGGTGAACCCTTTGATTTCCCCATTTCCAGCCTTAATATCAGTCTTCAATTTCCTAATCCACTCATCTGCTTCTAATTCAGCTTCTAACTCCTTCCAATTAATATTCTAAAAGTGGACCAAGGTGTTCAGTTGGGCCTAGGGGTGAAACAAAATCGGATTAAAACCGAAAACCAAACCAAACCAATCCAATTTAAAAATTTGGATTGGATTATTTTTTTATTTGGTGCGGTTTGGACTGCAATTTTTTGATAATTTGGACTTCGGTTTGGATTCGGTTTCCCCTATTCGGTCCTCGGTTTAAGACCGAACACCGAAATATTAGAACTACTAACTACTAAGCCCAATGTTTGTTAGGCCCAAAACTCCTAAACCCTAATTCCTTTCTTCCAGTTCCAGCTTTCCTTCATTCTGATACTTTCTAATTCCTAATTCCAGCTTTCCTCTTCTTCTGATATTTTCTTCTCGGCGATTATATCAAGCATCACCCCATCAACAAATTCTTGTTGATATTTTCTTCTCGGCGATTATATTTTCTTCTGATATTTTTGTTGGCCATCAACAAATTCGCCTACTGATATTTTCTTTCAGGTAATTTTTTTTAATTTAATTTTATTATTTTGATTATTTTGTCGTGTGCCATTAACAGTTTGTTGCAATTTGTTGTAATATTACTGATATTTGGACTGTTAACATGATGGAGCCATTAACAGTTTCCTTTTGAACTTTGGTTTTTTTTATACTGTTTTATTGTTGGTTAATTGTTTTTAATTAGGGATAATTTGATGTTGAGTTTTGGGTAGATGTGAATTATTAAGTGTTAATTTGATTAGTTTGTGATTAATTTAATTTACTTGGAAGCTTGTTTGTGTATTATTTGATTTAATGAATTAATAGACTGATGGGGCATGAAAACGCTAGACAAAAAAGGAAGATGGGGATAAATCAGTTTCTACTACAGATGAGCCTGTATGGCTGTATGCATACATTATGGTCTCTCAAAGTGTATAAAATCTTAGTAAAGTCAGTAGACAGTAGTAGTCCATTTTTACTATTTGTACTTAATTATATATTCCGATAAAAACAATGAAGCATAATGTATACTGGTAAAATTATCCAATTTTATACTTATAGAACTAAATTTGGATTTTGTGCAAGTTTGATATTGTTCAACACTAGTTAAATTTTGCTTTGAGCTGTTTCTCTGGGTAAATGCTTCTGTTATGGCCCTTTAAAGACTATGGGCGCTATTAGTTTTTAGCTTTCTGCTGGGCCTAATATTGTGGTTAATATATAGGGTTAGAAAGATATTCATGAATTGATAGTATGTGTGTTTTGTATAATGCTGTTGATTAAGCTATTTAATTAGAATGAGTTGGTTATAGTTGATTCATACACGTCGAATGAAGATGTATATATGTTCTGCAGTCTTGATGTTATCCGCGGCTTCAGTTCCTGTAATTTGTTTACTGATTGTAAAGTACATAGTAAATTATTGTTATTGTGAAATCAGAATCTAGCAGCCATAATTGGACTAAAATTCAAATGAGGAATTATCTATATATAAGAACATATTTTCATAAAAATTTTGTGATTTTTGAAAAGATCGCCAGTGATTGAATTTGAATGACTCTTTTGCCAGCGAAAGCTGCCTTCTGCTGGATTCCAAGTTGAGGTTGTCCTTGTTGTCCTTCTGCTGTATTACTGTTGCATTACTGTTGTTATTAAGCCAATTCATGTAATATTTGCGATTACAAATGGCATAAACAAGGGCTTTCAGCCATGTTGTGCCTGCTTTTCAGGTACTAGTGCCTGATCAACATTGTTGGAGTGTTACTTTTGTTGTTTTGGTTCTGTGGAATTTTTGTTCTGATAATTCACTTGTTTTTTGTTAGATGTCATCCAACATAGGTGATCCCGAAAGAAAGGAGCAATCTGTTTCACAACAGGAGGATGCAGATGTGGAAGAAGTACCATCTCCATCCATTAGTAATGGCAAGATGAAAAGAAAGAGGATGAAAGATCGCTCAGAAGTTTGGGAGCATTTTTTGAAGAAGGAAACTCCTAGCGGACTAAGAGCTGTATGCAAGTACTGCAGTATGGAGTATAGGTGCAATCCTAAGAAGAATGGTACTAGTCCTTTGTGGGCTCACCTTAATAGATGTCGTAAGTATCCCTACAACACTCCTAAAGATTCAAAGCAAACTCTTCTTTCTTTTAAGGGTGGTAAAGTAGTAGAAGATGGTACAAGTGGTTTAACTTATCATAAATATGATCATGGTAGTATTAGGAAAGCTTTATCTTATATGGTTATTGTTGATGAGCTACCTTTTAAATTTGTTGAGGGACAAGGGTTTAGACATTTCTGTGGTGTAATTGAGCCTAGATTTCATGTTCCTTCAAGAATCACAGTAGCAAAAGACTGTTATGAAACTTATTTAACTGAAAAAAGAAAGCTGAAAAATGTTTTAAAGTGTTGTAGCTCAAGGGTTTCTTTAACCACTGACACATGGACCTCAATTCAGCAAATTAACTACATGTGCCTAACTGTTCACTTTATTGATAATGATTGGAAATTGCCAAAAAGAATTCTAAATTTTTGTCCTATTTCAAGTCATAAAGGTGAGGAAGTAGGGAAAGAGGTTGAAAAGTGTTTACTTGATTGGGGACTTGAGAGAATATTTTGTATAACTGTTGACAATGCTAGCTCAAATGACACTGCAATAGGCTATTTGCGTAGAAAAATTAATGGTTGGAAATCTGGGGTTCTTAAGGGGAAGTTCCTTCACATGCGTTGTGTTGCGCATATAATCAATTTGGTGGTTTCTGATGGTTTGAAAATTGTTAGTGAGTCTATTACTCGTGTTAGGCAAGCTGTGAGATTCATCAAACAATCTCCTGCTAGGTTGCTAAAGTTTAAAAAATGTGTTTCAGAAGAGAAAATCAATTCAAAAAAGTTGTTGTGCCTTGATGTGCCTACTAGGTGGAACTCCACCTATTTGATGCTAAGTGCTGCCATTGAACTTGAGGGTGCTTTTGAGAGATATAGTGAGGAAGACCCTCACTATGTGCTTGAGTTATATGAAAGGGAAGGGAAGGGTCACCCTAATTTTGATGATTGGAGTAATGTCAAAAGGTTTTCTGAATTTTTAGGTGCATTTTATGATCTTACCTTGCGTGTATCTGCTTCTTTGTATGTGACCTCCAATTTATTCTTTCATGAGTTAGTGAATGTTGCTCTATTGTTGAAAGATTTAACTTCAAATGAAGATTTAGATATGGGTCTTATGGCTGAAAATATGAAAGGAAAATATGAGAAATATTGGGGTGACCCGGAGAAGATGAATATGCTCATTTTTATTGCTGTTGTACTTGATCCTCGCTATAAGCTTGATTATGTTGAATGGATGATTTCTGAAATTTATGAATCCAAAGTTGCAACTAGCTTGGTAAATAATTTGAAAGAGGCTTTGAATGCTTTGTATGAGGAGTATCGTGTTGCTTTGGCACCTGATGTGATGAGGGAGGAGGTGTCATCAAGTAAGGATTCAACACAATTTTCTCCCAAACACAAAAAAATTGAGCTTTTAAAGTCTAGATATAAAAAACACAAGTGTGAAAAAGATGGAGATGCTAAGATTGAGTTGGACAAGTATTTGGAGGAGGACACGGAGGATGATAATGATGATTTTGATATTTTGGGGTGGTGGAGGTTCAATAGTGCAAGGTATCCTACAATGGCGAGTATGGCACGAGATGTGCTTGCTGTCCCTATTTCGACAGTAGCTTCAGAGAGTGCATTCAGCACTGGTGGTAGGTTCCTTGATGCTTTTAGGAGCTCCTTAAGTGCAAGGGTCGTTGAAGGTCTTGTTTGTGCTCAAAATTGGCTCCGTTGTTCTCCATTTCCGAATATTGAAGAATGCTTAGAGGAAGTTGAGCGTCTTGAAGAAGGTAATGTAAAAGAGCATTAATCACCCTACATTCATTTTTATATCTACACATAAATATATAATTTTTTAACTTATTTGTTTGTGTTTTGCTAGACTTGGGTAACATGAAAATTGGTGAAGATATCGATCAAGTCTATGTGGATTGATGATGTTGTTCTTCTGCAATATTGAGAAAGAATGCTGCTGTTTTCTGTCTTATGCTGTTGTAGTGTTGTTTGTGCCTTATCCTGCTATTTGAGGACTTCATTATATATTTATGTCCAAGTGTGTAACAAGTGATATAACTCAATATCTATTTCAATTTGGTTTTAAGACTTTAATATTATTATTAGTTATTATGTCATGTGTCAACTATCTAAGTATGGCCAATTTGGTAGTATTAATGGCCTTGTAAGGTTTTAATCTTGTAATGACACTATCGTTTGAAATTGTGAGGTTGTAGGCTTGTAGTAATTGCAATTTGCAAATTGAGCAATTGTTTAAAAATTTCGGATTGGATTGGATCCAAAATTAAAAGACCGAATTATATTGGATTGGATTGGATTGGACTAATATGAAATATGGTTTGGACTGGTTCTCAAATTCAAAGACCGAAATATTTTGGTTTGGATTTGGATTGGGCAATAATCCAAACCGTAGACCGAAGTTTCACCCCTAGTTGGGCCGGATTAGGCCCCTTGCGAGACAAGGCATCAGCAACTCTGTTGGAGGCCCCTGGTTTGTATTGGACCTCAAAATCAAACCCAACAAGTTTCCTCATCGATTTCTGATATTCCCCACCCACCTCTCTCTGTTGGGTAATGTGACGTAGGCTCTGTTGATCAGTCCGGACCAAAAAATGTCAGCCCATTAAGTAATGTTTCCATTTTACAATTGCTAAACAAATGGCCATTAACTCCTTCTCATAGATTGACTTGGATTGGGCCCGAATTCCCAATATCTTGCTGTAGAATGCAATGGGTCGCCCCTCTTGCATCAAGACTGCACCCAACCCATAGCCCGAAACATCGGACTCTAATATGGACTTCCTTGAAAAATTAGGCATGGCTAGTACCGGAGCGGTGGTCATCGCCCTTTTGAGATCGTTAAAGGCCCGAGTAGCCTCTTTATTCCACCCAAACGCGTCCTTCTTGAGTTGGGCCGTGAGCGGCCCGACTATGTGGGCATATCCGGCTACAAACTTACGTTAGTAACCCGTGAGTCCAAGGAATCCTCGCAACTCCCGTAGGTTTTGAGGGCATGGCCATTCCGTTATGGCGGTGACCTTCTCCTTATCCATGGCCACTCCTCCCTTCGAGATCACGTGCCCCAAATAAGCCACCTTCCTTTTCCCAAAAGCACACTTCTTGTAGTTAGCGAACAATTGATGCTCTTCCAACTTCTTGAGAACCTCCTCTTCACTCTTGCTATACACTAATATGTCATCGAAAAACACTAACACGAACTTCTGTAAATAGGGGCGGAAGACATCATTCATCAATGATTGAAACGTAGCCGGGGCATTAGTTAGGCCGAAGGGCATAACTAGAAATTCATATTGACCCTCATGGGTATGAAATGCGGTCTTGTGAGTGTCTTCGGGCTTGACCCGAATTTGGTGATATCCGGATTTGAGGTCCAACTTGGAAAAGATGATGGCGCCATGCAATTCGTCCAAAAGCTCATCTATGACCGGAATGGGGTACTTATCTGGCACGGTTTCCTTGTTCAAAGGCTCGGTAATCCACACAAAACCGCCATGACCCGTCCTTCTTAACGAGTAACACCGGGCTGGAAAATGGACTTGTGGATGGGCGGATTATTCCAGCTGCCAACATTTCACCTATGAGCTTCTCGATCTCGTCCTTTTGGGCTTGTGGGTACCGGTATGGCCTCACACTAATGGGGTCACTGCCCTCTTTCAAAGTGATTGCATGCTCATGCTCTCTTTGTGGTGGAAGCCCAGTTGGCATATGGAACACAGCTTTAAATTGCTCCATGAGGCCCACTAAGAACTCAGGTAGTGGCCCACTTCTTTCCTCATCTTCTTCTGCCTCACCTTCCTTCTCTATTCTGTTGATCTCTACCCACAACCCACCACCATTTTTAGTCAGAGTTTTTATCATGGCCTTCAGGGAGACCGGTGTCCTCGCCAACGATGGGTCACCCTGCAGTGTAACCGGTTCGCCGGCCACCTTGAAACACATCTGATGTGTCTTCCAATTGGTAGTTACTTCCCCCACCTTTTCTAACCACTGGATACCCAAAATCACATCTGCATTTCCCAATCCTAGCGGCAAGAATTCTTTCTTAATGGTGACCCCGCCGTTCAATTGCAACCGGACCCCCTGGCACTTCCCTCTCCCTTTGACGGTTTCACCGTTCCCTAGCGAGACCCCAAATTTGCGGTCCCCCGTGACCGGTAATCCCTCCTCACAAACCACCGTGTTGGATATGAAATTATGGGTGGCCCCCAAATCCACCATCACCACCACCGCCCTTTTTCCCACCTTCCCTTTTAACTTCATCGTTTTGGGGTTAGAGGTACCCACCACTGAGCATAACGATACCTCATCTTGGGGTTCGTTCCCCCCGTCGCTGTCGCTCCCTTCCAACTCGTCCTCGTCGTTTCCAGCGGCGATGAGAACACTCAGTTCCCTCCTTTTACAGCGGTGCCCAACTCCCCATCTCTCGTCACATCGAAAACAGAGCCCCTTGGCCCTCCTCTCCTGCAGCTCCGCCTCCGTCAACCTCCTTGTTCCTCCACTTTCTCTGGACGCGGTGTTAGGCGTGGGTTTAGCCATGCTGGCTGAGCCCTGTGATTCAGGGGCCCGTGGCCATGGTTTGCTCGTGGCGCTGTGAGTGGGCGTCCCGTATGCCTGAACCAGGCTAGTTCTGAATTGGGTGGGGTGAGAAGAGCTCATGGCGGCTCCACTCCTCACGGTGCTTAGGGGTCCCTTCCTCCCTTGCCCCACCTTGTTCCATTCTTCGATCCTTCCCGCCATATCCATTGCTTACTCAAGATTATAGGGGTTGAGCAACCTCAACTCCGCCTTGATGTCGTCCTTGAGTCCATTGATGTACTGCCCCATCATAAGGCTTTCGGGTACATCGTCGAGTGGGTAAGCTAGCTCGATAAACTTCCTCCGGTATTCCTCCACGGTGGTGGTCTAAGTCACCGCTAGCCACTGCTCATGCAAGGAGCCAACGTGCGAGGGTCGAAACTCCTTAAGCAACCTTCTCCTCAGATCATCCCACCCCGCGAAAGGTCGTCGTTTGTGCTCCCACTGGAACCATTTAAGGGTTGTCCCGTCCATTGACACCACAGCTACCTCTAATTTCTCCTCCTCGGTCAATCTATGAAAATCGAAATAAATCTTCGCGCGCAATAACCAACTGTCAGGGTCGTTCCCCTCAAAAACAGGCATCTCCATCTTCCTAGGCTTCCATCGACCTCCGTTATCCTGTCCACCCCCATCCCAAGCTTGTTGTCCCCTTTCTCCTCCTTGATTCATCCTCTCCATGGTGCCCTCTCCGTGACGGAACGGATGGCGGCTATCCCCTTGTGTCTCCCTACCTGTGATGAGGGCCCTAATCTCTGTTTGGAATCGCTCCCAATTTTGTCGTTCTATGTTGCCTTGAGCTTCCTGTGTCTTGCGGAAACGAGTGATCCTCCCCTCGAGTCTTGTCGTGGCGGCATTGAGGGCCTCTTCTTGCGACTTCCGTTCTTCTTCTCTCCTGAGTGGAAACTCCTCCTGCAGCGCCTTCTGTGCCGTTTCGATAGCCCGTGCTACCACTTCAGATACGGTTCGAGTGATGGACTCCTCCTGTGTCCCAATCTTGCCTTCTAACGCGGTCAACTGGGAACTAACTTCTTCGAATTTCTCTTCCATGTTCTCCAGTCGTTGCGAGTTTGAGGACACCATTTTCGTCCTGCTCTGATACCAGGTGAGATGTACAGGCTAACTTTTAATTCAAATTAGTTAAGAATTAATATAATCTATTGGATTAAGGAAGAATGGTTGATTAATTGGAAGTCAGCTCATTCATGACTTGAGGCCATGAGTCTCAAAATACAGTAGCTTGAGGCTACAACTCTCTTGTTTGTCTTTTCTAATTTCTACTCCCTTCCCTACTTACCGTTACATGCTTAAGTACAGACAATTCAAAAGTGTTCTTCCTAAACTAGAATTATATGAACGCATAAGTGAACTCTGAACATTCCCCTTTAGTTGTAGTTGTCTGCTTCCTCTTCATAGATTTTGTCTGCTTCTTCATAATCAGCCTTGGTTGTTGTGTTTTTGGCAAAGTTTCAATTCCGCCACGAAAGACTCGAGGGGAGGATCACTCGTTTCCGAAAGACACAGGAAGCTCAAGGCAACATAAACGACAAAATTGGGAGCGATTCCAAACAGAGATTAGGGCCCTCATCACAGGTAGGGAGACACAGGGGATAGCCGCCATCCGTTCCGTCACGGAGAGGGCACCAGGAGAGATGAATCAAGGAGGAGAAAGGGGACAACAAGCTTGGGATGGGGTGGACAATAACGGAGGTCGTGGAAGCCTAGGAAGATGGAGATGCCTGTTTTTGAGGGGAACGACCCTGACAGTTGGTTATTGCGCGCGAAGATTTATTTCGATTTTCATGATTGACCGAGGAGGAGAAATTAGAGGTAGCTGTGGTGTCATGACGGGACAACCCTTAAATGGTTCCAGTGGGAGCACAAACGACGACCTTTCGCGGGGTGGGATGATCTAGGAGAAGGTTGCTTGGAGTTTCGACCCTCGCATTGGCTCCTTGCATGAGCAGGCTAGCGGTGACTTAGACCACCACCGTGGGGAATACGGAGGAATTTTATCGAGCTAGCTTACCCACTCGACGATGTACCCGAAAGCCTTATATGGGGCAGTACATCAATGGACTCAAGGACGACATCAAGGCGGAGTTGAGGTTGCTCAACCCCTATAATCTTGAGTAAGCATGGATGGCGGGAAGGATCGAAGAGGGAACAGGTGGGGCAAGAGGAAGGGACCCCTAAGCACCGTGAGGAGTGGAGCCGCCATGAGCTCTTCTCACCCCACCCAATTCAGAACTACCTGGTTCAGGCATACGGACGCCACTCACACCGCGCCACGAGCAAACCATGGCCACGGCCCCTGAATCACAGGGCTCAGCCAGCATGGCTAAACCCACGCCTAACACCGCGTCCAAGAAGTGGAGGAACAAGGAGGTTGACGGAGGCGGAGCTGCAGGAGAGGAGGGCCAAGGGGCTCGGTTTTCGATGTGACGAGAGATGGGGAGTTGGGACCGCTGTAAAAGGAGGGAACTGAGTGTTCTCATCGCCGCTGGAACGACGAGGACGAGTTGGAAGGAGCGACAGCGACGGAGGGGGAACGAACCCCAAGATGAGGTATCGTTATGCTCAGTGGTGGGTACCTCTAACCCCAAAACGATGAAGTTAAAGGGAAGGTGGGAAAAAGGGCGGTAGTGGTGATGGTGGATTTGGGGCCACCCAAATTTCTATCCAACACGGTGGTGTGAGGAGGGATTACCGGTCACGGGGGACCGCAAATTTGGGGTCTCGCTAGGGAACGGTGAAACCGTCAAAGGGAGAGGGAAGTGCCAGGGGGTCCGGTTGCAATTGAACGGCGGGGTCACCATTGAAAGAATTCTTGCCGCTAGGATTGGGAATGCAGATGTGATTTTGGGTATCCAGTGGTTAGAAAAGGTGGGGGAAGAACTACCAATTGGAAGACACATCAGATGTGTTTCAAGGTGGCCGGCGAACCGGTTACACTGCAGGGTGACCCATCGTTGGCGAGGACACCGGTCTCCCTAAGGCCAGATAAAAACTCTGACTAAAAATGGTGGTGGGTTGTGGGTAGAGATCAACAGAATAGAGAGGAAGGTGAGGCAGAAGAGATGAGGAAAGAAGGGGCACTACCTGATTTCTTGATGGGCCTCATGGAGCAATTTAAAGCTGTTTCATATGCCAACTGGGCTTCCACCACAAAGAGCATGAGCATGCATCACTTTGAAAGAGGGCAGTGACCCCATTAGTGTGAGGCCATACCGGTACCCCACAAGCCCAAAAGGACGAGATCGAGAAGCTCATAGGTGAATGTTGGCAGCTGGAATAATCCCCATCCACAAGTCCATTTTCCAGCCCGGTGTTACTCGTTAAGAAGGACGGGTCATGGCGGTTTTGTGTGGATTACCGAGCCTTTGAACGGAAACCGTGCCAGATAAGTACCCCATTCCGGTCATAGATGAGCTTTTGGACGAATTGCATGGCGCCATCATCTTTTCCAAGTTGGACCTCAAATCCGGATATCACCAAATTCGGGTCAAGCCCGAAGACACTCACAAGACCGCATTTCATACCCTAGGGGTCATATGAATTTCTAGTTATGCCCTTCGGCCTAACTAATGCCCCGACTACGTTCATCATTGATGAATGATGTCTTCCGCCCCTATTTACAGAAGTTCGTGTTAGTGTTTTTCGATGACATATAGTGTATAGCAAGAGTGAAAGGAGGTTCTCAAGAAGTTGAAGAGCATCAATTGTTCGCTAACTACAAGAAGTGTGCTTTTGGGAAAAGGAAGGTGGCTTATTTGGGGCACGTGATCTCGAAGGGAGGAGTGGCCATGGATAAGGAGAAGGTCACCGCCATAACGGAATGGCCATGCCCTCAAAACCTACGGGAGTTGCGAGGATTCCTTGGACTCACGGGTTACTAACGTAAGTTTGTAGCCGGATATGCCACACATAGTCGGCCGCTCACGGCCCAACTCAAGAAGGACGCGTTTGGGTGGATAAAAGGCTACTCGGGCCTTTAACGATCTCAAAAGGGCGATGACCACCGCTCCGTTACTAGCCATGCCTAATTTTTCGGAAGTCCATATTAGAGTCCGATGTTTCGGGCTATGGGTTGGGTGCAGTCTTGATGCAAGAGGGGCGACCCATTGCATTCTACACAAGATATTGGAATTCGGGCCCAATCCAAGTCAATCTATGAGAAGGAGTTAATGGCCATTTTTTAGCAATTGTAAAATGGAAACATTACTTAATGGGCGTACATTTTTTGGTCCGGACTGATCAACAGAGCCTACGTCACATTACCCAAAGAGAGGTGGGTGGGGAATATCAGAAATCGATGAGGAAACTTGTTGGGTTTGATTTTGAGTCCATACAAAACCAGGGGCCTCCACAGAGTTGCTGATGCCTTGTCTCGCAAGGGGCCTAATCCGGCCCAACGGGGTGAAACTTCGGTCTACGGTTTGGATTTTTGCCCAATCCAAATCCAAACCAAATATTTCGGTCTTTGAATTTGAGAACCAGTCCAAACCATATTTCATATTAGTCCAATCCAATCCAATCCAATATAATTCGGTCTTTTAATTTTGGATCCAATCCTCCGAAATTTTTAAACAATTGCTCAATTTGCAAATTGCAATTACTACAAGCCTACAACCTCACAATTTCAAACGATAGTGTCATTACAAGATAACCTTACAGGCCATTAATCCTACCAAATTGGCCATACTTAGATAGTGACACATGAGATAATAACTAATAATAATATTAAAGTCTTAAAACCAAATTGAAATAATAACTAATAATAATTTAAAGTCTTAAAACCAAATTGAAAATAGATATTGAGTTACATCACTTGTTACACACTTGGACATAAATATATATGAAGTCCTCAAATAGCAGGTAAGGCACAACAACACTACAACAGCATAAGACAGAAAACAGCAGCATTCTTTCTCATATTGCAGAAGAACAACATCATCAATCCACATAGACTTGACGATATCTTCACCAATTTCATGTTACCCAAGTCTAGCAAAACACAAACAAATAGTTAAAAAATTGTATATTATGTGTAGATATAAAAATGATGTAGGGTGATTAATGCTCTTTACATTACCTTCTTCAAGACGCTCAACCTCCTCTAAGCATTCTTCAATATTCGGAAACGGAGAACACGGAGCCAATTTTGAGCACAAACAAGACCTTCAACGACCCTTGCACTTAAGGAGCTCCTAAAAGCATCAAGGAACCTACCACCAGTGCTGAATGCACTCTCTGAAGCTACTGTCGAAATAGGGACAGCAAGACACATCTCGTGCCATACTCGCCATGGTAGGATACCTTGCACTATTGAACCTCCACCACCCCAAAATATCAAAATCATCATTATCATCCTCCGTGTCCTCCTCCAAATACTTGTCCAACTCAATCTTAGCATCTCCATCTTTCACACTTGTGTTTTTATATCTAGACTTTAAAAGCTCATTTTTTTTTGTGTTTGGGAGAAAATTGTGTTGAATCCTTACTTGATGACCCCTCCTCCCTCATCACATCAGGTGCCAAGCAACACATACTCCTCATACAAAGCATTCAAAGCCTCTTTCAATTATTTACCAAGCTAGTTGCAACTTTGATTCATAATTCAGAATCATCCATTCAACATAATCAAGCTTATAGCGAGGATCAAGTACAACAGCAATAAAAATGAGCATATTCATCTCTCCGGTCACCCCAATATTTCTCATATTTTCCTTTCATATTTTCAGCCATAAGACCCATATCTAAATCTTCATTTGAAGTTAAATCTTTCAACAATAGAAAACATTCACTAACTCATGAAAGAATAAATTGGAGGTCACATACAAAGAAGCAGATACACCGCAAGGTAAGATCATAAAATGCACCTAAAAATTCAGAAAACCTTTTGACATTCTCCAATCATCAAATTAGGGTGACCCTTCCCTTCCCTTTCATATAACTCAGCACATAGTGAGGGTCTTCCTCACTATATCTCTCAAAAGCACCCCTCAAGTTCAATGGCAGCACTTAGCATCAAATAGGTGGAGTTCCACCTAGTAGGCACATCAAGGCACAACAACTTTTTTGAATTGATTTTCTCTTCTGAAACACATTTTTTAAACTTTAGCAACCTAGCAGGAGATGTTTGATGAATCTCACAGCTTGCCTAACACGATAATAGACTCCTAAACAATTTTCAAACCATCAGAAACCACCAAATTGATTATATGCGCAACACAACGCATGTGAAGGAACTTCCCCTTAAGAACCCCAGATTTCCACCATTATTTTTTCTACCAAATAGCCTATTGCAGTGTCATTTGAGCTAGCATGTCAACGTTATAAAAAATATTCCTCTCAGTCCCCAATCAAGTAAACACTTTTCAACCTCTTTCCCTACTTCCTCACCTTTATGACTTGAAATAGGACAAAAATTTAGAATTCTTTTGGCAATTTCCAATCTTATCAATAAAGTGAACAGTTAGCACCATGTAGTTAATTTCCTGAATTGAGGTCCATGTGTCAGTGGTTAAGAAACCCTTGAGCTACAACACTTTAAAACATTTTTCACGCTTTCTTTTCAGTTAAATAAGTTTCATAACAGTCTTTTGCTACTGTGATTCTTGAAGGAACATGAAATCTAGGCTCAATTACACCACAGAAATGTCTAAACCCTTGTCCCTCAAACAATTTAAAAGGTAGCTCATCAACAATAACCATATAAGATAAAGCTTTCCTAATACTACCATGATCATATTTAATAGTTAAACCACTTGTACCATCTCTACTACTTTACCACCCTTAAAAGAAAGAAGAGTTTTGCTTTGAATCTTTAGGAGTGTTGTAGGGATACTTACGACATCTATTAAGGTGAGCCCACAAAGGACTAGTACCATTCTTCTTAGGATTGCACCTATACTCCATACTGCAGTACTTGCATACAGCTCTTGTCCGCTAGGGAGTTTCCTTCTTCAAAAAATGCTCCCAAACTTCTGAGCGTCTTTCATCCCTCTTTCTTTTCGTCTTGCCATTACTATGGATGGAGATGGTACCTTCTTCCACATCTGCATCCTCCTGTTGTGAAACAGATTGCTCCTTTCTTTCGGGATCACCTATGTTGGATGACATCTAACAAAAAACAAGTGAATTATCAGAACAAAAATTCCACAGAACCAAACAACAAAAGTACACTCCAACAATGTTGATCAGGCACTAGTACCTGAAAAGCAGGCACAACATGGCTGAAAGCCCTTGTTTATGCCATTTGTAATCGCAAATATTACAGAGATTGGCTTAATAACAACAGTAATGCAACAGTAATACAGCAGAAGGACAACAGGACAACCTCAACTTGGAATCCACAGAAGGCGACTTTCGCTGGCAAAGAGTCATTCAAATTCAATCACTGGCGATCTTTTCAAAAATCACAAAATTTTTATGAATATGTTTCTTATATATAGATAATTCCTCTTTGAATTTTAGTCCATTATGGCTGCTAGATTCTGATTTCACAATAACAATAATTAACTATGTACTTTACAATCATAACAAATTACAGGAACTGAAGCCGGCGGATAACATCAAGACTGCAGAACATATATACATCTTCATTCGACGTGTATGAATCAACTATAACCAACTCATTCTAATTAAATAGCTTAATCAACAGCATTAACAAAACACACATACTATCAATTCATAATATCTTTCTAACCCTATATATTAACCACAATATTAGGCCCACAGCAGAAAGCTAACTAATATCGCCCATAGTTCTTAAAGGGCCATAACAGAACATTTACCCAGAGAAACGCTCAAAGCAAATTTACTAGTGTTGAACATATCAAACTTGCACAAAATCCAATTTAGTTCTATAGTAAATAAATTGGATATTTTACCAGTATACATGCTTCATTGTTTTTATCGGAATATATAATTAAGTACAAATAGTAAAGGGACTACTACTGTCTACTACTTTACTAAGATTTTATACACTTTGAGAGACCATAATGTTCATACAGCCATACAGGCTCATCTGTAGTAGAAACTGATTTATCCCCATCTTCCTTTTTTGTCTAGCGTTTTCATGCCCCATCAGTCTATTAATTCATTAAATCAATAATACACAAACAAGCTTCCAAGTAAATTAAATTAATCACAAACTAATCAAATTAAACACTATATAATTCACATCTACCCAAAACTCAACATCAAATTATCCCTAATTAAAAACAATTAACCAACAATAAAACAGTATGAAAAAAAAAACGAAAGTTCAAAAGGAACTGTTAATGGCTCATCATGTTAACAGTCCAAATATCAGTAATATTACAACAAATTGCAACAACTGTTAATGGCACACAGACAAAATAATCAAAATAATAAAATTAAATTAAAAAATTACCTGAAAGAAAATATCAGTAGGCGAATTTGTTGATGGCCAACAAAATATCAGAAAAAATATAATCGCCGAGAAGAAAATATCAACAAGAATTTGTTGATGGGTTATGCTTGATATAATCGCCGAGAAGAAAATATCAAAGAAGAGGAAAGCTGGAATTAGGAATTAGAAAGTATCAGAATGAGGAAAGCTGGAACTGGAAGAAAGGATTAGGGTTTAGGAGTTTTGGGCCTAACAAACATTGGGCTTAGTAGTTAGTAGTTCTAATAATATTTCGGTGTTCGGTCTTAAACCGAGGACGAATAGGGGAAACCGAATCCCAAACCGAAGTCCAAATTATCAAAAAATTGCAGTCCAAACCGCCCCAATAAAAAAGTAATCCAATCCAAATTTTTAATTGATTGTTTTGGTTTGGTTTTCGGCTTTAATCCGATTTTGTTTCACCCCTAGGCCCACTGAACACCTTGGTCCACTTTTTAGAATATTAATTGGAATGGGGAGTTAGAAGCTGAATTAGAAGCATGATGGGATTGGAAATTGAAGACTGATATTAAGGCTGGAAATGGGGAAATCAAGGGTTCACCTTGAAGGAGAGAGACTCCTCTACAAAGGGCGGACAGTCTACACCCAAGGGATCGAAATTTATTCCCCGACTCCTGCATAATATCACGACACACCCCACTGGAGGCATGAAGGGAGGTGAAAACTTACATCCGCGTGGCGGTGGAGTGTTTTTGGCCGGGTATGAGGAAGATGGTGGGGGAATATGTAAGGTGGTGCGACCCTGTGCAGCGGAGTAAAAGCTCACAGCAGCAACCGGCGACCTGTTGCAGCCCCTGCCTATTCCAACGCAGTGTGGAATGACATCTCCATGGATTTCATAGAGGGTTACCACTCTCAAAAGGGTGATTCGATATTAGTGGTGGTGGATCGTTTGTCAAATATAGTCACTTGGGCTTCGACTCCCTTCAACGAACTCAAGGTCGCGGAGGTGTTCATCAAGGAATAGTGAGTTACATGATTTCCGGTATCGATATTTTTGGATCGTGATCTAGTATTCAGTGACATATTTTGGCGTGATTTATTCGCGACTACAAGGTACTCATCTCAACGCAGCATCGCCTACCATCTCCAGACCGACGCCAAACGGAGAATGTTAACAGGATTGGAGACCTACCTTCGCTGCTTCTCTCCACTATTCACCCTCCAATGGGCCCAGTGGCTCGCCTGGGCGGAGTATTCATATAATACCTCACCCCACTCTGCTACGAAGATGACCCCGTTTAATGTAGTGTATGGCAGGGACCCCCCGAGGCTTATGAGGTTGGGACATGGTCAAACCCCATTAGATCGTTTGGAGGAATGGCTGAAGGAACGAGATTACATGCTGGACGAATTGCGCTTGAACCTCTCTCGCGCCCAACAAATCATGAAAAGGTATGCGGACAACCGTCAACGGGAGGAGAGTTTTGAAGTGGGTGGAAGTATTCTTGAAAATACAACCATATCGTCAACAGACCTTGGCACAGGTCTTTCGAAAAGCTCGCTGCCTGCTACTATAGGCCGTTCAAGTGGTCCAGAAGATGGGAAGGTCGCATACAAATTGGAACTGCCCCCCACGAGTAAAACACCACCCCGATTTTTCACATATCGCATTAACGCTATCCGTCGGGACTGTTCCGGTGAATCCGACCTTGCCGGCCCAATTGTCTACGGAATTGGAATGGTTGGGGGAACCAGGCCATCAAAGAAGTGCGGTGGCGCACCAAGCCCGGCACGAAACCATTTGATGTGCTAGTGCTATGGAAAGGATTGCCAGAGTTTGAAGCTACTTGGGAGGACGGGGAAGCCATGGCACAACGTTTTCCCTCCTTCCACCTTGAGGACAAGGTGAATATCCGGCGGGGGAGTGATGAATAGACCAATAGACCAAGGTCATGTGAAGCAGCCCCTCAAAGTGTATACACGAATAAAGAAGTCTATGATCATGGTCCAAGAGTCAACTTTGCCAAAAACACAACAACCAAGGCTGATTATGAAGAAGCAGCCAAAATCAATGAAGAGAACAGACAACTACAACTAAAGGGGAATGTTCAGAGTTCACTTTTGCGTTCATGTATTCTAGTTTAGGAAGAACACTTGATTGTTTGTACTTAAGCATGTAACGGTAATAGGAAGGGAGCAGAAATTAGAAAAGACAAACAAGAGAGTTTAGCCTCAAGCTACTGTATTTTGAGACTCATGGCCTCAAGTCATGAATGAGCTGACTTCCACTTAACAACCATTCTTCCTTAATCCAATAGATTATATTAATTCTTAACTAATTTGGATTACAATTAGCCTGTACATCTTAAGATGTCTAGCGAGTTAAACAACTCTCCAGGCCACCTCTAGTGGCAAATTGATGATAAAAAAATGTGATCAGCTCTCAACACAGCATTGATACATAGGGCAGCAAGGAACAGTCGGTTGACCACGCCTCACAAGTCTATCGCTTGTGATGAGTCTATTCTATTTCATTAGCCATACAAAAAGCTTTGCATTGATTCAGTCATTCCATATCCACTTATGCCGACAGACTAAGGATGGTCACCTTAAGGAAGTTATAACTTTAGCAGTAATATACCTTTCTTCCATCCCCTGTCTTAACAAATGAAGCATGCAGAACTTAACCTTACATACTTGGTGCCAATACCAGTTAGCAGAAGAAGAGGGATGATAAGACCACCAATCTAGGCTTACCTTCCGATAGACACGCGAGTACTCACCCATTTACCCACATTTAGCTTTGTCTTCAATATGCCACACATAGATATGGGCAATTTGGGTACTTCTCCATTCTTTTGTCTTCTTAATATAGCAGCACCTTTTCAGATTTGGGAAAGGATAGGAGAAAGCTACTTCATGTTTCTTCTTTGTTGGCAAGTTAAATTGATGAAACTTCCTCTCGTATCTCTCTCTCGTGTCTTGTAGGTTCTAGAGTTATCCGGCTATCAATTTAGCTATGGATATTTTTTTCCCTTTTAAATTAAAAAAATTACTGCAGTGTATAGTTATTAGTTTCAGGTCACAAACATTAGTTATGCTGGAATTAAAAATTCAAACCACATTCCGTTGATTAACTATATAGATGACAATAGCTATAGTAAATTGTATAATTTCTTTGGATATGTTTTGTTGTTTTTCTGTTTGTTTAAGGGTTCACACATACATATCGATCATTCTAAAATTTAAGTCCGTCAAAGTTATGTTGTCCTTGCTTAATTTAGAGAATTGAGTGTTACTATACTTTGAATAACTTCTGCTAAACTTATTAATGTAACTACATTTTTGAGTAGGCATCATAAAAAAAAAAAAACCTGATATTAATTCAGTAGTAAAATATTGTAAACTTGGGTTAATTATTAATATCATGATATCATTACCTTGGACTGTACAAGCAAGAAGCGAGTAAATGACTATTGGTCTTTTTTTTTTTTTTGTATTTCAGTTTTTGTACGAAAGCCCTGAAAGGAAGGAACAAATGTGGTTGCGGGAAATGTCTCTCAATTAGCTGTTGGCGGCACTCCCTTAAGACAGTATGGATTGAAAACATAGGAAGGGTCAAGGATGATACAAAGCTATAAAATTTCTTTAAGAAGATAGGATGGATGGGAATGTAGATGCTTTAACAAAATGCAGGGCCTGAGCATTGAGTTGAAGACGATAATGGCCTGTATGTGCGGCCACCTTATGGTCTACACAACTATGCCTCTATTCTTGCAACCACACCTAATTGGCCTAAACTTTAGGAGTTGCAGGCTTATTATATCTTCAACTTTCTTATCTAGTAAAAAATAATCATATAAATATAAATAAATTTGGCTATATCTTCAAAGGCAGTAGGAATGCATACACTACTACTCCGAGGTTTAGAAATGTATTTTGTGCGTGGATTACTATTAAAATCATATGTGGTACTTCTTTACTTAATAGTTGTGTTTTGTTTCTATAGGAACACTTAAGGGGGGGGGGGTGAATTGCTGTGTGGGAACTTGTATGCGGAATTTAAACTATTTTGAGCGAATTAAAGAGTACGAGTGATTATTAGGAGAAAAACTCCTTGGCCCTAAGAGAAAACTCCACTTCTATTATAGGCAGCTGTAACAGTTATTACAACCTAAATTCTCTAATTTCCCCTCGTCAGTTCCTGTACGAACTTGATTCTCATTCTCACTCTTTATCCTCTCCGCTTCTCTTTCTCTTTTTCTCCACTCTTCTCTAGTTCTCACACTTCTCCTTTTTCTCACTAATTACAACTCAATTCTGACTCTATACATTGAAAAGACCTTTTAAACTGGACTGGAACACACACATCAAAACATGTACTCGTTAAATACCCAATGTGTTCTCTGATGTTCTTCTCCACTCCTCTTCTGAATTTCTTGGAGTATTATAGAATGGTTCTGGCTTGTAATCTTCAGTCTTCACCACGTTCTCTGCTCGTCCACTACTCCACGATTTCTTCCACTATCCCAAGTATGTAGACCACGAAAATAGGTCTTTTGACTTGACTAATTTAACCGCTTTATCTTGCCCATGAACCCATGACTTTACCTACAATCTAGGATGCTTACACTTTTCTTGACTTGTTAAAAACCCTAGATGCCGTTTTTATTCTTCAGCAAATCAGCCCAATAAATTAACCTAGACCCTTCGTAGGATGATTCGTACTTGCTTTTAGGTTTGATGTTCCAATCTGATTGAGTCTCCAATGTAATTACTAAGTTCCTAGAAGATTATGCTTATAATCTTCTTGGAAATTCTCTCTCTTTACCAAGACACTTCATGTGGATGTCTTGACTTTGTTCGCCGTTCCTCCTGTAGAACAGATCTATTCTCGCAGCTTGTTCCTACATAACTGTGTTATAAGGAACTTCTTTTCTTTCTTCTGTGTTCCTTTGCAATATTCTGCCTAGGAACTTCTCCATGAACTTGGTTGTTTAGCTTGTTACGTTCCTTCAATATTGCTCCAAGTTCCTTACACTTTGAACCTGTGAATCTCATAGAAACCAAAGTATATATTAGTTAAGCTTGTTTGTGTTAGTCATCATCAAAACTTTTCTTTCAATTCATAGAGCACAATTTGCTGCCTAAAACCTGTATCGTTCTATATATAGGTGAAAGAATGTTGCAACTTTACATTTTGTTATGCCTGCTGCCTAGTTGTAAGCTTATTGAGTGCATCTCAAATCATCATCAGATAATGTAGTTTTGTCGAAAAGATTTAGTTATGTGAGTTGTGAGGTTATAATAGTATAGGACTTGTTAACGTTTCGTAGAGCGACTTAGCGATCTAGGTATGGTTTTACTTTGCTCTTCTAATTTCAACTGCGACTACACATAATATTATGAAAAAGGTGGATGCTAACGCATTCCTGTACCAAAGGAATAGTTATGATTTGCTATGGTTGAAATGGTTTAAGGTGAAATACAAAACACCTGAGTTTGGGATGATATGAGTTTTTGACATATGATTCCTAGAATTCACTATACATTCTCTAAAAACTAATGAAAATAATAGAGGATTCTCAGCAATTTAAAATCCTGCGAATAAAAAAACCTGCATCTATCTTATTTCTTTACCCATACTTAGGATCATAGTTGCATAAAACATTTTAAGAAACAAAGTAATGTGAATTGAATTACCCACACCTATTGTCCAACAATAACTTGAGAAAGATTGTTAACTAGTTACACATTCTTCAATCATCAAAGCTTATATTATATTATTTTCCTGGACATTTACACTAGGAAACAATTTTGACATTTTTCTTTGACACAACACAGGTATAGGTTAGGCGGCATAGGATTGCATCATTAAAACTACCCCAAGCTATAGCACGAGCAACATAAAAGAAAAGGCATAAAAGATGCACTACACAGGTCTGATATGCATCCTATTCTGGATGGTTAGAGACTCTGGACAAGGAGCAAGCCACAACAGAGATGTACAATCGAAACTTTATCACCACATTAAACTTGAAGACAGCATATAGGGGAGCACATGCAACACTTTGCCCTTTTTAACTGTTTTGGGGATTAAAAAATCCTATATATAGTTGATACCCCGCTGCAAAATGTCATCAATAGGCAGCAAAATACAAGTAAATAATGTTATAGAGACAACACATATAAAACCTAGTATTATATTAGTTAAATTAAAGTTGAATATGTCAAAGTAATTACCATAAGACATATTAGTTGCATTAACAAACCGCACATAGAAAATAACCATTATGTGTATGTAAGGTTTCGCAAAACGAGAAATCTTTTAACATGTGGTCATCAACCAAAAGTCTACAGTTCGAGTATGGACTGCAATACGTAGGGGTATGTAGAGGTTCCAGCATCGGACCGGGACCGTATTGGACTAGAAACCCGAAATCCTTGAATTTTACAGACCGGAGATGACCATGAATTTTTACGTTCTGGGTCAGGTCTTGGACCGTTCGCAATAAAGTAACGCTATTATTGTTAAAATGCAACTAAAGACCTGTTGGGACATGTTCTTGGATCTATTCTGGACCTATTAACGCGTTCTTGACCTGTCGGACTCCGTTAGACTGTTTCTTGTAAGTTTCTTTATATATCAATATATTAGTCGGTCCATGTGGTCCCCCGGCCAAAAATCCAAGTTCCATTCGGAAACCTGCGTCAATGATATTAGGCGGATCGAAAACGTACAAAAATCTCAGGTCTGGTCTGGGTCGGTCAAATTCAGGTTCGAGTTGAGGTCTGGACCGGATTTTGCACAGCCCGAGCTATACGTGATGTGAATAAAGTACTTGATACCAATATCCATACCCATCGCACCCGAATTTCAACTCTAACTATCGTCCCCGGAACTAGGCATGGGTTATTTTTTCGAATTCCCTTTCGAAAATTTTTGAGTGGTGCCATGTTCTTCTCCTAAAGAGACACTGGCGACTCGTACTTTAATACATATCGCTCTATCTCCAGTAGAATCTTCAATATCCAGTATACACCATGTTCGCATTTACATACAGC
>PYUH01004018.1:461830-488947 GCA_016808085.1 Suaeda aralocaspica | reverse complement strand
GACTGAGTTCTGAAATCTATAAGGGGTAACACTCAATAAGAGTGACAAGAAGATGTAAAAAAGGTGGACGAAGTCATATAATCAATGGAAGAAAGAATAGCGTACTTAAACATTAGGGTTGGTTCATTGCTGGCTACTATAACCTAGCACCCGCAAAATGCGGCGAGCTAGCAACGATTTTGGGGGAGCGAAACATACGGAACGGAGTAAGGGGCACCGGAGCGAATCTACTACCGACATAGTGTTGCGGGAGAAACGAAATTCTTATCTGCCCCCCTGCGTCACACGGACCAATTGTGCAGCGGTGTTGGCCCAAGTCGGAAGGGTGGATGGACAGAGTGTGAAAAGAGAAGGCGAAAAAGCGAACACACAAAACCGAGTGGATTAGAAAATGGGGGAACGCGCATTCGATGTCAGAATACAGGATGTTATATACATGTCTAATAACATATGCCGATAAGATAAAAGGTTGCCAACAAAAGACTGAGGGTCGCGGGGTGTAACCCACTTGTGAGGGAGGGAACGACAACCGTCCGGCACGGAACACAAGCGAGTGTCATGCCTCATCAGTCAAATGACTAGCAAGTTAAATAAGAATAGGTAAAAGAGAATAGCGGAGGGGGAAGGCGACCGCTTCGTATCTGGGTGCCAGGTGACCATTGAACACGAGCAGGAGCACCGTCATCCAGAGAAAACTCAGACATAGCGCATCCAGCACACCATCTCACGGTCAGGACACACACCTTGGGACAACGCAAATGTGGTGCAATGCATGACGCGTGGCAATAACTCATAGAACTTCAAGCGCCGTCACGAGGGTCCTCAAACGCAGGCGTGCCGCAGCAGGCTTGGTCTACCTAAGGTGTACAGAGAGGAACCATGGAGGAGTGGCAGAGAGACTCTCGCAACTCTTCTGGGCAGGGACACGCTAAAAGCTGAGGCTCTCGAGCGGCGCATGGCCGTGGAGGTAGGGCGACGCATGCGGGGAGAAGCAGAGTTCTGCACGAGCGTGCGGTGGCCCAACCGTGCGTGGGGTATAACTCCGCGGGCCGCGGACAGGGCGAGGGCGCAAGCACCAAGGTGAACCATCGAGGGACAAGCGCATAGCGATGGACAACCGAGCCCGGGGCAGGGGAACGCTCTAGGTCCTGCATGTATCGCATGGTCGTGGGCCGCACGGAGACAGTCAAAACCATGGGCAGCAAGGGGTCAATCAAACTTTAGCGGAGGTGACAACCACGAGGGGACGGGGGGAAGGGCAGACATGTCGCAAAGGGCGGGCCGACGCGTGGGGGATGGCCCGAGGTGGCCGCGGGCTGGCGACGGGACTCTCCTGCATAGACCGGGATCCAGTACGCCAGGCGGGTTGGCGGCAGATAGGAAGAACACTGGGCCGGCTGGGGACGGAGAGGGTTGTGTGTTCTAGGGATGCGACATGATCATGTCGACCTCCACCATTACAGTCTCAAGTCCCAGAGTGGGAGGTTGACATCAAGAACAAGAGTCCTAACTTACGGACCTTTCTTCTCATGTCCTTCACCGCAAGAGAGCAGCTGGGACAGCAGACACCAGAAGCAGTCAGACACTCTCCATCGAGTTAATCGTGTATATCTTGGCAAACTCACTTGCCAATTATGAAATATCTTGCACTAAAGGATTGGAACGCAATTGTAGGAGGACTTCTGAGGAACGGAAACCAACCACCAACAGCACGATACAACGTATGGTACGGACTCACTATCACTATGCACATCATAGAGCACTCCCTCAACACATCCTCAACTGTGCTCCAATACACTTCCGGTTATATCGCATGTTCCGTTCCGCGAAACGAGCACGGTGAGGGAGAGGAACAACAGCATAGACGGGTACCCCACAGAGCGATAGAGGTCGTCGCAATGTGGTGGTGGAGATCAGGGCGAGTGGGATGAAGAGGGGTTAGTCCGATGCGTTAGCGCTGGCACGAGCAGTCACTCAAGCGGAGCGCGAAGAGAGCGCAAGGATGGAGAGCACCCTACGAGCTATCAGCTATCTTGGGCAGTTCCGCTGAAACGCTGTGACAACAGTTTGTGTATAACCATGTTCGGTGTCGAAGCCCACCACCAAGAGGGTGTCTCCAGCGTGCACAAGCCTTAATCAGATACCCTCTTCATGGTAAGAAGAGAGACACAAAAGTCCGCCCTCCAGATCAAAGATCAACACTACTTCTCTACCAACGCGGGTTGCCTTCTTGTCAAGACCCGTAGAGCAATACAGCTGCGGTAGGCTATTGATAATACGCATAACATTCAAACCAGAAATAACACCAGCATCTTTAGTAGCCTGACGTTGTGAGTCATTGAAGTAAGCAGGCACTGTGACAACGGCATTCTTAACAGTTGAACCAAGGTAAGCCTCGGCAATCTCCTTCATTTTGGTGAGGCCATGGATGAAATCTCCTCGACAGCAAACTGCTTCTCCTCACCCTTGTAGTTAACTTGGATCATGGGCTTCTCACCAGGTCCGGAAATAACCTTGAATGGCCAATGCTTGAGTCAGCCTGACTGCTGCGTCGCTGAATTCTCCTTCCAATCAACCTCGTGGCATCTACATTATTATGTATATCAACAGGCAGATCAGAACCTACGCAACGGTAACGGTAGGCAGGTGCACAAACAATATGCATATGAGTAGGTTCAGGGCATACAGCTACGCATCGCACAGGAGCGTAACACCAAGCGAACAGACGGAATCGAGCAAAAATCAACGTGGCGGACAGGTACGACCAAGAGTACGGGCAGTCAAGACACACCGGAAGATGAGGGAGTGTCTCATATCTTATCGTTGGTACAAGCACAAAATACAACAGTCACAAGTCTTAATCCGGAGGGGCGAGGATGGCACATAGAGAGTCAGCGAAGACACACGGACAAAAAACAGGCGGTCGCAAAACACTGGGTGGGAGGACTCGCGCGCAACACACCGGGAAAAAAGATGAGAGATCTTGAGGGGGGGGGGGAATGACACAGAGACCAAGGGATTTTTTTTTAAAAAAAAAAAAAAAAAAAAAAAAAAAGACTTTCGAAGACTATTTACCCAAAAAGAAAAGAAAAAGAAAAAAAAGTTGGACATAGATCATATAATTCATATGTGAAGAAAAATAGGCAGTACTTAAAACTTGGGGGTTCATTGTGCACTAAAACTACTCAAAAAGCTTTAGCTAGACAATTAATTGATCCTTTTAACATATTTTCAACCTTAGCAAATTACTACCTACTTTTGCGTTATTAAGACTAAATTACTATCCACCTTCTTCACAATTACAGTTGCATTTTGCCTCTTGAAGTGTTTAAAGACAAAGAAAAATAGAGTCTAAATCGAACACCAAAATGAGGGATTGAAAATGGTTAAAAGCTTCTTCTATTTCAGAAGAGATTACATGTCCTACAGCCAAAAAATAAATGTTTCCCAAAATAACAGTGGAGTTTTAACCCACTGTAACCACAACCATCTCCAAAAACAATCGATTGTCTAGCTCATAATTCAAATGACTGCAATTTAAATATAATAATTAAAATAGAATAGCTTAGTCGACCTCTTCGATCTTGGGTCCAGGGCCAGTTGAACCAGCAGGACCGTCATCTCCCATATCAGCTCCAGCACCCATGTCACCACCAGCACCTTGGTACATCTTGGCAATGATTGGGTTGCAGATGCTCTCAAGCTCCTTCATCTTGTCCTCAAACTCATCAGCCTCAGCAAGCTGGTTACCGTCAAGCCATTGGATGGTAGTGTCAATAGCATCCTCAATCTTCTTCTTGTCAGCATCAGAAAGCTTAGCTCCAATCTTCTCATCCTTGATAGTGTTCCTCATGTTGTAAGCATAGTTCTCAAGAGCGTTCTTGGCCTCAACCTTCTTTTTGTGCTCCTCGTCCTCTGACTTGTATTTCTCAGCCTCTTGAACCATCTTTTCAATCTCTTCCTTGGACAACCTACCCTTGTCATTGGTGATGGTAATCTTGTTCTTCTGTCCAGTGGTCTTGTCCTCAGCTGAGACATTCAAGATACCATTGGCATCAATGTCAAAGCAAACATTTATCTGAGGAACACCACGGGGTGCTGGGGGAATGCCAGAAAGCTCAAATTTCCCAAGCAAGTTGTTGTCCCTGGTTCTGGTTCTTTCTCCTTCATAGACCTGGATCAAGACACCAGGCTGGTTGTCGGAGTAAGTGGAGAACACTTGTTCCTTCTTGGTAGGGATGGTTGTGTTTCTTGGGATAAGGACAGTCATGACACCACCAGCAGTCTCAAGACCAAGAGAAAGAGGAGTGACATCAAGAAGCAAGAGGTCTTGGACCTTCTCATTTCCTTCACCACTCAAGATAGCAGCTTGGACAGCAGCACCATAAGCAACAGCCTCATCGGGGTTAATACTCTTGCAAAGCTCCTTGCCATTGAAAAAATCTTGCAACAAAGATTGGACCTTAGGAATTCTAGTGGAACCACCAACAAGAACAACATCATGGACGGTGCTCTTGTCCATCTTAGCATCCCTCAAACACTTCTCAACTGGCTCCATACACTTCCTGAATAAATCCATGTTCAATTCCTCGAAACGAGCACGGGTGATGGGAGAGTAGAAATCAACACCCTCAAAGAGAGAGTCGATCTCAATGGTGGTTTGAGCAGTGGATGAAAGAGTCCTCTTTGCTCTTTCACAAGCAGTCCTCAACCTCCTAAGAGCCCTTGGGCTACCACTGATATCCTTCTTGTGCTTCCTCTTAAACTCTTGAACAAAGTGGTTAACCATTCTGTTGTCGAAGTCCTCACCACCAAGATGGGTGTCTCCAGCAGTAGCCTTAACTTCAAAGATACCCTCTTCAATGGTAAGAAGAGAGACATCAAAAGTACCACCTCCAAGATCAAAGATCAACACATTCTTCTCACCAACGCTGGTTGCCTTCTTGTCAAGACCGTAGGCAATAGCAGCTGCGGTAGGCTCATTGATAATACGCATAACATTCAAACCAGAAATAACACCAGCATCCTTAGTAGCCTGACGTTGTGAGTCATTGAAGTAAGCAGGCACTGTGACAACGGCATTCTTTACAGTTGAACCAAGGTAAGCCTCGGCAATCTCCTTCATTTTGGTGAGGACCATGGATGAAATCTCCTCAGCAGCAAACTGCTTCTCCTCACCCTTGTAGTTAACTTGGATCATGGGCTTCTCACCAGGTCCGGAAATAACCTTGAATGGCCAATGCTTGATGTCAGCCTGAACTGATGCGTCGCTGAATCTCCTTCCAATCAACCTCTTGGCATCTACATTATTATGTAAAAAAAGTCAATAATCATAACCATCAACTTAAAAAGTACAGTAGCCAAACAAAACAAAATGAAAGTTCCAAAGTTCCAACATCTAGGCATCTACATCATGTCGAAACAGAAGCAACATACGGAAACAAACAAAATCAAGTTCTTACATATATCCAAACATCAAGAAGACAGCCTAAAGTTAGTATTCCATATTAGTTTTCAAGACAAAACAACAGCACATTCAATCCGATTCGAAGAAGTTCAAATTATTCATCTATACACCTTAAAAAACATGCTTCTCAAAACACTGTTGAAAATGAACAGTGTAACAGTGTTGCATCCGGGCCATTCGTTCAGTTTGATCTCATCTGTTCATTCCTTCCGATTTCATTTCTTCAGTTTCCTTACCCTCTCGTTTCTTTCTCTTCCGCCTCTCCTCTTTTCTTTGTCTCTCTTCCACCTCTGTTAGGGTTTTCTATACTTTCATCTCCTCTTTTTCTCTTCCACCATTTTTGTTGCGACCCTATCCTTTACATCACTTTCTTGCTACCCTTTCCTTTCTGTCATCTATTTGCGACCCTTTCCCTTTTATTTCCTGATTGCATTCTCAATTATACCTTCACTGCTTTGGTAGGGTTTTATTTCAATCTTCAAGATTCATTGCGATTTCAGGTTTGTTAATTTTTCCCTCATTATTGTTAGTTTGATTTTTGATATTTAACTCGATAATTTTTAAATTGTGTGATATGTGTTGAATTTGGTTGTTTTAGGTTGATTTTCAGTTTGAATTTGCTTTCATCAGATCTGAAAAAGTAATTAGCTTCACTTTCTTCTTCCTCTTTCTCGTCGATTAGTCTTGTTGCTTTTTATTTTGGTCTTTTGGTTCTTCTATCTTAGTTTTCAGTTTCAGATTTCTTTATTTTTTATCTGGCTCATGCTTGCAACCCTTTCCGGTGAAAGCAGTTTGTTGCTTTTATTTTTGTAGTTTTCAGTGTCAGATTTTTTATCAAAAGGCATAAATTACGTTAAGCAATTATAGGCGAAAAAATATAAGTAGTACAGTAAATCAGTAATAATAACAAAATGACACATGAGTTGATGAATTCTATTCTTATAGAGTATATGATGAAATACTTAAACCATACGAAAGCAACTTTGAAGAAAAAGGAAAACAATATACCATCACCTCCATTATAAAACACTTCAATAAACATTCAAAGTAGGATACTTTTTCCCTCAGGAAAAAAAATGTAGGCATAACACATGGTTATTTGCCCTATATTTTAACCAAGGTTGAACACAGAGCTTACTAACTATTGCTTTTAACTGTTACTAATTCGTCAAATATCAGAGCTCTACATGTGAATGACTATCGGATCAAAAATTAGATGCTTCAAAATTTGAAGCTTATATATACAAATAAGATTAAGCAAAATCCAAGGCTGTCTATTGCAGAGATTCTCATCTCCATCTTCCTTTTGAAAGAGGCTTGGCGGGAGTGAGCTTCCAGAAATAAGCATGTAATATCATAAGTGTCACAGAAGATAATTAGATAAGTAATATAATAGGATTGATTATTGTATTAAAAAAAGGATACTAGCAACACGAAGTTCAGTAGCAATTAGATCATTTGATCATCTATGCAGCAATTTCTGCTTATAGGCAGTAGCTTCTGAAGGCATAGACATAGCAAAAAAGCCAACCATATGACTATATGAGTTGATTAACAAATCAACAAACTATCAGTATATGACCTACCAAGGGAAGTATTCCCTTTTCACTTCATATTATTATGAATTAGTTTTTTACACTTCCTTTTCCCCTCAAAAGACTTGCATACCGTTTACTGTTGGTGGAGGTGAGACATATTTCTTTAAGGTTTCCTTGATCAGCCTACTAACCAGTATTCCTATATTTTCATTTGTTTTTTAGTTTCACTTTCAGATTTACTCAGGTACGAATTGTTTTGCAATTATAATAATAATAATAATTATAATTATAATTTGTGTTTCAAATTGTGACCTTTAATGTTGTTTGAGCATTTACTTCTTTTGTTTAGGTGTTTTGAGTTTAAACATTTGAAATCCTTTCGTTCATCTCCTTACTCTTGATGTAGTTGTTGATTTTACCTTTAACCTTCGTGACTTCAGGTTTCTTTAAGTTTATTCTGTTAGTGGTGGTTTTAGCTCCATCACCATCTCTATGAAAGGTATAATTTTCAATCCCTTTGATTTTAAAGCTTTAGAGATGCTTATATATGTTGCAATACCTATTCTGTGTTGCTTGATTGGGAGTTTGTTACTGTGTTCAATTGTCATGTTGTATGCTAGGATAGGTATGACAAGAGACCATATATGTTTCTTCCATCACAAACTGCTTGTTGTTGCTTGTAACCCTTTTTTATTGATTCAATAGCTCCTTGCTTTCGTGTTCTTAGTTCACTTTTTAGTTCATTTGGTTTTGAATTTAGTCTGTCCTTGCACTACTTTTAATTGTTGCTTTTGTATTTTTACTTTTCAATATTTGAACTCATGAAATGTAATTAATAAATATATATATGTCGATTTGGACTTCCCACTTATTTTGTTAGGGTTTCCTCTTTTTTTTTTTGTAGGTCTCAGATTTGTTTGGGTTTCTTCTCTTGATTCTTGAACATCAACTTGGTTTATCACATTTTCTGGTATGTTTGCACTTCTGACTTTTCTTTCTTGATTATTATTGCTTATATTGATTTTTGATCTGAAAATAGTTTTAAACTGTTACCGCGATAATTTTATAATCTCTTGTTTGCTTTTTTGTATCAAAAAAAGATGCTATGGTTGTAAACATCTAATCAATTAATTTGATCTTCGATTGCAAATTTGACCACATGTTAATATGATATTTTGTTTACCGTCAATTGCATCGAGTGTCAAAAGGATGCAAATGGAAGTTGGAGATGATTAAGCACGCAAATAGGTCCGACTTTAATAGTAAGACTTTTCGCGTTGCAACATTTGTTGTGATTCTTTGATATAGATTTGCTGAATAAACTAATGAAGTGTTTTAGTTTTAGTGAATAACTAATAAGTAAAGCAGCGAGACTAGAGAGAAGGTCACAAAATCACAAAGCTTACTACGTAGAGGGGATAACCCATTTTTATGTTTTTCCTTGCTTTGTTATATAAATTGTAGCAAAAATCACAGGAAATTAGTGGTAAGGTTTCAATCTTTTTACTCATGTTTTGCTTCTGTTTTTACAGTAGCATGGCGTCTTTCTAAAAATATATTTTAGATGAAATAAAGGAGTTTTCTCATTATTTGCAGGAGGGAAGAAGTCTTGTTTATGGGTTTTGGTTTTTCCTTTCAATTTTAACTTAATTGCAACCCTTTTTTCGTACATCGATCATTTCTTTTGGTTTAATGATTGTGATTTGCTTTTGGGCTGTAGTGTTTGAAGACAGGCGAGGGAGCAGCGGAGGAATTGTTTGCTTCATCAAATTTTAACAACATGAACATGTACAATTTCTTGTGTTTTTTCCATTTAATTACTGCTGTTGTGTGATGTTTGGTGAACCAAGATTGGTGTAATTAATTTAGTTGTTAGCTTGATTTTTGTTATAAGATGTTACGGCTTGAGTTCCTCAACTCCGAATATTTAGATCTAAATTAGTTTGTTCAAATTTCAGAAATATATAGTGCTTGGTACCTCATCAATTTTCTTTTTTTCTTTTTCTTTTTGGGTGATTCCTTGTTTGGGTTCTAGTATAGTTCTGCCATGAACAATTGAGCAGTGTATAATGGTTTTTGCCTTATTTATTTCTTTTGTGGGTTTATGTTAATTGATTGACCGTGGGTATTGATTTCAAAGTTCGACTACCAATGAAATTGAAACTAAAATTTGTGAACTGATTATGCAAGGCTTTCCATTTTCAATTAAACACCAACTTGTATTAGATTTTGGAATTTTCTTTGAATTGCGTTAGTTTATTGAATAGGGATGGAGTCAAGATGATTGAACTTTGTTTATTGTAAGGTAAAACAAGGACAAGAACCAACTGAAGGGGGTGAATAGCAGAGATCGGCTGGAAGGAAGAGAAATATGACAAAAAACACCACATTAATCTCAAGGCACTACTTTCATTACTTCTCAAAAATAAATAAACGTGTAATCCAATTAGACTTTAGGGCAACTAATGCTATGATATTTATGGTAATACAGGTATTTTAGTGAAGCGGGTATTGATTTGACACCTTCTATGACCTTGATTGAAAAAAGTATCAGAGCACAAAGGAAAGCATCACAAATGTAATGTAATTTATAGTTGATTCTTGTACCCAACTAGAGAGAAATATTGATGTATAACTACATTTAGGTTTTCAAATGGAGTTGTTGAAGGCTTGAAGGCATGCTTATATATTAGTTTTTTTTGTTATTATGACAAGTATATATTAGCTTATATTATTTATTATTCTTATATAATTGTTCTTTACACTATGACTTTTGTAACTTCCAATATCTTATTTGATTCGTCTCAATGAATACATTATTAATATTTAATTATTATATATGCAAAGCAAAAAATGTTTCAAGTCAAACAAATGTATCAACATATATGCAAATGAACACGTATAAAACAAATGGGAACAAATGAGGAGTATGTATTAAGTAACCATTAGGTAAGCTACAAACTTGTGCATCCATGCAACTACTACCTCCTAGACAAACAATTTGTGTAGATAATCGACTCAACATCTTGCATTGTGATATATGTGCCATGTTTATTGAAATAGATGTAAACACTGCTCATATAATGCATAATGATACGAATACATACCTAATTAATATATATGTACCAATATCATTTACAATACTATCAACAACAACGATTCACTTTGAACTAGTCATATAAAAAACAGTAAAGTCCCAAAATTAGAACCAATATCAAGGATTGATTTCAAAGTAATGTTAATGCTGCTTAACATAATTATCATAGCGTATTAAATCTATAATCAAAAACTTAATTAAACAGTCAGATGGTACTCTAGCATTAGTCACAAAAATACTCAACCTACATTTGACTTATTGGTCAACGGTTTATATAGGCCATGCCCATAAAAAAATAGCCTAAAGTCAACTATTTGTATGATGCATTCTAGAATAATAATTATACACCAAAAACTAAGCTATTAATATAATAAATGGAAAATCTATAATAGTAATTTCATACTTTTTGCTCGAATTACTAATTTACTACAGCATTAAATTCCTTAAATTAAAATTAAAAAAAAAAAATCAATGAAATTAATAGTAATTTTTCCATTAAAAAAAAAAATCAAATCAAAGTCAATGCAGAATAAAACAGATTGAAATATAAAGTCAACAATATTCAAACAACATGCATTCAACTACAAACATTATAACTAGATTAATTTTAAAAAAAAAAAAAAAAAAGCAGATCTAAAAGAAAACTAATAAACATACCAAAAACAGTGTTAACAGGATTCATAGCAACTTGATTCTTAGCAGCATCACCAATCAAACGTTCAGAATCAGTGAAACCAACATAAGACGGCGTCGTTCTGTTTCCTTGATCATTAGCAATGATTTCAACACGGTCATGTTGCCATACTCCTACACACGAGTAAGTTGTTCCGAGATCGATTCCTATTGCAGGACCTTCTCCCTTTCCAGCCATTACAACTACTAGTTTTAAAAAAGAGAAGTAAAGAGGAGAGAGAGGGGAGTTTGAAGCGGCTTAAGGAGGAAGGAAAATGAGGGGTTAGGTTTTGAAGGGGTTTTTATAGCAATTACTGAAGTTGAAGATAGTCAGATTATGAGGCTTTTTTTTTTTTTCATTTTTCTTTTGTGTAATTATTATTTATTAATGGTTAATTCTAGAATGTTCCGAAAATTGGAATTGTGACCGTTGGATTTGGGAAGGATGAGATTTGATTGAGGGGGTTTTACTTTTTAGCCAATGGATTTAGGTTTTTGTAGTTGTGTGGGGTTAGTGCTACACTGCTGCTTGCTTAAAATGTTATTATGTCCCCACTAATCCACTATAATTATGATAATAATAATTATTATAATTTGAGCGTGTCTTTTGTGCAGCAGGTTGCATCGTCCAAATAATAATGCAATTATGCATGTGAAAATCGTTTTTTTTGTTATGGGTTTTACTGCAATCTTTACTTGCTAGAATAATAATGGTTACATACTTGAATAATAATGATGGTTACTTATTTGAACAATGATAGTTACTCACGTTATAAACTTATTTAAACAACTTTTTACTTATGTGAATTGCAATGATTTTTAATTATTTAAATTGTATGAATTAGTTATTTGAAATTTGAATAATTAGTGATGGTTACTTTTTATAAATATAGAGCTAATTATAAATTAAATATTTGAAATCGAGTTTTGCTTATAGGTTATTTTTTTTAAAATTCGTGGTTACTAAATAATAAAGTGATGGTGAATCATTAGTAATACTCTTGTTAATTACTACTAGTATTATACATGGTTACTTATTTGAATATTGATAGTTACTTGACTAAGCAATGATGATTACTTAACTACTTATTAAGTTGAGGTTACTTGTTATTAAAACCGTGGTTACATAATTGAACTATCATAGTTACGTTTTAGATGAGTTATGGTTACTTAGGAATAATTATGATTTACTAGTATGTTAGTAATACTATGGTTACTTGTAATGAGCAATTGTGTTATTTTTTAGAAGCGTTATGGTTACCAATTACTAATTGTATTGAGGTTACTTGCTATCAGAATAAAGATGATTACATATTCTAATTGCATACGCATTTGTTACTTACTTTAATAATATAGGTTACTTTTTTGGAATATGAATATAAAACTTACAAATTTAATAATAATGTTACTTATAAGAAATCTAATACCATAAGAATCTTAATTCTACAATAAACTAAGAACTTGTATCAAAAGGTTGAATTGAATAATAATAGAGATTTAAGATACTAAAATATCTTGAAATCACATTAAACATCAAACCTTCAATATAGTTGATGTGAAGAATCAAGTTGTAATTGCTAGATTCATTCACAAACCCAAATTGACTAGTTGAATTCGCATAAAAAGGAAGAAGAAAAGAGGAAGAAGAAAGGGAGAAGAAAGAAGAACGCAAATGAGAGGGAGAAACGGCGGCGGCGACTCCGACAGTGGCTAGGTTTCTCTAAAACCCTATAATTTGGGGTTATTTGGGGGTGCCGAACCATTTGGTAACCGTGCGGCTTGTTGCATATAAGATTAAACCTAATAATTTAGGATTAGTTTGATTTAATTATTGGGTTTTTTTGGTGGGGTTGTGTGAGTGATTTTTTTGAAAATTTGAGGTTTGAGTGGTCCATGTGTACTTGTTCTTTTCCTTTTGTTTTTAAGAAAATGTTATAACAATCCTCCCATCCTCTAAACGGCTATGTGTAAGGTGTTAAAGATAAAAATAAATTTTTATTACAAGCATTAATTATACCGTTGCAAGTGTGATTTTTACTTACATCTATAAATTATTACCTAATAAGAAAATATATTAAAATAGATTAGTATTTGTGTAATGCAAGGTTGCGACAATGATTTTCTAAAGTTGATATAAAGTTATATAAAAAACAATAAATTTTTGGTTTATTTACAAATTAAGCAATACTAACAATACTAAACACATGTAATAAGATGCTAACTGTATATATATTAACTAATATAAGAAGTAAGGGGAGCTTATTGACCACTTTAAGGCTTAAGCAACAAAAATTATGATCAAATAAGTGAAATAACTAATTTAACAGTTAACTCGAGTTTTTAAAACGGAATGACACTTATCATATCGATGTGAATAAGACAAATCACTTGTAGATTAAAGTATCAATATTTGGTAAGCGAAGTTTAGTTTTATTAATATACTATTACAATCACATAACTTAAGTAGTCAATAAAAATTAATGTAATCAAATTGGATGCTCGAAGTCTTAGATAAAAAATTACAAAGCAAAGGACTGATCAAAGGAGGTATAGTGTTCAATTTAACACAAAAGTACGCCATGTTGATAAGTCATAAGTGACATACATAAATTAGTAAAGTTATGTATACCAAATCTCAAATGTATAAAGTTTTAATTATTTTAGTAAAATGCGAAGTAAACTTCAAATTTCAAATTGTTTGATATTTTCGCATGAATCCCCACTGCATCGCTCGAGCTAAATACTAGTTGAATTGCAAAACTCAAATTTCCCCTAATTAAGAAAAGAAGTATTAAGGGTGAGAAATAAGGTTTAACCACCTTGCGTGCATGACATGTGATTTTCTTGCCTAAAAACCAAAGGTCACGCCAAAAAATGAAAATAAGGTATGAAACAACAACAAAAAATACATTTTAAGGTAGTTTTGGACAAAAATGGATAAGTAAGGTACTTTTGGCAAAAAACAATAAAACTAAAGTTTTGAAAAAAAATAAAAAAATATTATAGAAAGAAAGGAGAGTATTAGGAAATAATAGATTCATATTCATATTACCAGAGTAAATATATATATATATATAGACATAGAAACAATTAGAGTTTCTTAAAAAATACATTTTAAGGTAGTTTTGGACAAAACTGGATAAGCAAGGTAGTTTTGGCAAAAACCAATAAAACTAAGTTTTGGAAAAAAAATCAAAAAAATAAAAATAAAATTACTTCGTATAAAAATTTTTCACGCACTTTGATTTCTCTCTGTAGCTCTCTCCAAACCTAACTTGAAACCCACCATTTCCAATTTTCCACCGCCGTCCACCACCCGGAGCCGCCGTCCACTCCTCGTTAACTCGTCAGTCGTCTCCAGGTTAGTTTTAACTTTTTATATATTTTTTATTTTTTCAATAATAATTTTAGTTTTTTTTTTTTAATTTTATTTTGTTATTTATAAATTCGAAGGTAAAATGCTTGTAGAAGAATTAGAAGTGGATAAAAAGAGTGAATCAAATTCTGCTCTTCCTACTGAAAAAGCAGAAGTAATGGTTGACAATGATAACGAACAGAATTATGAAGAGGCTGATGATGATGAGTATATCCCCGTTAATCTCGGTTTTGTCGAAAAACCTCAATGTAGTCGTCGCTTACTCCGCCAAGCCTTCCCTTCAAAGGCGGGACGTGCTCCGGTAAGCTAGTTTAATAATTTCGAATTCGATTGCTTTCTTATACTACTTCCATTACAATTAAAATGCAATGATTATACATTTTAGCTTTCTACTTTGTGTCGAATCGTTGCATTTTAATTGTAATAGTGATCGCAGTTGGTTTATGGGTTTATGTGCTGATGTGAATGTGTGTTTTATTCGTAGGCGTGGTTGGATCCTGTAGACCTGCCAACAGGAAAGTCTAGCTTATGTGATTTGTGTGGGGAGCCTCTGCAGTTTTTACTTCAGGTTTATGCTCCTACGTCGCTTAAGAATTCCACATTTCATCGGAGTTTGTTCGTGTTCATGTGCCCTAAAATGGAGTGTCTTCTTAGAGACCAACACGAGCAGTGGAAACGTGCGCCACAGAAGCAATCTCGAAGGTACTCGATTTTCTAGATTGCGTTAAAAGTTTGAAAATATCTTCTTTTCGAACTAATTTTTTTAATTTGCGAATAGAATTGATAGTGTGTATGATGAAAATTAGCCAGTATGGAATGCATTTCTCAAAGTCAATCGGTTCTTACATGAAAAACTTTCGCATTATATGTTTGTACTGCTTTTCTCCTGCTAAAATTCATATGATGGTCACATAGCCTAAGAAAATATAAAGTAGTTACTATTACATTTGAAAAAATCGATAGGATCCACTAGCATACTTAGGATAAGGCTTGAAGTTTCATTCTTCAAGATTTTCTTTCAACCTTCGTACATGGATTTCTATGCAATATACAAGCAGTAACGGAATCAAATTCCTCTTGTCTCTAACCTTGTTTCTGGTCGGAATACTTCTGGAGGACTACTATTAATATAAGTTGGAGTTGAGGAAGTTAGTAGACGAGAAATCAGCTATCTGTACATTATTAACCTTCACTGTTGTCTCAAAATATTTTTATCTCTTTATAATATTATCCGACTTGTTCATGACTCATGAGCAATGCTAAAATTGCATATTTTGAAATTTTTCTGTGTTGAACAAAATTTTATTTATTTAAAAAATACAATGTTTAATTTCATGTTAAAGATAAATGGGCCTGGGTAACCCAACAAGGAGGAGGAGAGTCAAACTAGTCCACAAGCCCAAAGAGGTTCAATCCTAAAACCAATTGGCAATAGGAGGAGTAACTCCTAGGCCTATAAACAAGTTCAACATCTCATCTTTCTCCGATATGGGACAACTCACTAGTGTAAATTACATGGGGTTCAACACTCCCCCTCACTAATGAGTGTCCTTAGAATTAGAGCACACCAGAAGGCACAATATAATCCTCCTTGGGAATGAACATCCAACAGATGCCCTTAACCAGTGGCTTAGACAAATACCCAGTTTTTAGAAGAGGCCCGAATAACCTGAGCTCTGATACCATGTTAAATTTCATGTTAAAGATAAATGGGCCTAGGTAACTCAACAAGGAGAAGGAGAGTCAAACTAGTCCACAAGTCCAAGGAGGTTCCATCCTAAAACCAATTGGCAATAGGAGTAACTCCTAGGCCTATAAACAAGTTCCACATCTCCTCTTTCTCCGATATGAGACAACTCAATAGTGTAAATCACATGGGGTTCAACAAACAATAAATGAGATGAAAATCAAAAACAAATTTGGGAACAACATATTGGCACAAGAGCGATTAACTTTGGATTTCACCTTTTGTTTGTAACATCATAGAAGCCTTAAAACTCCAATTGCTTTGACCCGCTCTTTAACCATCAGCTCTTATCCTCTTGTCACGTGTAAACTAATGTAATAGAAGCCCTTGTTTAGTCTCATCATATGTTACATCTGCAGTAAGAAAGCAAAACCTTATCAGACAAGATATCTTTTAGGTTTACTATTAATATAACTTGGAATTGAGAAAGTTAGCAGACGAGAATTCAGCTATCTGCACATTATCAACCTTCAGTGTTGTCTCAAAATATTTTTATTTCTTTATAATATATTCTGACTTGTTCATAACTCACAAGCAGTGCTACAATTGGCATATTTTGAAAATTTTCTGTGTTGAACAATGGCACCCGTTGTAATTTGAAGCCTTATTATGGTTATTGTTAGTTATAATTTTATTTATTTAATTAGAACAAGAAATGGGATGAAAATCAAAAATAGATTTGGGAACAATATATTGGCACAAGAGCGATTAATTATGATTTCACCTTTTGTTTGGAACATCATAGAAGCCTTAAAACTCCAAGTGCTTTGACCCGTTGTTTAACCATCAGCTCTTAGCCTCTTGTCACATGTAATCTAATGTAATAGAAAACCTTGTTTAGTCTTATCGTATGTTACATCTGCAGTAAGAAAGCAAAACCTTACTCATCAATTTTAGTAGGAATCATATGCCCATTAACATTAGCCATTTCATAATCAGGTCCCAAGAGTTTCTTATCATATATCAATATTACACAAAAGTATCACTAGACTGCATGACTCCATTCTCTTCCATTATAACACACAATTGAATTGGTTCTTTCTCATTAATTTCTGCATGTCAGTAAGTCAGTTCTTTTGCCTCTTGAGTTTGTTTATTTAGTTCAACACCTTTTGGTATTCAAATAGTTTGTGACTGCTTGTGGTGAAGAGGATTGCTAGTTGTCTTCTGAAGTTTTGGATTATGTGCCACTGTGCTGGCTTCAAGCACAAACACTTAGGCAACCTGAATCGAGCTGAACATTTTCTCTTCTGGACAGAGTGACAGAGTAGTCTGCACTTACTGAAAATATAAGAAATCATTTTTCATCAATGACTAAGAATCTTCGATAGCTTGACTCCATCTTCACTTCTTCAGTTAGTTCCTGCAGTGACATTAAGAGGACAAGTATTTATATAAATTATCATTTTTTAAGTGGTAAGGAAACAACAAGTGCCTGAACAAATGCTATACTTCAAGCACCCGTCTGTTATTGCTCTATTTCGTTTAGCCCTCAAAACAAAACACATTTTACAAAAAAAAAAGTAGCTGTTGTACTATAATAAACCATAGACTATACATCTCCCTTCCTCATTTTCATGATTAAGTCTTCCAAAACCAGCTAACAGTCTAACTCTATTCATCTCTCCACTTCAACAAATTTAACGGTTCCTTTCTTTCCAAGGGGAATTAGAGGCATGAAATTAGGAAAATCCATAAAGCTAAGCTATGTGGAGAAGTGACTTAAAATGACATTGCTAGTTTATGAACTCTTCATTTCGTTCACATGAAGCCCTCTTTGATTAGAGTTGACAGTCACTGTCTTTGGAGGTCCAGCCCCCTCTCTTGTGGCAGAATCAAGTCGAGTGATATCATTTGTCTCTTGTATTACTTTCATAGAGGTCTGAAGACTTTTAAATCATTTCTCTTACATGATAAATTTTATTATTTGATTTCTTTGGAATATACGAAGTACATAATTGTATTCTTCCCACCAATAACAATTAACGTTGTAAAAATTTGTTTTTAATTCTAGTGTGAAGGTCTTTCGGTGCCAACTCCCACTTTATAATGCCTTTTATTCAAGTGAGGCCTATGATGGGACTGCCAAGATTTTAAGAAACGGAGGTATTTTATCACTTCTTAGAGTTCTCTTGTTGGTGTGACCTTTTATGTTAATCATCCTTACAATGCCTCGTAACTTTATATATTTTCCTCAATATGGATGAATGATAGTTAATTAGTTACTTATCTACATGCTTCACCATTTTTAATCAAATTTCATTGAATTTTTATTTGATCATGATACTTATAAAATGACATGGGACATCACCCAGACTAATCGTTAGTTTTAAGTTGTAAAAGATATGTGTTACGACGTACACTATATCGAGTATACTCAATTACTCACACCATTGTAAATAAGATATCTGAATTAAAGAGCTTGTCATAGTATAGAAGTTGGACGATATTTTATTTTTATTAAATGGTTGGAGTATTCTATATGTTTTCTTTAGAAGGTGACTGAATCGATTAGATTTCTATATGGTTAGAGAACTCTATGTACAGTTGATCTAAACTGACTTGGTCTGTTTTGAACTGATCCATTTATATTTTTTGACTAAACTTAGACCTTAGGTTTACATTACTTGATTAGGATCGAATTGCCAAACAATATCAATATGTAATTTTTAAAGAGTATTATTTATTTCAATACAAAATTAAAGTTATTCCACTAAATTAAAAGCTAATAAGAAGATGTAATCTGAATTTTCTGTAGGTTTGAGCATAATACTATCTAAAGGTCCAATTCGAATCCGAGCGCAGTTTCTTTTAAAGGATACCCAATCTGTAAATTTAATGCCTGATACCAACTTGGATATTGATTTTAGGAATTTTGGATATCCGGAGAATTTAATTTTCAGAAATTCAGATATCCGTCTCCAAAATATATGGAGTAAAAAGTTATTATAGTTGTATATATAAAAAATGATTTTAAAATACAATTTTATAAAAATATAATATTTTTACATTTTCGAATATTTTGGATATCCAAATACTCTATCCATAAAAATTTGGATTGGATATCAAATATCAAATACTTCAAATTTCAGAAACGGGTTTCAAATTGCCCCTAAATTTTTCATCTGATACATTTTCTTTCTGAACCGAAAGTTGTGTTGCTTGATCTGATAAATCAACCCATATGGTTCACATACATAATACTATAATTGACTTTCATCAGCTTCTTAAGTTTGTACCTCATAGAAACTCCTAGATTGATATGTTCGTGTAACTAAATATATTAAAAAAATGATAATCCATATCCCATAGGCTGCTATTATTACTAATAAAGGTCAAACCCTAAGTGCAATGAAAGATTTAATTTTGTTCTTTTTTGTTCACATTTTGACTCTTCCTCTTTTTTCTTCTAGTTTTCTTGCATTTCTTTTTTGGTTCAAATTTGTTTGGTCATTGTTTTCTTTAGGAATTGCACTGCTTTGATTCAAAACAACAAAACTAAAGGAAACAAGGGAGTAAATGAAGAAATTGGGATATTAGTTATAGTAAGCTTTTTTGGTTGCTGGTTTTGTTAATGAAACATACAAGTATACTAGTCTAGTACTACTATTATGGCATAAAGTTGAATAGTTGTTATGAGATTAGTGTTTTACAGAGTACTTGATTGGTGATTTTGTTAGTTGTAGTTCGCTAATTCTCCGTCTCTTTGATGAACATATTTTTTATAAGTGAAACCCAATTCTTACTAACCAAATCAAACAATGGAAGCAATTTTTTTTTTGGAAACAATGGTAGCAAAATTGCTGAACTGTTAGGTAGTGCAAAATCGCTAGCAGGATGATGATGATAATAAGATTGGAATCACTTGGTGGAATGATGAATGCGGGAATCGGAATCTTCAAAATTCCCTGATCACAAAAATAACCGAATTTCCAATTTTATAGGATCAAATTTAGATTAAAAATTCTTGGTCCAATAATCTGGATATCCAGATCAGAGTATCCGGTGTTTGAAATTGAGTGTCAGATTACCTTAAGGTTAAGTTTACAGAATTGTTCCTATGATGACTGAGCAAATGGGATATTGATGTGTCTCTATTGCACATCATCTGAATTCATAATGCTTATAATTGAACAGCAATATTTTAAATATTCTTCAATTTATGTTATTTCAATGGCTTCTGGTGTCACTTGTGTTGTTTAGTTTCACTTTGTTATTGGTGTGGCACTTGGAAGGGAGATAAAGTATGTGGCAGCTGCAAAACAGCCCGTTACTGCTCTGAGAAACATCAGGTAATTGCAACCTAATGTCTTTTTATGAAGCTTGACTTTTGATGGTAAGCATTGCTAGTATTCATTCTATGTCTTCCACAACATGTAGCAAATGCATTGGCGTGATCATAAACTCCAATGTAAGCAATCAAGTGTATCTTTCAAGTCATCTGATGGGAGCTGTAATGGTGACACTTCTTTGAATGAGGTGGTCATAGGTTAGTCATGCATACTCTTTTTAACGTCTAGTCATATTCACGAGTTTGCTTGGCTTTGAGGAAGTGATATATAAGTGGTTGCTCACTTGCTTGTGGCCGTGTATGTCTTGGTTACTATGCTGTTGCAGTATCTTTTTGTGTGTCTGTAAAGAAAATGATGATAATATTTGCATTTTATTTAATTCTTTTTAAATATATTACGGTCTAGTGACAACACGTATGCTTTCTTCGATTTCGGTGTTCTACAATTCTACCTTGTTCCTGCTTGCATTTAATTGTGAAATTGTAGAGTTGCTATACCTTCAGCAGCTCTCCTCTTTGTGATTGGCGTTATGTGGCTACAACTTATGTATGGACAGATGGGACTTAAAGGATTGGGTGATTATATTGGGGACCAGGGCAGAAAAGGGATTTATTTATATCTGGCGTGTATCAATCTTTTGAAGACCATTTACAGCACTTCCCAAAGTTCATTTGAAGTTTGTGTTGCTTTCTTCGATTTGGGTGCTCTACCTTGTTTCTTGTCCAATTCTACGTAAAATATAAGTAAATTTAACAAATAAAGTTAGTGTAATCAACAAAAGAGAATGGCTGAAATTGAAACGTGTAACAAACAATAGGGATAGTGGAAGCATTTGAAAGAAGATAGGGAGGGAGGTCTGCAAGGGGCAATGGGGCATTATAACAAAGACAAATAGAAGATGCTTGGATTGATACAAACTTGACTAGAGAAGTCTCTTACTTAAGGTCTCTCTTCCGCCCCACAATTGCCCTACCTTTTAATATTGGATGTGCTAACTGGAAATGGCTGTGTCTCATTCTAAGCGAGCTACCTGTTAAGAATTTCTAATCTTTTATTCAATTCCTCAATCATATTATTTGGGTTGGGTGCTGCTACTCACTTGAGTGTTTTTGTCTCTTTCTTTTCTTTAAATAAATTATTTGTTTTTGGTCTTAATGTATATGAATGACGGAGTATACCAATTGTATGTTATGTTTATGCTAATTTACCATCTCTTTAGATTGAATCTGTTTATTGTGAACAGCTGCAAGCAAAACTCTCTGGCCTGAGTATGAGATCGTTGTCGAAAATGAAAGTGAGTTTTCAGCTTCTGATACAGATGAACATTCTGATTCATTGGTCTCAAGGCAACAAATTATAGATGAAACAGTCAACTCACTCATGGACAGTTTTGAGGTTAGAGTTTATGTTATATATGGTTTCTACTTGAAGGTGGTGAAGGTTCTCCTTAAGTGATCAAATTATATTTTATTGTTTTTTTTTTCCTGATTTCTGAACAGGGTGATGATGATCGACGGAACTTGGCAACATTTCAGCAGCATCTCACTAAGGCCCCTGAACAAGTTTTGAGGTAATGTAACAATTAATTGTACTTACACATTTTTGATTCTCAACTCTATTGATTTTCTGCATTATATAATGAATAGCAAGGGTTTGGGGCGTTAATTTAGAGTTGGATCCTTTGGTAAAAGTTGGATTGTCATTTATGAGTCTAGGTGATTATACTATAACATAGAAGAATTTGTTGTATTGATTTCCCCCAGCTAATGGCTGGAGACCATCGGCATGTTTGGTAGATGATAATATATTGTGGTGATTATTTTGATTTTATATGTATCTTTATGGGGAAAGAATTTGTGGTATAGAAAGAATTTGTGGCAGTGGGGTATACGTGATTTATCTCTTGCCAACATTTTGTGCAGCCATGCCCTCATCCATCCCTGCAGTGTTCCTCTAGCGGCAAGGTTGAGATGGAGCAGAAATAGTCTGCTTGCACAAGAATATCTTGTTGTCTAATGTGGTAGCAATATCTAGTATGTTCACTGAAATTTTTTTGCAAGGAAGATTATTAGTTCTTGTAGGAGGCTAGGAGGGTTTTATGAATACGTGGTTTTCACTAGAGGCAACCCCGCCTTTGTCAAAGTTCTTCCCCCAAGGCTTCGCAGTAAAGTGGTTATTAGCACCTGAAGCAAGTTAGCTCAGTGGTTAAAACCACAACAACCTGAATTAACTTCCAAATAGGTAAAAATTTGATAACCATTAGACCAATAATACAAACTCCACAAACTGAATAATATTAATCCATTAACAACTACACTCAAACCCCCGTAGACTTGAATAACAAATAACTAAGGAAAGAACACTAAGCAACAAGCAATAGCTTGGTCAAACAACGGGCTGGCTACGAAGCTCAAAAAAAATCAAATATAAATAACACCTACCTTCTTTGTTAAGTTAACACAGCAAGGAGCATATCAGGGGCAAGGACCCTGAACCAACAAAGTGGCCAAATATAGCCAAATCAAACAAGATAGCCAAAACAACGAAACTAAAAAGAGAACAGGGCCTACCAAGAGGACATGTCCAGAAATTTAAAAATTCATAAATGGAATTAACACTTGTTTACCACATCAAACAAGTAAACAACCCACACTAGCCAACAACAGGACAATGGTGAGACAAAAGGAGGTTCAAGACTTTGGAGATCTTCAAGGATAATTTACATTATTTTTTGAAAAAAAAGGGAATTAACAACAAGAGTTCCCTCTAATATGACTCGATGAGGCTCGCCCTCTATAGACTTGACTGAGCAAATTAACGGCATCTGGAGTTTATTTGTCTTTAATGAGAACATAAACAAAGAAAAGCAATATTTAATGTAATTAGAGTCATTCCGAAGTGCTACTTCTGCCCAAAACCTGCTCACCAGGAGCCCTAACCCCAAGTAAGTGGAATTTTCACAGCAGCATATCGTATTTAAGCAAACAGTTTTGGCACTTCCATTCAATGAAACCTGGGAAACAACACAACAAAAGACTCTACATACATCAAAATGACTACCTGTGGAATCAAGAAGTGACCCAAAACGCGGAAACACAAAACAAAAGCAATAACAAAAACAAAAATCGCATGAAAGACTACACTGAAGAAAGAACCACACAGTTAAGGATTAAAGGAGTGATACCCGAGTATCCGCCTCCGTGCAACAAAAATACAACTGACCCTGTACCAGCCTATATACATGAAAAACCTGATAAGATAAGAAAATATTCAGTGACGGTGATTGCCAAAGCGCAAGGAAGACAGAATGAGAATATAAGAGTTCATAATAATTGTGAAGGAAAAAAGACAGTTCATACATCAGTTTCTGGAGCAGAATCTCCCTCACAAAGAAGCATGTCCAATCAACGGAGAGTATTCTGTGAGGAGCTCTAATAACATATAGAATAGTTCAGTACATTAGAGAATGCGAGATAAACAGACCAAAGGGCGAAACATGCTGGCTACGCAACACACAAGTCACCCACAAACTCAAGCAATTGCATAAACCATATATTGTGCAGCGACAAAAGACGGGCAATGGAACCAATCAATCAAGTCAGGATATTCTGAACTTGACGAAAGAAAATGCAAGTCTAATCCAACACAACCTATGACATTGCATTACATCAAACAAGGAAAGAACTACCACGAAACACTAATACCGGAAATCCAGAATGCTTTTAAATGGTATGCTCCATAAGACCCGCGAACTCAATTCTACTACCTCTAGTCAAAAAAAGGCAACAAGGGGATCATTGGTGAGTATTAAGAAATTATTTTGTGCATTGACAAAGTTAGTAACCCATCAAAATATAAAACTCGAAACGGGAGTAAAGCACAGTACATGTGTGAGAGGATGTTCCTAGGCGCCCGAGGTCCGAACATCAAAACTCTAGACTAAAGCAGTATAGTAGGACCTAAAACTTTATATCAACATAAAATGCTACAATAGAGATGGGAACATCCACCAATATCCAAATATTTATAGTTGGACACTACTACAACTATTTAGTTAATTGGCTCGCTTACATCCCTCTTCCCGTAAAACGGTAGATTAATGTTACATTTAGTTAGTTCTAAATCATAATAAAAGTAGACTCACTTTCCTAAAAAAAATTAAAAATACAGAAAAACACGAGAATTTCGTACAAGAAAATACAAAGACGATCAAAGTGAAGAAAAATGCAGAAAGTTTGCAAACAGAATCAAAAAGTAAGAAAAATAAAAAAAAATAATGGAATTTATGCACAAAAACATAAAAATGTAAAAAAAAAAAAAAAAGAAAGAGAATACTGGTGAGGAGGACGAGGGGAACATTCGAGAAAGCGGAACAGAAGAAGGTGAAGGTGAAGGTGAAGAAGATAAGATGTTTCGTGTTCTTCGGACAATGAAGGCAGATTCGAAGTGGTGTCCTTTTTTGTTTTGATGATCGATGATCATGATTATTCTGTTTTTATTTAAAATTTTTGTTTTTGGCTTCGGTTTTGGAGTGGTCGCCTATATTTTTTTTTGGTGTAATGCCTAGCTCGTCTTCACAATTTCTGTGTGTGTTTTTTCACTCGAAGACCGCAAGGGAAATCGGTGGAATCGACGGTTTGGAACCGGGATGGTGAAATACTTCAACCATTAAACAACTAATATAATCCCTCACTTTCATCGATTTTTGTGTTATGGTTGGATGTAAATATGTATGAAGTACTTTAATTTTTTGGTGCCGAGAGCCACTAGGACAAAGGGTGAAAATCGATCCTAGGTCTTTAAAAATAGGAACAAAACTGTAATCACTTGAGCATCCCTCAATCTCTGTATAAAATATGCTAACGGCAACATGGTTAATACGTAACTAAGGAGCATTAGTTAGCAAACAACAACAAAAAAGGTTTTTTTTTTCTTGGAAGGCAAAGGGCATGTAATGAAATCAACCGTAGGATCTTCTATAATCGAGAGGAAAGCTTTAACTACTTGATCTATCCCTCACTCTATTAAAATAATAAAATAAAATCTATATATATAACTAAAACTAATGATTAATCTGGGTGATGTCCCATTTTATTGTATAAGTATCATGATCGAGAAAAATCAATAAAATTTGATTTAAGGTAAAGCATGTGGATAAAAAGGAGAGATTAAAAAGAATAGAATGCCCTCGTCAAAAACAAGCAATCAAATAATAATAATAATAATTATTATATATATTATTATTATATTATATTATTATTATTATTATTATTATGACACAAGTAAAAACTTAAAAAATTGGTATTTTGTAATTATAATAATCAATGCAATTCTATGCTTTAATAGTTCTAGATAAACAAGTTATTTATAAAGCTTTATTTTTATTGTCGTTAATAATGACTTATGGAGTAATATTGCACAACTACTTTAAACCATAATTAAGACCAATTGTCAATCTATTAAAGTGACTTTAAAACCATAAGGTTAGTTCAATCTTAGACTCAATTTCATTATATCAAAACCGATACTCACAAGAGTCACAAAGGCGAGTGAAGGGCCATTGGATACAATTTTTTAATCTACTGATCAAGTAACTTGTCAATCAGGCCAAAAAGAAGATTGTGATGAAATATTAACTAAAACTGATAAATGAGTACGGACAAAACTTAGCTCTATGCCCAATATTTCAACCTAGGCTTAGCTATTTTGTTCAATTTGGTGAAAGTAACGATGATGTTTAATTCATAACGCAAATCCCATTGCCTCAAGCCAAGTAGACAAAGCCACAAAGGTTTTTAAAAATGGTGGGATAATCAGGTCTTCAAAAGGCATCACATGTCAACATAAAAGAAAAAAATCTCTTTCACCTCATGAATGTAGACAAATCTTTGGCTAACAAAATTGTGGAATGATCTATCAACGAAATCATCACACTAGGGCTCTCTAAATAATCAAACATTTGTGATCTAATACTTTAAAATAAATACATTGATAAGCAAAATATATATCCTATCGCCATATTTGTTGAACAACCAACAATGGAAGATTACATGAGAGTTGAACCCACGAAAACTCTCTTTTATGACGGACTTCCACGCAAGAACTGACACAAGTGTATACCACAATTGTTGCCCAATCCAGCGAGTTTTCTTCGTTTTTCACATGAAAGTAGTAGAGCAGCTGAGGTAAGATCTGTTAGCAATGGAAACATCTCGAATTTTAGTTAACAGTAGATGGCCAAAAAATTATGTGACAAGCATGAAAACCTTTGGCTCTAACTGCTTGAGCTAAACTGACAACCTGAAACTCAAATTTCATTGCACCGCCACAAGAAGAGCAATTTGGTATATCAGCTCTAGAAGCAGGCCGTTTGATGTGGCCACAAAGGTTTTGCCATTTCATCTCTTGAGTATCTATATTTCAACCAAAAGGGACAGAAAATTTTAGATCAATCATCAGAACCACAAAAAATAATAAATTATTAATTAATTAAATGTCTCTCAGCAATTATTTGAATGCAGTCAAGATGTCACGTCTTCTTTACACTTGAGACAATTAAACATTCATTTAATATGTAGGAATAACAACAAGTTCAAAGCTGAACATGTACTAGCATACATCTAGCAAGTGGCAATGACAATATTGAACAACCACTTGGAGGTCAGCTTGCAACCAAAGATTCAAAACAGATCGAACCTTCAGTACTAATAAACTATTTTTTCTCTTTTTTTTGTCACTTACAATTAATATCTAATTATGCCCCATGATCAATAGATATGATTGTGTAAATGAAGGGATACTATAGGTTAATGTTAACCCAAAAGTTAAAAGTATATCGATTACGTCTAAATGAACTTCTTTTCCACTATGGAAATTGAAACTATATCCAAATGTGTCCTAGGGGGGGGGGGGGGGGGGGGGAGGGGGT
>PYUH01004018.1:448347-461805 GCA_016808085.1 Suaeda aralocaspica | reverse complement strand
CGGGAGGTGGTTGCCTCTAGTGAAAACCACGTATTATAAAACCCTCCTAGCCTCCTACAAGAACTAATAATCCTTGCAAAAAAATTTCAGTGAATACATAGATATTGCTACCACATTAGACAACAAGATATTCTTGTGCAAGCAGACTATTTCTGCCCATCTCACAACTTGCCGCTAGAGGAACACTGCAGGGATGGATGAGGGCATGGCTGCACAAAATGTTGGCAAGAGATAAATCACGTATACCCACTGCCACAAATTCTTTCTATACCACAAATTCTTTCCCCATAAAGATCATATAAAATCAAAATAATCACCCCAATATATTATCATCTACCAAACATGCCGATGGTCTCCAGCCATTAGCGGGGGAATCAATACAACAAATTCTTCTATGTTATAGTATAATCACCTAGACTCATAAATGACAATCCAACTTTTACCAAAGGATCCAACTCTAAATAACGCCCCAAACCCTTGCTATTCATTATATAATGCAGAAAATCAATAGAGTTGAGAATCAAAATGTGTAAGGACAATTAATTGTTACATTACCTCAAAACTTGTTCAGGGGCCTTAGTGAGATGCTGCTGAAATGTTGCCAAGTTCCGTCGTCATCATCACCCTGTTCAGAAATCAGGAAAAAAAAACAATAAATATAATTGATCACTTAAGAGAAACCTTCACCACCTTCAAGTAGAAACCATATATAACATAAACTCTAACCTCAAAACTGTCCATGAGTGAGTTGACTGTTTCACATAATTGTTGCCTGAGACCAATGAATCAGAATGTTCATCTGTATCAGAAGCTGAAAACTCACTTTCATTTTCGACAACAGATCTCATACTCAGGCCAGAGAGTTTTGCTTGCAGCTGTTCACAATAAACAGATTCAATCTAAAGAGATGGTAAATTAGCATAAACATAACATACAATTGGTATACTCCGTCATTATATACATTAAGACCAAAACAAATAATTTATTTAAAGAAAAGAAAGAGACAAAACACTCAAGTGAGTAGCAGCACCCAACCCAATAATATGATTGAGGAATTAATAAAAGATTAGAAATTCTAAACAGGTAGCTCGCTTAGAATGAGACACAGCCATTTCCAGTTAGCACATCAATATTAAAAGGTAGGGCAATTGTGGGGCGGAAGAGAGACCTTAAAGAGACTTCTCTAGTCAAGTTTGTATCAATCCAAGCATCTTCTATTTGTCTTTGTATAATGCCCCATTGCCCCTTGCAGACCTCCCTCCCTACTTCTTAAATGCTTCCACTATCCCTTTGTTTGTTACACGTTTCAATTTCAGCCATTCTCTTTTGTTGATTACACTAACTTTATTTGTTAAATTTACTTAATTTTACGTAGAATTGGACAAGAAACAAGGTAGAGACACCAAATCGAGAAAGCAACACAAACTTCAAATGAACTTTGGGAAGTGCTGTAAATGGTCTTCAAAAGATTGATACACGCCAGATATAAATAAATCCCTTTTCTGCCCTGGTCCCCATATAATCACCCAATCCTTAAGTCCCATCTGTCCATACATAAGTTGTAGCCACATAACGCAATCACAAAGAGGAGAGCTGCTGAAGGTATAGCAACTCTACAATTTCACAATTAAAGCAAGCAGGAACAAGGTAGAATGTAGAAACACCGAAATCGAAGAAAGCATACGTGTTGTCACTAGACCGTAATATATTAAAAAGAATTAAATAAAATGCAAATATTATCATCATTTTCTTACAGACACACAAAAAGATACTGCACACAGCATAGTAACCAGACATACACGGCCACAAGCAGTGAGCAACCACTTATATATCACTCCTCAAAGCCAAGCAAACTCGTGAATATGACTAGACGTTAAAAGAGAGTATGCATGACTAACCTATGACCACCTCATTCAAAGAAGTGTCACCATTACAGCTCCCATAGATGACTTGAAAGATACACTGATTGCTTACATGGAGTTTATGATCACGCCAATGCATTTGCTACATTGTGGAAGACATAGAATGATACTAGCATGCTTACCATCAAAAGTCAAGCTTCATAAAAAGACATTAGGTTGCAATTACCTGATGTTTCTCAGAGCAGAACGGGCTGTTTTGCAGCTGCCACATACTTTACTCCCTCCCAAGTGCCACACCATAACAAAGTGAAACTAAACAACACAAGTGACACCAGAAGCATTGAAATAACATAAATTGAAGAATATTTAAAATTTGCTGTTCAATTATAAGCATTATGAATTCAGATGATGTGCAATAGAGACACATCAATATCCCATTTGCTCAGTCATCTAGGAACAATTCTGTAAACAACCTTAAGGTAATCTGACACTCAATTTCAAACACCGGATACTCTGATCTGGATACCAGATTATTGGACCAGAATTTTAATCTAAATTTGATCCTATAAAATTGGAAATTCGGTATTTTTGTGATCAGGGAATTTTGAAGATTCCATTCCCGCATTCATATTCCACCAAGTGATTCCAATCTTATATCATCATCATCCTGCTACGATTTTGCACTACCTAACAGTTCAGCAATTTTGCTACCATTGTTTCCAAAAAAAAATTGCTTCCATTGTTTGTTGGTTAGTAGAATTGGGTTTCAATTTAAAAAATATGTTCATCAAAGAGACGGAGAATTAGCGAACTACAACTAACAAAATCACCAATCAAGTACTCTGTAAACACTAATCTCATAACAACTATTCAACTTATGCCATAAGTAGTACTAGACTAGTATACTTGTAGTTTCATTAACAAAACCAGCAACCAAAAAAGCTTACTATAACTAAATATCCCAATTTCTTCATTTACTCCCTTGTTTCCTTTAGTTTTGTTGTTTTGAATCAAAGCAGTGCAATTCCTAAAGAAAAACAATGACCAAAAAAAATTTGAACCAAAAAGAAATGCAGAAAACGAAGAAAAAAGAGGAAGAGTCAAAATGTGAACAAAAAAGAACAAATTAAATCTTGCACTTAGGGTTTGACCTTTATTAGTAATAATATAGCCTATGGATATGGATTATCATTTTTTAATATATTTAGTTACACGAACATATCAATCTAGGAGTTTCTATGAGGTACAAACTTAAGAAGCTGATGAAAGTCAATTATAGTTTATGTATGTGAACATATGGGTTGTTTTCAGATCAAGCAACACAACTTTCGTTCGAGTCAGAAAATGTATCAGATGAAAAAATTTAGGGGCAATGAAACCCGTTTCTGAATTGAAGTATTTGATATTTGATATCCATCCAAATTTTTATGGATAGAGTATTTGGATATCCAAAATATTCGAAATGTAAAAATATTATATTTTTATAAAATGTTATTTTAAAATCATTTTTATATATACAACTATAATAAATTTTACTCCATATTTTGGAGACGGATATCTGAATTTCTGAAAATTAAATTCTCCGATATCCAAAATTCCTAAATCATTCCAAGTTGGTATCAGGCATTAAATTTACAGATTGGGTATCCTTTAAAAGAAACTGCGCTCGGATCGAATTGGACCTTTAGAAGTATTATGCTCAAACCTACAGAAAATTCAGATACCTCTTCTTATTAGCTTTAATTTAGTGGAATAACTTAATTTGGATTGAATAAATAAATACTCTTTAAAATTACATATTGATATTGTTTGGCAATTCGATCCTAATCAAGTATGTAACCTAAGGCTATAGTTTAGTCAAAAATATAAATGGATCAGTTCAAAACAGACCAAGTCAGTTTAGATCAACTGTACATAGAGTTCTTCTAACCATATAGAAATCTAATCGATTCAGTCCTTCTAAAGAAAACTATAGAATACTCCACCATTTAATAAAAATAAAATATCGTCCAAACTTCTATACTATGACAAGCTCTTTAATTCAGTATCTTATTTACAATGGTGTGAGTAATTGAGTATACTAGATATAGTGTAGTCGTAACACATATCTTTTACAACTTAAAACTCGATTAGTCTGGGTGATGTCCCATGTCATTTTATAAGTATCATGATCAAATAAAATTCAATGAAATTTGATTAAAATGGTGAAGCATGTAGAAGTAAACTAATTAACTATCATTCATCCATATTGAGGAAAATTATAAGTTACGAGGCATTGTAAGGATGATTAACATAAAAGGTCCACCCACAGAAACTCTAAGGTGATAAAAATACCTCCGTTTTTAAATCTTGGCCTAGTCCCATCATAGGCCTCACTTGAATAAAAGGCATTATAAAGTGGGAGTTGGCACCGAAAGACCTTCACACTAGAATTAAAAACAAATTTTTACAACGTTAATTGTTATTGGTGGGAAGAATACAATTATGTACTCGTATATTCACAAGAAATCAAATAATAAAATTTCATGTAAGAGAAATGATTTAAAGTCTTCAGACCTCTATGAAGATAATACAAGAGACAAAGATATCACTCGACTTGATTCGCCAAAGAGAGGGGGTGGACCTCCAAGACAGTGACTGTCAACTCTAATCAAGAGGGCTTCATGTGAACGAAATGAAGAGTTCATAAACAGCAATGTCATTTTAAGTCACTTCTCCACATAGCTTAGCTTTATGGATTTCCTAATTATTGCCTCTAATTCCCCTTGGAAAGAAGAAACCGTTAAATTTGTTGAAGTGGAGAGTGAATAGAGTTAGACTGTAGCTGGTTTGGAAGACTTAATCATGAAAATGAGGAAGGGAGATGTATAGTCTATGGTTATTTAGTACAACAGCTACTTTTTTTTGTAAATGTGTTTTGTTGAGGGCTAAACGAAATAGAGCAATAACAGAAGGGGTGCTTGAAGTATAGCATTTGTTCAGGCACTTGTTGTTTCCTTACCACTTAAAAATGATAATTTATTAAATACTTGTCCTCTTAATGTACATGCAGGAACTAACTGAAGAAGTGAAGATGGAGTCAAGCATCGAGATTTAGTCATGATGAAAAATATTTCTTATATTTCAGTAAGTGCAGACTACTCTGTCACTCTGTCCCGAAGAGAAAAATGTTATCTCGATTCAGGTTGCCTAAGTGTTTGTGCGTGAAGCAGCACAGTGGCACATAATCCAAAACTTCAGAAGACAACTAGCATCCCCTTCACCCACAGCAGTCACAAACTATTGAATACCAAAAGGTGTTGAAATATAATAAACAAACTCAAGAGGCAAAAGAACTGACTACTGACATGCAGAAATTAATGAGAAAGAACCAATTCAATTGTGTGTTATATGGAAGAGAATGGAGTCATGCAGTCTAGTGATAATTTGTGTGTAATATTGATATATGATAAGAAAACTCTTGGGACCTGATATGAAATGGCTAATGTTAATGGGCATATGATTCCTACAAAATGATGAGTAAGGTTTTGCTTTCTTACTGCAGATGTAACATAGAGAAGAAAAACAAGGTTTCGTCATAAATTAGATACATGTGACAAGAGGCTAAGAGCTGATGGGTTAAACAACGGGTCAAAGCACTTGGAGTTTTAAGGCTTCAGATGTTCCAAACAAAAGGTGAAATCATAATATATCGCTGTGACAATATATTGTCCAAATCTATTTGTTGATTCATCCCATTTCTGTTCTAATTAAAATAATAAATTATAACAACATAACCATAATAAGGCTCAAATACAACGGGTGCCATTGTTCACACCAGAAATTTTCAACATATGCAATTGTAGCAGCTTGGTTCTGAAGTGACAAATTATAAAGAATAAAATATTTTGAGACAACACTGAAGGTGTGATAATGCGCAGATAGCCGATTCTCGTTGCTAATCTTGCTCATCCAAGTTTCTTATATGTAAACTAAAAGATATCTTGTGCGATAAGGTTTTGCTCTTACTGCGAGTAAACTATGATGAGACTAACAAGGGCTTTTCTTTAACGTTTACAGTGACAAGAGGTAAGGAGCATGGTTAAAGAGCGGGTCAAGCAATTGGAGTTTTAAGGCTTCTATGATGGTCACAACAAAGGTGAAATCCAAAGTAATCGCTCTTGTGCCATATGTTGTTCCCAAATTTGTTTTTGATTTTATCTCTTATTGTTTGTGAACCCATGTGATTTACACTATGAGTTGTTCATTCGGAGAAGAGAGATGTGGAATGTTTTAGGCCTAGGAGTTACTCTATTGCCAATGGTTAGGACTAACCTCTGGATTGTGGATGTGATTCCTTCTCACTGTTGGTTACCAGCCCTTAATCTCAACATGAAATTACATGGATCACGAAGCTCAGGTGTATTTCGGGCTTCTAAAATGGGTTATGGTTCTAAAGACACGGTAGGGCAGCTGTGGTTGTTAATTACAAAGGAGCCCCCCCCCCCCCCCCCCCCCCCTAGGACACATTTGGATATAGTTTCAATTTCCATAGTGGAAAAAGAAGTTCATTTAGACGTAATCGATATACTTTTAACTTTTGGGTTAACATTAACCTATAGTATCCCTTCATTTACACAATCTATATCTATTGGATCATGGGGCATAATTAGAATATTAATTGTAAGTGACAAAAAAGAAGAAAAAATAGTTATATTTAGTAACTGAAGGTTCGATCTGTTTTGAATCTTTGGTTGCAAGCTGACCTCCAAAGTCGGTTGTTCAATATTGTCATTGCCACTTGCTAGATGTATGCTAGTACATGTTCAGCTTTGAACTTGTTGTTATTCCTACATATTAAATGAATGTTTAATTGTCCTCAAGTGTAAAGAAGACGTGACACTCTTGACTGCATTCAAATAATTGCTGAGAGACATTTAATTAATTAATTAATTTATTATTTTTTTGTGGTTCTGATGATTGATCTAAAAAATTTTCTGTCCCTTTTGGTTGAAATATAGATACTCAAGAGATGAAATGGCAAAACCTTTGTGGCCTACATCAAGCGGCCTGCCTTCTAGAGCTGATATACCAAATTGCTCTTCTTGTGGCGGTGCAATGAAATTTGAGTTTCAGGTTTGTCAGTTTAGCTCAAGCAGTTAGAGCCAAAGGTTTTCATGCTTGTCACATAATTTTTTGGCCATCTACTGTTAACTAAAATTCGAGATGTTTCCATTGCTAACAGATCTTACCTCAGCTGCTCTACTACTTTCATGTGAAAAACGAAGAAAACTCGCTGGATTGGGCAACAATTGTGGTATACACTTGTGTCAGTTCTTGCGATGGAAGTCCGTCATATAAAGAGGAGTTTGCGTGGGTTCAACTCTCCATGTAATCTTCCATTGTTGGTTGTTCAACAAATATGGCGATAGGATATATATTTTGCTTATCAATGTATTTATTTTAAAGTATTAGATCACAAATGTTTGATTATTTAGAGAGCCCTAGTGTGATGATTTTCGTTGACTAGATCATTCCACAATTTTGTTAGCCAAAGATTTGTCTACATTTCATGAGGTGAAAGAGATTTTTTTTCTTTTATGTTGACATGTGATGCCTTTTGAAGACCTGATTATCCCACCATTTTTTAAAAACCTTTGTGGCTTTGTCTACTTGGCTTGAGGCAATGGGATTTGCGTTATATGAATTAAACATCATCTTTGTTACTTTCACCAAATTGAACAAAATAGCTAAGCCTAGGTTGCAAATATTGGGCATAGTAGCTAAGTTTTGTCCAAGTACTCATTTATCTAGTTTTAGTTATATATTTCATCACAATCTTCTCATTTTGGCCTGATTGACAAGTTACTTGATCAGTAGATTAAAAAATTGTATCCAATGGCCCTTCACTCGCCCTTTGATGCTCTTGTGAGTATCGGTTTGATTATAATGAAATTGAGTCTAAGATTGAACTCTTAACCTTATGGTTTTAAAGTCACTTTAATAGATTGAACAATTGGTCTTAATTATGGTTTAAAGTAGTTGTGCAATTATTACTCCATAAGTCATTTTATTAACGACAATAAAAATAAAGCTTTATAAATAACTTGTTTACTTAGAACTATTAAAGCATAGAATTGCATTGATTATTATAATTACAAAATACCAATTTTTTAAGTTTTTACTTGTGTCATAATAATAATAATAATAATAATAATAATAATAATAATAATAATAATAATAATTATTATTATTATTATTTGATTGCTTGTTTTTGACGAGGGCATTCTATTCTTTTTAATTCTCCTTTTTATCCACATGCTTTACCATTTTAAATCAAATTTTATTGAATTTTTCTCGATCATGATACTTATACAATAAAATGGGACATCACCCAGATTAATCATTAGTTTTAGTTATATATATAGATTTTATTTTATTATTTTTAATAGAGTGAGGGATAGATCAAGTAGTTAAAGCTTTCCTCTCGATTATAGAAGATCCTACGGTTGATTTTCATTACATGCCCTTCTGCCTTCCAAGAAAAAAAAAACCTTTTTTGTTGTTGTTTGCTAACTAATGCTCCTTAGTTTACGTATTAACCATGTTGCCGTTAGCATATTTTATACAGAGATTGAGGGATAGCTCAAGTGATTACAGTTTTGTTCCCTATTTTTAAAGACCCTAGGATCGATTTTCACCCTTTGTCCTAGTGGCTCTCGGGCACCAAAAAATTAAAGTACTTCATACAATATTACAATCCAACCATAAACACAAAAATCGATGAAAGTGAGGGATTATATTAGTTGTTTAATGGTTGAAGTATTTCACCATCCCGGTTCCAAACCGAATCGATTCCCATCGATTTCCCTTGCGGTTCTTCGAGTGAAAAAACACACACAGAAATTGGTGAAGACGAGCTAGGCAATTACCAAAAAAAAAAAATATAGGCGACCACCTCCAAAACCGAAGCCAAAAACAAAAATTTTAAATAAAAACAGAATAATCAGTGATCATCGATCAAATCAAAACAAAAATGGACACCACTTCGAATCTGCCTTCATTGTCCGAAGAACACGAACAATCTTCATCTTCTTCACCTTCACCTTCACCTTCTTCTGATTCCGCTTTCTCGAATGTTCCTCCTCGTCCTCCTCACCAGTAATTCTCTTTTCTTTTTTTTTTTTTTTAACTAATTCATTTATGTTTTTGTGCATAAATTCATTATTTTTTTTTTATTTTTCTTACTTTTTGATTTCATGATTTTGCAAAACTTTCATTCTTGAATTTCTTCACATTCATAATTGATCGTCTTTGTATTATTACTAATGTACGAAATTACTCGTGTTTTATTCTGTATTTTTAAATTTTTTTTTAGGAAAATGAATGAGAATCTACTTATTATTATGATTTAGAACTAACTAAAATGTAGAACATTTAATCTACAGTTTTTACGAGAAGATTTGAGGATGTAAGCGAGCAAATTAAACTAAATAGTTGTAGTAGTGTCCAACTATAAATATTTGGATATTGGTGGATGTATCCATCATTCTCTATTGTAGCATTTTATTGTTGATATAAATGTTTTAGGTCATCAATTATAAAACATGAAAACTTTTAGTAACTAGAGTTTTGATGTTTCGGACACTCGGAAGCGCCTAGGAAACTCCTCTCACACATGTACTGTGCTTTACTCACGTTTTCGAGTTTTATATTTATGATGGAGTATACTACCTTTGATTCAAATGCAACAAAAATAATTTCTTAATACTCACAAATGATATCCCATTGTTGCATTTATTTTGAACTAGAGGTAGTAGAAATTGAAGTTCGACGGGATCTTATGTGGAGCATACCATTTAAAAGCATTCTGGATTTCCGGTATTAGTGTTTCGTGGTAGTTCTAATCAATTGTTTGATAGTAATGCAATGTCATAGGTTGTGTTGGAAATTTAGAACTTGCATTTTCTTTCGTCAAGTTTCAGATATCCTGACTTGATTTGATTGGTTCCATTGCCCGTCTTTTGTCAGCTGCACAAATATAGGTTTATGCAAATCTGCTTGAGTTTGTGGTTGTGACTTGTGAATGTTTGCGTATGCCAGCATGTTTCGCCCTTTTGGTCTGTTTATCTCGCATTCTCTAATGTACTGAACTATTCTATATGTTTAATTAGAAGCTCCTCACAGAAATACTCTCCGTTAGATTGGACATGCTTCTTTGATGAGGAAGAAGATATCTGCATACCAGAAACTGAAAATGTATGAAACTGTCTTTTTTTCCTTCACAATTATTATAGAACTCTTTAATTCTCATTTCTGTCTTCCTTGCGCATTTGGCATATCACCGTCACATGATATACATATTTCTTATCTTATAACAGGTTTTTCATGTATATAAGGCTGGTACAGAAGGTCCAGTTGTATTTTGTTTGCACGGAGGCGGATACTCTGGGTATATACACTCCTTTAATCCTTATACTGTAAAGAGATTCTTATCTTCAAGTGATAAAGTCTTTTCATGCGAATTTTATGTTTTATGTTAATTGCTTTTGTAATTAATTGTGTTATTCCAGCGATTTATGGAGTCACTTACTTGATTCCACAAGGTAGTCATTTTGATGTATGTAGGAAGTACTTTTGTTGTAGTTGTAATTCCCAGAGTTTCATTTGAATGGAAGTGCCAAAACTGTTTGCTTAAATACGATAATGCCTGTGAAAAATTCCACTTACTTGGGAGTTAGGAGCTCCTAGGTGAGCAGGTTTTGGACAGGAAGTAGCACTTCTAGGAAATGATCATTCTTAATTACATTAAATTATCTGCCTTCTTAATTTGTTATTATGTTCTTACAATAAAAGACAAATAAACCTCCAGTAAATGAACAAGTTAATTTGACTCAAGTCAAGTCTATAAATGAGAGGCGAGCCTCATCGAGTCATATTAGAGGAGAACTCTTGTTGTTAATTCTCCTTTTTTTTTCATCAAAAAATAATGTAAATTATCCTTGAAGATCTCAAAGTCTTGAACCTCCTTTTGTCTCACCATTGTCCTGTTTGTTTGGCTATGTGAATGGGTTGTTTACTTGTTTGATGTGGTAAAACAAGTGCTTAATTCCATTTATGAATTTTTAAAATTATCATGGACATGTCCTCTTGGTAGAAGCCCTGTTCTCATTCTTTAAGTGTATATTAGCTTGTTTTTGGCTATCATTGTTTGATTTGGCTAATATTATTAGGCCACTTTGTTGGTTCAAGGGTCCTATGCTACCTAGATATGCTCCTTTGCTGTGTACATTACATAAAAAGACAGGTAGTTATTTATATTTGATTTTTTTTTGAAGCTTCGTAGCAGCAAGTTGTTTGACCAAGCTTATTGCTTAGTTGCTTATTGCTTCTTTCCTTAGTTATTTGTAATATTCAAGTCTACGGGGAGTTTTAGATGATAAGTTGTTAACTGGATAATAAATATTATTACAGTTTGTGGAGTTTTAGATTATTATTTGGTAACTGGTTATCAAAATTTTTTACATTTATTTGAGCTAGTCTCATTAGGTTGTTGTGGTTTTTAACCACTTGATTTAGCTAATTGCTTCAGGTGCTTAATTAACCAATTTACTGAGAAGCTTGCCTGAGGCACATGTATGATCTAAATTATTCATTGAGAGCTACTTAGTATCCAGATTTGCCACACCACTTTAGAGCATACTTCTATATAGATAAAGGTCTGATTGGGTGGCTTTCCTTATCATTTACAGAAAACTTCTACATAAATAAAGCTCCTAATTAAATGAAGAAATTAAATGGATCAAAAAAGCTGTTTTCAGCAAATGCGGTGCAACATTTTCAGTTTGTTTTCAGTAAATGTGATGTTGAATGTATCCCTTTTTGATTACTATTTGAGGACCTTCGTAGTTTCTCATTACACATGCTGAAAACCAACACAACAATTACCCCGTTTATCAATTAGACAATTACAAATAAACTTAGTTGTTTAGGTAAAGCTACAAACATTCCCAAGTATCCTGCATAAATATTTTATTTTGAAGTAGTTTCTTAGTTAGCAGAATAACCTAGAATCACATTGCATTTATTTTAATATTTGGCTGAAAGCCTCATCATTTTCTTACTGTATGTAAGGTCGTAGTATATGAAGGCCCATTTTATAGACAGAAGAAAAAACAGTTGAGAGAAGTCTGTTCTTTCCCTTCAACATATGCCTTCTCTAACATGTCACGATATCCTTAATACGTTTGAAAGGCATGTTATAAATTGTTGCTGCCCATCTGATTTATGTTGTTCCTTTGACCAGGCTTTCATTTGCATTGTCAGCGAGTAAAATTAAGGAAAAAGCTCGGGTTGTGGCCATGGACTTGAGAGGTCATGGGAAGTCAGTTACAGATAGTGATTTGGACCTATCAATTGAGGTAGCTAAGTAACTGTGCTTAAGATCCAGTAGTGTAGAACACTTGTGATTTTCTATAGATTTCCATATATATGTTATACTTCTGATGACACGGTTTTCTTAAAATTTGTTGCAATTTGTGATTTGCAGGCTTTATGCTCTGATGTTATGTCTGTTTTGAAGATCATGTACGGCGATTCCCCTCCTGCAATTGTACTTGTTGGCCACAGGTTTGTCTATGATAAGTTTATTGATTTTAAGATTAGCAATAACCGTTTTTTTTGTGGTTGGCATCTTCTTCCATTAACTTTTGATTTACTTATGCAGAAAAATCTATTTGAACCATGATTTAAACAGCTAGGCTCCAAACAATTTATTTTTCAATACTAGATATGTAATATAAATCAGGGCCATTTTGTTTGGAAGGGCATAAAGATAGTATAAAAATTATGAGTTAAAAAATTATTACTAAGAACAAAAGCATAATGCGTATATTTATCTCACAAGATAATGTGCTCTAGTAAACAATTGTAGTAAACTAGTACTACTGCACTAATTTGTTTGTGAATAAGCTCACTTCTTCTGATACTTGGGAACATTTAGCAAACACGGATACAACATCTAATATACTATTACAAGTTACTATAGCAGTAAATAAAACTTAGTGAGCTGTGGACAGTTTGATAACAGTAGGAAAATTTACTTTGTATTTACTGCTTCTATGATAATAATATTTAATCGTGTTCGAAGCTAGGACTAGGAGTTGTAGTTTCAAACCAACAGTTCCATAATTTTTTTATTTAGGGTATATAAATTGATAGAACAGCCATGAAGTCAATTTGGGAAAAAGAATTTCTTTTGGCCAATACATAAAGTTAGTAAAAAACATGGCTACAGGTCTATAATTTCAAAAATTTTGCTCAATTATTTCCTAAACTTTTGTTTGTTTTGAAAAATGATGAGCATACAGATGAAATGCCCCAAAAAAGCATTACTAAGTTTGAGATAAATGTCTAACTCTTTGATCATACACTTGTTTGAATTATAAACTGATGATTTCTTATCTATGTCATGACAGCATGGGAGGTTCAGTTGCTGTGCATGTTGCTGCAAAGAAAACGTTACCTAGCTTGGCTGGGCTTGTAGTTGTGGATGTTGTTGAGGTCTTACATACATGGGATTTCTTTTCATTTCTTCTTCTTCTTTTTTTTTTTTTTG
>PYUH01004018.1:416052-447205 GCA_016808085.1 Suaeda aralocaspica | reverse complement strand
ATTTTTTTTTTTTTTTTTTTTTTTTTTTTATATATTTGGCCCTCTATGTTTTATTCTATCCAACTTAAACTCATGTTTATTGCAGGGAACAGCCTTGGCTTCTTTGGTTCACATGCAAAAAATTCTATCAAATAGGGTCAAGCATTTTTCAAGCATGGAAAAAGCTGTAAGTAGACAACCAATGTCAACAAATTCGTTTTGTAATGCTGTCATTCTATCATCAGAAACAACCATTGTGAACACCTTTAACAGTTTAAGAGTTTGCCTCATCAAACAGTAAAATTTTGTAACTTTTATGATCCACAAACGCAAATTATTAGTGCTGAATGGCATGAGCCTTCTTTTTTCATATCAAATACTTCCTCCTTTCCAGTTTAATTTGTACACTTTAACTTTTGCTTGTAAATTTAGAAAAATTCATTCTATAGGTAAAATATTATTGGAGTTAGGATGTTATTAGTATCTTAGTGGGAAATGTGTTGATTAAAATAATAGAGTATTTTGATGGGATTAAATGTGGGAGATTTTCTAGGCAGAAAGTCAATAAGATGATATGGAGATTGGAGTTAAGTTCGGAAAACGATAGTGTTTGTTAAAGGAAAGAAAGGAAATTTAAAGAATAAAAGGTAACATTAAAAATAGAAATGTAAAAAGTAAAGTGGAACTGAGGAAATAACTTTTTCTGGTAGCAGAGGACTTACTGCATTGTCTGAAAAATGAGATCAGCATTTGTCTCGGAGAAAAGAGTGATATTAGTTTTAATTTCAATAGATATCTCATGTCGAACCAACCACATCTGAGCATGGGGGTGTTGCTATCGACAGGGATACTGTCACGATGCAGCCTAAACATTGTGAAATACTTATAAATCACAATACTGTAGCAAAGTAAGACAACCGATAATCCCTTTAACAGAGTCACGACTCACAAGGCCCAACTGTCGATACAACCATGCCAATGTGGCAGACCCCAAGACACACCCGTTAAGTCATTGATCTAGTCAACAAATACAAAATCATACATGGACTTCCTAGACCCACTCTTTTCCGAAGAACAAGCAGCAACCAAGTATCAATGAAAATATAGCCGCGAGCTTAGTCTCCTCATCACGACTAGGAGTGTCACAAGAAGATATTATCGCTTTGAGCCTATTATCTCTTTGAGCCTGCACATTAGTACCCAGAAAGAGACTCCATGTCTGCTCCACACGGAGAAAATCTAAAATAGCCGCTCTGAAATCTAAACCAGACTCAGTATACTCATAAAGTTGCCCCTTAGTAGGAATGTGAAGAAAGTGACACACATCATGCAACCTGATAGTCATCTCCCCGAAAGGGAGGTGGAAGTTGTTCCTCTCAACGAAAGCAAAAATCAAGGGTGTATCAATGGCTTGTGAAATTCAGAGAGGTAAATTCTAGAGCCTGTCCTCCGAACACGACTCTGTGTTGGTCCCTTTGCTACCTGAAACTTGAAACTTGTGTTTGATCTAGACACAGATGTCAGTCCACCTGTGACTGAATCACTTCTTTTAAACAAAAAAAATTGACTAAAAATAATAATACATGACACTTGCAGCTGATTTTTCGTGCAGGTGTGATGAAATCTACGCCTGATTCAGTCGCTTTAATCCCACCTGCTCATCAATCAGGCGCAAGTTTCAAAACAAAAAAATATTAAAAAACTAACCTCCACCACAGCCGTAGAACTTCCGGTGGCCACCGATGTGGTTGTCGCCGTCTTCGCCACCCTTTGCGCCATAGCCACGTCAACCGTCTCCTGGAGGAATGAGGACACGATGTTCCTCTTCTTAGCCGGCGGTTTCTCAGCCATGTTGTGGTGAGGAATTTGGGGTGCAAGAGAGTGTGGTGTGGATATAATGTTGTTGTGGTTTTGGATAGAGACAAAAAAGAGAAGGAAAAGAATGAATGTGAGGGGGGGGGGGGGATCAATTTGGAAGTTCAATTTATAAAGTGGATGATTGTAAGGAATATGTGGACGATAAATAGCGTTCCCCATTTTTTTTTTGGATTTTTTATGGATGGAGAGATTAGTCCTGTAAGTACAGTCCAAAAGAAGTTATAATCATTGCTTTTGTGCGTATTTATTTTTTTCCCTTCATTGAGAGTTTCCTAAGATCTCAACCATCTTTAATTATTCGTAAGTTAATGGCAATGAGAGAGTGCTTGTTTTTAGATGTGATTGTTTCTGATGACTGTGGAAGCCAGAGATCTATCTTTAGAACCATGAATCAATGACATGCACTGTGATATACTAATTTGAAGCTATCTATTAAAGCCATCAACAGGCACACATGCTTCTCGCCAAGTTTTTGAAACATTAAAGTATTAATACTAATGAACTCACTGTACTAATTTATCGCTGCTGATTTTGGTGTTTAACTGCATATTATATGTATAATTTTTACCAAGAAATTCTTGCCAGTAGAGGCCTATGTTGGAAAATCCTTCAAGCTCTTCATTCTTCAATTCTTAAATTTGTTGCAGTGTTGTGCTTTATTCTTTTAAGACATTTATCTTCTCTGTAGTTACATTTTCCTCCTGTTTAATTTTGATTCTGTGCAGATTGAATGGAGTGTCAAAAGTGGTTCTTTGAGAAATATTGATTCTGCCCGTGTTTCAATTCCTGCCACTTTGAAGTATGATGAATCAAAGAATTGGTAAGTTTTATACAGTTTATCAGAATAGTAGTTCTGCTGCAAACATTGCAAACAGTAAATAGAATATTCCTCATGCTTTGTTCTTAAATAGAAAACATGTTGGATTTTTTTGGATCAGAAGGTAACTGATTTACACAATCGAATGGGTGAGAAAATACTTTGAACAATATATAGAATGGTGTGGATATGTCTTCATTTTACTGTGATTTGGTTGGAACAGTGCTTGAGGATTAACATAAAAGAATAGCTTTTATAATCGGGTATTTGGACGTGGACGTGGCTGTGGCTGTGTTATGTTGCTACAAGAAAGCAGAAAAGTTGTTTTTATCTGAGAATGTATTTCTTGGTTTGTAAATATGTCGCAAATGAAGATTATCTTCGCATATGTTTAGGATATGTACAGATGTGTGCTGGGTAAAGATAACTTTCATCAGTTTTCGATAATATACATCCTAAAGCTACTCAATCTCTAAAATTATGTATGGCCGTTGAAGATCCAGTCTATCTAGGACACTGTAACTTTTATTAATAATGCTCAAGTTTAACTTAAAGAAAGAAATAATTAAGGAATCAAGTAAAATGGAGAGAAATTTCTAGAGATAATAAGGTTTATATAATGTACTGTATCTTGCAAACAGTGACCTTGAGCCCCATTAGTAGTACAAAGCAACCTGCAAGCTTCCTATGAGAGTTTTCCATGACACTAGCAAGCACACATCATGTGCTCTCTATGCTTTTTGTTAGCATTCCTCTACGCTAACTCCACATGTGACGTGTCTCTGATGTTCCACTTCCGAGAAATCTTTAGTGGGGATCTTTTTTTTTTTTTTTTTTTTGACTAGTTGATCTTTTCCTTTTGTGTGTTGGCGCGTGTACTTTAATCTATGTTGGGAAGTCTTTTGTCAGGCCAAGATCTTTTGTCGTTCAGTGACTAGTTACTCTAGCCTTTTGTAGGCTCATATGTTTCTCTCACTTTCCGAGATGCCGAGATCCTGGTATACACCCCATATAAAATCTTAAATATTTTATCATCATTCCTTATTTGACATTAGTATCTTAAGAAAAGATTAATATAAATTATAATCATAAAACCACATTATCTTCTTTTTTTTTTCTTTAACACAAAGAGGGGAATTGTATTAAGATGGTGTTAACTTACAAGCAGTTGAAATTGGCAACATACTGCCAAAATAGTACACAGTTGTTGTAATAAAACAGTACAATAAGAAAGTAGTCCAAGGGAATCCAAAGCAAACATAAAGCAGTAAAGAGAAAATAACAAGGACACAAGTTCATTGGGAAAGCACTAGGCACAACTGGGGACATCATTCTTGTCTTTTTCAAAAGCAATAACAGCACAAGCAGGCATCTTCTTTCTTTCACTCATTTGAAGGCCAAACCTTGCCAAACTATCTGCAACTCTATTAGTGGATCTGGGTGAGTGAGAGAACGAGATTTCGTTGTCTGCCTTCAGAAATGTACCAATATCATGAACTACTGAAATAAGCTCATGATATTGATGTTTCTGAATGTTGTCAATGATGATCTTAGTAGTTCTTGCGTCTGTTTCAACATGTTGAGCCGTGATGTTGAAAGTTTTGGCAAGGATAAGACCTTCTCTAATGGTCATCATCTCAGCAGCACCCGGATTAATTGCCTCAATCTTCACAGATATTCCCGTAAACCATTCACCATTCACCATATTGAAGTCGCAGAACACAACCAGCAGAAGCAATATCTCTGCTTTTCCAACAAGCATCACTGTTCAATTTCATATACCCCTCCGGAGGGGGTTTCCACATTTGACGACGATCACCTGAAATGACAACAGCAGGAGAACTCTGGAAGGTAGAGTTAGTTTTAGTAATGTCTACCATAAATCTGGTAAAAATACTATCAACTGTCATCATTTTCTTTTCAAAAACCATTTTGTTTCTACTTATCCAGATATGCCATAAAGCAGTTATAAAATGTTGTTTCCAAAACAGAGGTTACTTAAGATTGTGTTTAATCCAATCAATCCAGTCAAGAGTGTAAAAGTTAGGCAATAGAAAAGGACCAGGGTCCTGCAAATTGTAGGAACTCAAAATCTTTTGCCAAAGAGAGGTGGAGTGCTGACAATCTCTGAAGAGATGAATATGAGACTCATGACCCTGACTGCATCTTACACAAGTGGGGATGAAAAAGGGAATACGTTGTTGGAGAACGGTACCCATAGGCAGAATTGAATGACTAATACTCCAAAGAAGCATCAATTTCTTGTAGGGGACATCTATTTTCCAGTTATTCCTCCAGTTAAAAAGCAGTAACAGAGGGAGAAGTGATAATGTGATTATTGGAGTTGTGATAGGCAGATTTGACAGTAAAGTCCCCAAAAGAGTTGAACCTCCATCGAATCTGGTCTGAGCATTTAGAGAACCTAGGTAAGGGAATTGCAGAAATCTGAGAACAGAGAGAAGAAGATATAAGATGTTTTATTGGTTCAAGGTTTCAATAACCTTGATGAATGATATGGGAGACTCTCCAGTTGCCCATATAATGAGGAACCTCTCTGTCCATAGCAAGATAGAGAGGAGTATCACCAACCCAATGATGAAACCAAAGAGAAGTGCTAGTACCATCACCAATATTCAGAATAATTCCTTTCTGGAGGATAGGCCTCCCTTTGAGGATATCTTTCTATAAGGAAGACTGAGAGGAGGAGGGGAAGCAATCCAAGAAATTAGATTTCTTCAGATATCGAGCAGTTAGGATTTTTACCCAAAGTTTGTCAGGCTGAGTTAAAATTTTCCATCCTAACTTGGCCATGAAACACAAATTCCAACGTTTTAAATCTCTTATTCCCAAACCACCCACCATTAAAGGGTGACAGACAATGTTCCAATTAGTCCTAGGAATGTAACGAGACTTGTTCTCTTTATTCCACAAGAAACGTTTACAATAGTGCTGAAGCTCATCAAGGATTGAGTGAGGAAGAAGGGAAGTCTGCATTGCATACATAGGGTAGGAGCTGAGAACTGATTTGATCAAGGTACATCTACCAGCCATATTTATCATTTTAGCTTGCCAACCTGAAATCTTGTCTTTTGTTTTTTGTAGGAGAGAGGCATAGTCTGATTTCCTAAGTTTGTGGGGGCTTATGCTAACTCCCAGGTAGCTACCAAAGGAAGAAGTGGCTTGGAGCTGTAAATGGCTAACAATGCTACTTCTCACTGCATGATTCATTTTGACAGGGAAGATAGCTGTTGATTTTGTCAAATTGATCCTAAGGCCAGAAATGTTACCAAAGTGGTTTAAAACATCAATCATACGGTCAATGTTATGAACCGAAGATTCCCCAAACAAAAACACATCATCAGCATAGAAAATATGAGAAAGAGAGAGATCCTTGGCAATCTTCAAGGGCTTCCAAATTTTTTGAGTGACTGCTTTGGAGATTAGTTGGGAAAGGTGTTTGAGACAAAGAACAAATATGTAAGGTGAAAGAGGATCTCCTTGACGAATTCCCCTAGAAGACTCAAAGTTGTTGGTGATTTGACCATTCCAAAGCACAGCAATGGTGGGGTTGCAAACACATGAGAAATCAGATTAATGAGGGACATAGGAAAGTTAAAAGAAATTAGGGTATCCCTAATGAACCCCCATTCAATGCTGTCAAAGGCCTTAGAGAGGTCAATTTTCAGGGCCATAATTTTTCGATGAGAGGGGAAGCCTTATTAAAGATATGATCCATTTCTTTAATGATCAGAATGTTTTCGTTAATGGTTCTATCAGCCACAAAGCTGGATTGTAATGGGCTGATCAAAGAAGGCATGAGAGGCTTGATTCTGTGGGCTATTAATTTTGTGATAATTTTATAAATTGTGTTACAAAACCCAATGGTTCGAAAGTCTTTGATAGTAATTGGGCTTGGACATTTTGGAATTGGACAAATGTAGGAGTTGTTTATTTCCCGCGGAATCTCAGACATTTGAAAACACTTGTTGACAAAAAGAAAAATTGAATCCCCCAAGGTATCCCAAAATTTTTAATAAAAAGCGGTTGAATACCATCAGGACCAGGGCTTTTCATTGGAGCCATCACCTTGAGAGTGTCCCAAACTTCAGCTTTGGTGATTGGAGTGAGAAGAGACATTGATTGGGTATCAGTTAGCATAGTGACAGAAGAAATAGATGAATGAAGAGGATGAGAACAGTGTGAGGTTGTGAAAATATTATTAAAATGATTCATGGCCATTAATTTCAAGGATTCATCATCATAAATCCAGCTATTAGCTTCATTTTGAAGAGCCACAATTTTTCCTTTGCTACGCTTTGCCCTTGAAACAACATGGAAATACTTTGTGTTTCGATCCCCTAATTTCCTCCAATCAAGACCAGCCTTTTGGGCCCATATTTCTTTTTCAATTTGATGAATTCTATTAAGATCAATTAACAAGGTTTTTTCCAGATTACTCAAAAACAGAAACAGTTTTTTGGCTAGGTAAATTTGAATCCCGTCAAGCCTAGAAATGATTTTCTTTTTTTTTTGACGAGTTAAATTTCCAAAAATGTTTTTGTTCCAACCAGTAACAGAGTTACTGAAATTGGAACGACCAAGAAAGAAACCATAATCAACTACTGACTAATTATTTACAAAAAAACTTGCAAAATCAGGGTGATGAAGCCAAGCTTCTTTACACCTCAGGGGGAAGGGACCTTTAGAAGGGTTATCATATAACCTAACTAAAAGAGGACAGTGATCTGAATGAGTGCAGGGGAGATGAATTACCTTAGTGTTTGGGTAGATATTCAGAAAACTAGGATTAGCAAGCGCTCGATCCAATCTCTCATTGATTAGCTCAAATCCCTCTCTCCTAAAAGTCCATGTGAATGGATTCCCATGAAAAGCCAAGTCTACCATTGAAGCGGAAGCCATGCAATCATCGAATTCCTTTGATTGAGTGGTGGAGTATGGTCTTCCCCTTGATTTCTCACTCTGAGAGGTGACTGTATTGAAATCTCCAACCATGGTCCAAAGCATATCTTTAGGAGGGAGATCATTTTTGAGAGCTTCCCACAGACCTTTGTTCTTTACAGCAGTATGAGGAGCGTAAACACCACTTAAAAGGACCTCTGGATGAATAGGAAGGAACTTAACAATGCAGTGAAACCTATTTCCACCCTCATCAACAAAATCTTGTATAGAGATACCATATTTCCACATAACCCAAATGCCTCTGTTATGTGTAGCTTTGGTTTCTAGGAGAATTATCATAGAAGGGGAGTGAGCTTGTATGATATCACGAGCATGGGGGAGAAAGGTGTCCGAGTTAGCACCTCGAATATTCCAAACTAAGATATTCATATCAATGCAAGGAAGTTGAGAAGCCGGGGTACCGAACGGTCAATTATCGGAGGGTACGGCAAATCTATTAGGTGAATATTGGGTTCCCATTCCCTCCACTGAGGTTCCGTGGGGAATCCCCAAACGTCGGTCATCTTCCATGGAATCCCCTAAATCTGGATTTCCTTCATCTTGTTTTGATACGGATAGTATCTTGCTGAGACTTGCAGCCCCATTGTTTCGTTTTGGATATGATAAGGCTGAATATGGTTTTCTGGTTGACCCATGTCTAGTTCGTGAATTCCTGATTGGAAGTGATGTGTCGGAATTTCTAATGGAGGGGGTTGGAATGGTGGAGATGGTAACACCTGTGTCACCGGTATCATGAATGGCTTGCGGATTAAGGTGTTGTAGAATTTTCCTGTTGATTCGCCTTAAGGTGTTGTTCATGATTTCTGTTGTTTGGAGTGTGGGTGGATTTTAAATCGAAGTCCATTGTAGTGGGTTTTTGGGAGATGGTGGGGAATTCGGGTGAATAGGGAAGAATTGATGTAGTTGGGGGGTGTTGTTCGATGGCAGCTGTGACTGGTGGCAGAGCTTGGGTGATTGGTGGGATCATTTGTAGATAAGTTGGCGGGAATGATGATAGAGGGGGTGTTTGTTGTTGTCTGCGACGGCGTAGTATTGGTAATGGGGGTGGTCTTGAGGGAATTGTGGATTAGGGAGGGGCTAAGGTGGTTTGGGGTAGGGAGGTGGGTGGGGATGAGGGCGTCTTTTGGTTTTCCATTGCTAACTTTTGAATGCTGTTTGTTTGAGTTTGAGTTTGTGAAGTCTGTGACAGGGAGTTGAACAGGGGATGGTGTTATATCTGGGATAGGGATAGTGCATTTAGCTGTAGTCTTGAATTGGGTTGTGTCAGTGGAATTAATTGGCTGAGAAGTTATTTCCTTCTGTTTGTCTAAAACCTTCCAAAGATTTCCACATTATCAACTTTTAGAAATATAAGCCATGAAAAATTTACGATGTACTCAGAAGAAGAATAAGGCCAAAAATTAGGATCTTCACCTCCAATTTGAGGAAAAAGGCCATCTAATCCTACAATTTTTCATTGAAAGTTTCCAACTTTCCAAGTGACTTCCTTAAACATGCTGTAGATTTATGGCAGTCGCCATCTGTTGGGCCTTTAAGTACAATAGTTTGCGCCCATCAGTCCAATACTCCCAACATTCCGTCAGTGGCGTAGCTAGGATTTTCGAGATGGTGGATCACCCTTAACTATCAATCATCTATAATAGTACATAGTACATTTTTTTTTGGGGTCTAGTTCATAATTTATTTCATTCCAAAAATTATTTTTAAAAATTATATTACAGCCATATAGAAACCCAGGATTTTTAGAAACATTAACAGTCGATGAAGTTTAGCACCAAAGAAACTGTCAATGAAGTTAACAAATAAACTCTAGCTTAGTTAAGTCCTATTAATTTCTTTGATTAGTTAGGTAAGGAATCATCTAGATGACAACTAATAACAGACCCAAAAAAAATTGGAAACTATAAATAACTACACCTATTTATTAAGCACTATGAGTATCCATAGAAATGAAACTTAATAAAACTAAGAGCAATAAGAAGAAATTGAAGGGAAAAAACAAAACAAAAGAAAAAGAAAGAAATAGCCAAACACGACATAGAAGTAAATTAGGACCACTGAATAAAAGGATTAAAAAATGGTCATTGTAGGGATCGAAGTACCGAGTCCTTGAATGGAGTAAAGAAAACCAACTCTTTTACCACTAAGCTACTGTTGTTTGTCATGTGTATTGTTGAGGTGTTTACTATATATAATAAACTATGCTTGGCTTTGGTGTTGCATGAGACCCACCATGCCAACATGTAGCTCCGCCTCTGCATTCCGTGATACTTCTCAACCACTAGGCTAGTGGTATCGTTGTTTCTTCCACTCCAAGGCGGTTAGAGATGTTCAACCTAACCTCCTATGTAACTGTCAGAAGCTTGTCCACCGACTATGGTTACTGAACATCATTACGTCCACTTCTCAATTAGCCAATTCATCATCATGGACTCCCAAGTACTACCTATAATAAGTGGACAATTTGTCCTGTAACTTGCGTCTTGCCTAGATTTTGGATTTTATAAGTGAACCAAAAGTAGTCCTCTATTATAATAGATTCATAATGAAAAAGAGAATTAAAAGAATATCTAGATAGCTATAGAGGCCGAGATCAAGACTGATAAATATGTTTGTGTTTCTTATTGAAATTTCTCTCTTAAGGATGGTAGTGTTGCTGGTTTGAAGTCTGTGGAGATAGATTTTTCCGGCATTGCAAGAAGGAAAAAGCTTTGATCATTTTGTTCAGAAGCTTGAAATCTTTACGTGTATATTGTTTTTTGTAAGCAAAGCAAAGAAATAAAGAGTCGTATAACTTTCAATCCTTTGAAGGAGGTGACTTTGAGAGTAGTACTCTTGTGTTTGATTCCAGCTATAGAAGTGGGATCTTGGTGTAATTTGACAATGGATTTCAAATTATTGATGGAGAGTCCATGAGTCTTAAAAGGCAGGAAAAGATAGAAATGGAAGGAGCAAAGAGAGTCAAGAACTCCACTTGTTATATATGGAGTATATGAAAATATTGACTATTAATTACATCTTGCTGTTTACTTTGAGTCTCCTATGTGCTTGTTTGACCCTTGAACTTGTGTGCAGCTATGTTCACCGAGCTTGTCTGGAAGAAACAGAACAATATTGGAGAGGCTGGTATGCAACATTTACTGTTAGGTTTTATATGCATTTATTAGATTGCATGCTTGTCAAATGTACAAAACAGAAAATATACAGTTCTATTCCAAAATTCATGAGCTTTGTTTGTGCACTTGCTTTGTTTTTGTGAAGGAAGATGTTATTTTCCTTGCTGCAGAATTTTTTTATAGTGATTTATCAGTGATGTTTTCAAGATCTAATAATCTCCAATTAGCTTTAGCCAGTGAAGTAGGCTCAAAAATGCTACATTATTTAGTTAATCACTTTCCTCATCTTTTCTCCCACCGTCTTGATCCTTTGCTTCGTAGTGACTCTTTCCTGTGTTTTCACTGTGGAAGCAGTGGAACTAATAATTGAACATAGGATGAAAGATAATTGTTTTGTGTTTAAATTCAACTAATTTGTGCAATAAATGAGGCATACCTTAATTATGTCTTTTCCATAATGAATGTTCCTTTGGGAGAATTGAACATATTTCAAGTTTTTGTTGGTTGTAAATTGCCACAATATACCTGCGTCTTGCTTCTGCCTTTTCATTTGGAAAACTGACCTAATCTTCTTTATAAGGTACGAGCTTTTATAGGGACACTTGATGTGGGTATTGTTGTTACTGACGTGCTATAAACCCAGTATCTTGAGTTGAGTTGGAAAAGAGAGTAAATGAGCAATTTAAGAAAGACAATGATAGAAGAAGACGTTTACATCTAACCTAGCTATATTGTTAGATTAAGTTGGTCTAATGGAATGCAGCCTTCCCTCATTCGAGACCAGGGTAAACTCGATCTTCCAATGTTAGCAATCCTTTAACAGATATGTGCCTTCTCTCTCTTTAGTCAGCTCTTTATGTACAGAGTTTGGTTCGCTACATTAGTTATACAAAAAAAACTAGCTTCATTTGTAAAGTACCCAGACTAGCCTGTTTGCACATCCAACTAACTTTGTTGACCACTTCCCGTATTAGCTTTTGCTCTATCCCTAGCATAGGCTAATGAAAAGAATTAGAACATAAAACCGAAAAGGACATTGACTTCCAGGAATTAAAGCCTAGACAGAACACGTGTGTGCAATGTTATCGTTGATTTGAAAAGGCTCAAGGCCCACTATGCATAATGCCATGATCCTTAATTTTAACATAAGGCTAGTCTACCATTAAGATTTGCGTAAATAACTATTTTGAGGCTTGATGTGCAAGTATGCTACAAGTGTGTGTATGAAGGACATATTCTACTCTATTGTCTTTTGTGTTTACTTTCACAGTCATTGCGAAATTGTTTAATTTTTGTATCCTGCATAGTCAATTTAGTTATTCTTTCACCAGAGGTTGAATTTTTGATGGTTGCCTAAAATATGTGGATTTACTTCATAAAAAAAAGCACTCTTTTATTCATTTTTCTAAAAAAAAAAATCATCATAGCATTTTGAATCTATAAAATGAGGTTTCGAACTTTCGATTAGTATACATAATATATAATTTATTACAATCCAGTTTGATTGGTTTATATAGGTAACTGTATAATTGAAACAAATATGAATCAGTTGTATGCTGTATCAAAATTGGCTAGTAAAACAAGGCCTCGTGTAAAGAACATAGTAATTTTTTTTGTCCTTTTTCTATTGCAGGTATGAGGGTCTTTCAAAAAAGTTTTTATCATCTGCGGTTCCAAAGCTCCTGTTGTTGGCAGGAACTGACAGACTTGACAGGTTTTCTTCCTTCATTATATTGAACAATACTGGAGTATCATGTGTGATATTTACAATTTGGTGTTCACATATATGTCAATAGTTTCTTCATATTTTAGTGCTTGAATTCTTGTTAATAATTTGGCTATTAGATTATGTTATTCATGAATTTATACTTTGTTAGATACTCAGATTGGCTCATTAAAGCTTGCTTCGTTTTTCTTTATCTCTCTCTATCTTGTTTTTCTAGTTGCTCTATGGTATAGAATGTTTGGCTTCTAAGAGGGAGCACATTCTAAAGGTTGAGGTTTCGGAAATACGGATGTTAAGATGGACATGTGTGATCGAAATGAAGTTATCCCTAGAAAAATTGGTGTCACAGTCATTGCAAGCAAACTAAGGGAAAACCACCTAAGTTGGTTTGGATGTGAGACAAAGACCTTAAGGAGCTCCTGTGCGGAGAGTGGAAGAGTAGGATCAGGGAATTCTTATAAGAGGTAGAAGGAGACCGAAAATGACTTGGTTCGAAGGAGTTAAAAAAGATATGAAGCTATTAGATTTACAGGAGAACGAGGTTCTCGATCGTAGGTGATGGAGGAGGAAAATTTGTTTGGATAACCACACAGAATGATCAATTTTGGTTTATGTAGCCGCTTAGTTTTAAAAGCGCGCACCAAGGCACCAGAATTGGGGCTTCAGAATGCGTAGGCGCACTGAGGCGCGCGAGGCGCACAAGGTGCAGCTGAGGCGCGCCTCTAGGGTTTTTTGGGTTTTTTTTTTCAATTTTTTTTATTTTTTGAAGCGCGCCTAGGCGCAAAGCTCACAGCCCTTTTGCGCTTTTGTGCGCCTCTCACCTTTTAAAACTAAGTGTAGCCGACTCCAATTATGGGTCTAAGGCTTTGATTTATTTTGATTTTTTGATTTTTTTGAGAAGTAGCAAACAGTTGTTGCTTAAAAGGTCAACTGGCAGTAGTCTTTTTGACTGCAATTGCAAGGATAGGTTGTGTATTTGAGGCTAATTGGTCAAGTGGTCCAATTTTCAGGTTTCATTGTAAAATTTTTGATATGACAATTAGAACCAGAAATGACATGCTAATATCTGGATTGAGGTTCATATCATTTGACATAGTTAGACTTAAAGAACTGTTTCTCTTTGCTATTTTTAAAAGCAGCTGTAGTGAAGTACTATCTAGCAATTACGGAACATTATACTTTCAGTATGTGCTCTTGATTTATGTTACTCAGACTCTTCAGTTGAGCTCCAGTATCTATGTTGTATTTTTCAATAATTGGGCATAGGCAGGACACTTAGATATTTTATGTTGGCTAAAAGTATAGGAAGTTTTCACAAAATTGCCAAATTGGGGATGCTTGAACACATTACCTGTGTCATACATGTGAACATGAGTCCAGGGAACATAGCTCTTGACATAATTTGAAGCAAGAAGTTGTCATTCCTGTCAATTGCTAAAGTTTTATCTTGGCTGGGAGCCTGGGACGTATTAAAAGAACCATTGTATTCTTCGAAGCCATCCCCTCTCTGTTTTTTTCATACTAAGATTAAGAGCCCAAATCTATAGCTATATCATTTGTTTTGTTTATGTGTACAGTAGATTCTGGAGCTGAGGAATGTTTTTCCTCCCACCCTCAGTCCTCTTTGTGTGGGTGCACAAGAAGGATAAAATAAGGAATGAGGTTATTAGGAAGAGGGTGGGTTTGTATCTATTCAGGTTGTGAAGAGGAAAAATCGACCGAGATGGTATGAGCATGACAAGTAATGCACCGGTAAAGAGGCTTGATGAGTGGAAAAAAGATGGCGGGTGAAAAGTAGAGGAAGACGTAAGCAAACTTGGATGAGGGTGGTTATTGGCGACATGAGGTCATCAGGGCTTGAGTTGAACTTGGTGTTAAATAGGGAAGAATGAAAAGATTTATGCATATGACTTGCGACTCCTATGTATAGCCAACCCCAAATTGTTAAGGCTTTGTTGTTGTTGGTGGTGTAATTTTTGGATAATATATTGTCAAATTTTATTTCAGTTGATTCATTTGGATTCTGCTTTCTTAATTCATAATTATACTGTAGCTTTTACATTATTTTTTCTGATCGTTACAATCTTATGTTATCTTTGACATCAATGCAACACAGCTAAAAGTATGAGTTTATCCTTATTAATTTTTTCTCCCACTCAATACCTTAGGGCATGTACAATACAAAGCAAATTGTTAAATTAGCTTACATTGCCACATAAGAACTCCACTTTCCTCTATTTCTAACTACTTTATATCCCAATGGTTAGCTAATTGTTAAACTAGCTTTGCATTAAAACATGCTCCACTTACTTGTGGGAACTACACTAATATTCAATGCTATTGCTTGGTTTTCTTCCCAAGCAAATTAGCTTGGCCAAGCTAATTTGCTAGGTCAAGCTAATTGTCCAATTTTGTTCCAATGGTTAAGCAAGCAGCTAGGGACTTTTAGAATTTGCAAGCTAGTCCCTAGCTACAACCATTGCACATGCCCTTATTACCTTGTAATATCACATGAGTTCACAAAATTATTCACAAACTCTATCATACTTTTCTGGTCACTCAGAAATAAATATTCTGGAACTGAATTATGACGTGCTTTAACAGAACTCTGACTATTGGTCAAATGCAAGGAAAATATCAGATGGTCGTTGTCAGGCACACTGGACATGCCATACAGGTTTGACACTAATAGTGATGTTTAACACTTTAACTGTTGGCTTTGTAAAAGTACTGAGGAAATAACTATTTTAACAATTTAACTATTTATGCAGGAGGATGTTCCTGATGAATTTGCAACACTAATCCTGAATTTCATAGGTAGAAATCGAATAGGCCCCCATGGCATTGAGGTTGGTGTGTTGAACTTATTATTCTATCTGAAAGCTATAAGTCAATATATGTTCCAAACATCGGGGCTTTTGTTCTTTACAACATATGTAGCATTTATTTAGCCTGAAGCACATGCTTAGTTGATCATAGTTAAATTTGTGCTTGGGGTCTATGAATTTAGGAAACTTGGTGACTGTCATGTTTCCCTTTTCTGAAATTTGGAAACCTGGACCGAAGTAAACTCAAAGGAGAAGAAGAGGGGTGGGCCTTGAATGAATAGGAAGTGCTTCTTTGAGCATACTTAAGAAAACTGAGGGGGAGACCATGTATTTAGATTCACAAAATAACCTTTTTCTTTCTAAAATCCCTTAAAATTAATTACTTCAATTTTCATAGAACTTTAGCTACAAGACTTAACAACAGTTCAAAGGTAACAAAACATCTGAAAATTTATCTTTCTAAGCAATTTTATTGATTTATAGCTATAGTTACACGTTGTCTAATGCTGTGAAAATTGCTCCATAGTGTTGAAGTTGTGTTGGGAGCTTGGGTAAGTAGTTTTACTCTTCAGGAGGTTGGAAAGCTGGTTTGTTTCTCCGTTATGCAGTGGTGTCAAGGACTTGGAACTTTGAAATTCTATCAAATACTGCTCGATAGGCTTATTTTGTGGCAAGGAAAAAGTGTAGATGCGATCAATCACTATAGTTTCTTTTTGATTAATTTATGTACTGATGCAGTTTAGCATGTTGCATCTTCAAACTGCTTTTTAAGTAGTATCGGAAAAAAAAGGTGGCTTTATAAGGGTCCATGATGTCTCAGTAAGTCAGAATGCAAAGAAAGCTGAATTTTCTGATTTGTGGTAACTTTTTTACAGATTCCTGGTCTTCGTAAGCCATCATAATTACAAGTTGAAACTGCAAATACTAGTAGAAGAAAAAATACAGTTGCCTGGAAGATGGCATTGGAACTAAGAGCATAGAGCACAAGATCTGTGGAAATATATGGAATAATGTCATGCGTTGGCTTAGGAAGGTTATTCATGAATGCTGTTGTAAAGCAATGTTTTTGGCCCTATAGGTTGTGTAGACGTCATTTATGCGTTAATTGTTTGATTAACTGAGCCCTCAGATTTATAGTATATACTACCCTATACAAATAAGTAGGATTTATAAGCAAACATCTTCGGCTTATGTTTTTGTTTTGAAGATGTAAGTTGAAGCAGAGTATGATGAACCTGTAATTCGATCCATCATTGGAAAGAGAACTGCATTTGTTGGGTGGATATTCCAGAAATTTTGTATAATCATGTATATCTACACTAAAATGTTAGCATAAAAGATCACCATTTTGGTTCATGAATATGGTATTGCATCGCCACTAAACAATGTACATTACGCACTATGTTAAGTACCGTAATTGGATTGAGAGTGCCCTGACAACTTCTTTGGTGGTTATTCGAAAAACAACCATTGAAATCAATCTAGGACAAAGTGACAAACCATTTATATTGAGTCACTTGATAAATGGAATGTTTAGGCAATACCCAAGGCAGATGTTGGCCATACCCAAACTGCCATTCCCAGACTACTATCAAAATTAGCACACTATTTAAGTTGATGTACATAATCCACTAGCTGCGTTATGAAAATGACCTTCGATACATTTGTACATTGTACGTGTGCATAAATAAATACTATAGCAATATACTCGGTGCTTCGGTAGTACTTGAGGAGTTTATTACTCTGTATATGAGGTCATGCTCCGTTATGGACCTACCTTAAGTATATTGACATATTTTTTTTGCTAATGCTACCCGATTCACTTGACCTTAGCTTAGCTCAGATTATATCCGAATTTGAGCCGGGGTGTACATCTAGCTTGTGGTGGGTGAGTCTCCCAACAAGAGTTTTTTGCATTTGGTGAGGCTCAAACTCTAGACCTTCTTTAATCGGCATCAAGTTGCTTACCACTTGAGTCAACTCTTGTTGGTTATATATTGACATATTCACTCCTTGATTTGTTTTCTTAAACATAAAACTGTTTTAGATCACGAAATCCCCGTAAAGAAGTAGCTACAATATTAGTTAATGGTGCGTTTAATCACATGCAAAAATATATCTTGGAGACAGAATGAGTATAATTTTACATATTGTGTTTTTTAATCAAATTTTAAAGAATTTCATTTTTATTTTGATCTTTTTTTATTTTTTTTACTTTTTCTTAATTGTGTACACTTTTTTAAAAGGCTTAGAAATCCTTCCACTTATAGCAAGTAGGCAACTTGTGGGGGTTATCTTTAATCCTTCCATTATTTTTCTTCTTTGCTTTTTATTTTTTATTTTTTATTTTTTATTTTTTTTTTGCTCTTTAGTCTTTACAATGCCAATAATAACAAAAACAATAATTCCCAAACCTTGAATGTTGAATATGTTATGGTTTCAAAATTGGAGCCATCAGCCCACCATAAGGCGTAAAGTCGTATAGAGTACTCTATTATACTTAGTAACATGCAATGAAGCTTCTCAGAAGAACACAACCACGACCTTTGTCAGCTTGACGACGGAAATTATTATTCAGCCCCTTACTAGCGGGCGAGCTAGTAGTATAAATACAGGTTCGCATATAAATACACTCCGTAGCACAGCTTTCAGATTCATCCCACCACACACTGATCATCAATACTAATCATCATTTTGAAAAGCTCAAACAAAATTCCGAATTAATAAGATATGAGGTTTAGTAATAAGACTGTTTCTGCCTTTGTTGTGTTTTTCATCATTGCTTCAATGATGAACTTTCAAATCACTAATAGCCTAACACTTCTTAGTATAAGGACATTAAAAAAAGCCCGAGAATGGTTGGGACTAGGCAATGATGGTGTTCAACATTTCTCGCCTGCTGTTACTAAGAGACTGAATCAAGAGCGAAACTTGTAGGAGATGTGTGTCATTGTTAAGCAACTAGTAAATATAAGCCCACTAAAGATAAGAAGGTTTTTGCATTTATAAATTCCGAGTTGTACCTCTATACAAGGCTTGCATTGCTAAACATTACATTCAGCCGTAGTTGAACACTTGAACTAGTCTAGCTTGTAGGAGCAATTTTCTAGTGATCGTTTGTTTGCCATGGTATATGATGAGTCCACGGAGTATGTACTGTTTAGTGCTTAGCTTGTTGGTGTTGTATGAAATAAGAAAATCGAATAACTTTCCAAATAAAGTTTGCATCTCTTTGGTATAACATAAGTAATAACTAAGTAAGTGTGCATTTGCTCAATATTCTGTCATATTTTTTACATTTTAATTCACAAACGTACAATTCAGTTAATCCTCTTAATTGCTATGATTATCTACGTTAATTAATCTTTCCTTTTCCATTTGCAATGCATTGTCATTCACTTTACTTTCAATTATAATTTAATTTCATTGCTACTATTCAATTCAATTAGGTTTGAATTTTAAGCTAACTAATGTTTCATGTACCAAATGAGTTGTATCACTAGAGAACTAGGTTGCAATGAGTCAGAAATGAAGTTGGAAACGAATATGAACTAATGTTAATTATCAGAGTTGTCAAACTACATATATGATATATATGAGTCAAGAATAGCAAGTTGATAACTTCGATGGTTTGATGGAAGCAACTAGGAAGGATGCAACCTTGGGTGAGCTAGTAGCTTTTGGTGACACAAGGCTATTAGGGGCATCTGAGGCTAATATTTACATGTGTGTGGTCACATGCACATGTGAATATGGAGAGATTGGTGGAATAGGGGAATAACTTGGGTTTTGCCTATAAGTTTTTTTTCCCACTGCATTTGCTAGGGTTTTTCTTATTTCAGGCATTGCGTGTTTCCATTTCTTGTTGAGTCTTGATCATCATTTTCTATCTAAAGGTCAAGGAAAATGCTTTCTTGAAGGTTTCTTGATTAAAAGATTCGTTCTTGGAAATTTTCTTAAAGATTGAAGATAAATCTTGAAAATGGCACAAATTTGAAGCGAGCAAATTGTTGAGCATTTGGTGATTTTCAAGACAAGTTGGGCCCCTTCAAAATTCCGTGATTTTGGGGGTATTTTGTGATGATTATCTTGTTTGTTAGTTTGTTAGTTAGTTTGTTAGAATAAAATCTAAATTAGATAGGATTTATGCAGTAGATAAGATCAAGTTCTGCAAGTTGACTGTGCAAGTTGTGTGTGATTGTTGTGGCCGGTTGTGACAAGTGGGCAAGTGGACGTGTTTTGTGAGTTTTTAGAGTTTATTTAAGATTTGTTAGGTCGTTAGAAGGTTGTTAGGATTTAGTTCATGGGTTATTTTATAAATAGCCTCAATTTAGATCGTAACAACTCAAGTTTTGTGAGTCAATAATCAATACATAGTGTGTTGTGCGTTTTATTTGTTTTTCGTCCAAAAACAATTACCTTTATTTGTTTGAGTGAATTGGTGCTTCTAGCTTTATATTCACGTGTGAGAATAGTTTTAAGATTGAGGGTGCTTATATCTTTAATCAATTCATAAAATTATTCGAAAACTAGTTTAAGTTCTTGGTGATTTCTTTATAGAATTTGGAACTAGATTACTTTGATTTTGAGAAGCGATTTTCTCTATCAATATTCACATCAATATACTAGATTTGAGATTACCAGTAGAAGAAAACATACATTTACCTTGGAAGATAGCACCGGAACTAAAAGAGCATAGAGTACAAGATGGATATTAGTCATCAAAACTTACAAGTCTCGCTGCCCATAGGTTCAAAATCAATAGTATCGATTGCTAAGTTAAACTTCAATAGTCTATTGCTCATTCAATTCGAGTATGCTTGGTGTTGGATTCACCTACTCGCCTCTCCCTCTCTTTTTCTCTCCTAAAAAAACCCCGCCTCCTGAATTTTTAAGGGGCTCCCATCAATTTTAATCGATGGAAAATTCAATTTATTTCTTCTTTGTTTTTGTTTTTTGTGTTTTTAGTTTTGAGTCGTCAATAATACTTCCTCCATTAGAGGAGATTGTCTCTTCCTTAAAAGAAAGCGTTTATCCTACCCTTGAGAGGGACTATTGTTTATTTGTGTTATTAGTTATCATAGATTTATTGAGTCATGGTATACTTGTTTCGTAGATGAGGGTTTATACGGGTATGCAAAGGTGTTTATTTTACCGGATACATGAAGATGGATTAGGGTGAAGATCATCGTTACTGCTACAAGATATCGTTAAATCAGTTCTTCATGAAAGTTGTGTATTCCAGCGATGTAAGCGGGAGATGCTCCAAAGTGTAAGATTTGATCAACAATATTAGTTTTGTTAGTTAAAGGAGAATTTTATTTGATTCGATTTATCATGTATTTGTTAGAACCGAATGCTTTTGTAGATGTCATATGACTTATTATTAGTTTAAAAAATAAAAAAAGTTAAGTTCAACAAGTTTTACCTTAATTATTTCAGTTAAGTGTCTTTCAATGCATTTAAGTTAAGGTCTAAATGATTGTTTTTGTGATATTGTTATATAATGATTTTAATATATTTTGATTGTTTTTGTGAAACTAAAGGTGTTTCAGACAACGTTGGCACGCCACGTAAGCCCCTCCTAAAATCATAATAGCAATAAGAATTGAACCCATGACCTATTTTATGTCATTTAAGTTAATTACCAACTCAACCAAATGTTTTTATTGTCATCATATACATATTTTTTTTAAATATATATGTATTGTTGTTCTCTAACAATGCTTTAATTATCTCTCATCATTTTAATAGCCATAAACTATCAATGACACATTAGACATGTACGTTATTATGGAAACCGTAAAAAAGCAAGCAAGCAATGAGAACCTTATAAAAGGAAGACACGACTATCATTCTTACATTCACCGGCCTCCATCAATAACAATAATCAGCTTGCAATAATTTCTTTACAGTACTAATTTTTCAAATCACGTATTGTATGAAGGTAGTCATAGACTCCGAAATACTTTACACATGTAGTATTACATTTTGTTTTATAACTTCAACGACTGTTGTATTATTATTTTAATATTACATTTTAAACAAATTATAACTTACATAAACCATATTGACAAAAAAAAATTAAAAGTAGAAACGAAATGCATAACCAGGAGCAACGCCCGGGCCTATCCACTAGTTAAAGTTTTAAAATGTGCTTTGCATGGATTATATACTAGATTATTACTCTTATATTAAAATAAAGTCACTCAAACCACACCTTAATTGACACGTATAATTCTATTATTAAATAAAATTTTGCCTAAAGATAATGCAAATAAACCAAAACAAATGATAATTAGTATTATAATTTTTTTAAAAGGTAAGTATTTTAAACTCTTGTGTTTTATAAGATAGTATAATAATTTATTATTTTAAAACATTAACGCGAAGTAGTATAATTTATTATATAATTTATAATTGTTTTAAAAAATACAAATAAAATTCAAATCTAATTTTGGATGATTATCGATATATAAAAAAACATGTATCTTCACTTTAATAATTAATTACTAATTACCCCTATATTAAATAGGTGAAACTAAGTAACTAACAATGAAAAAAATAATAATAAAATAAAACTTACACTCATTTTATTACTAAAAGTTGACAAACCAAAGAATGGTTAAAAAAAGTTTTAGATGACCTACCTAATTAAATAAAACGTCTTCTATCTATTTGAGATGACTCATAGCTAAAATCAACCTATTGACATATTTAAGTGCATCTAATTATATGGCTTAAGAATTTTACTAATCAATGTAAGGTTATTACTTTTTGTGAAATTTATTTATTTTATTAGGTGTTTCTTACAAGATTTTCCAATAAGCATTAAAATTTCGCATTTACTGTTAATTTGTAGAGATACTTGACTACGGGCTTATTCACCTCAGCTTAAAATCAGTTCAGTTCATCTCTTTTTTTATTTTGCTATTCATTAATCCTTCATAAAAAACTTTCAGTTCAATTCAGTTCAGTTCAGCTCGACTCAATTCAGTTCAGTTCAATTGTTTTCAGTTGAAGTAAACAGACCCTACATCTATCAAATTATCAATCAATATATTATACTACCTCCGTCTTTTTTTAGTTGCTACATTAACTTTTTCGCATCTCCCAAGACGCAACTTACAATATTAATATCTCGAATTTGGTATACTAAAAAATTATAAAAATCATATATTTGAAAAATATACATTGAGGTGAGTCAAATAAAATCCCATATGACTATATTTTTCCTTACCTATTAAGCATCAAATTGAGTCAAAATTGTAACATGAATAATGCAAAAATTCAATATGTAGCAAGTAAAAAATACCGAGGAGTAATAAAAATCAATTATCAATCAATATACTATAATACGAGTAAAACACAAGCTACTTAATGTGAAGTTACATTTGTCACCCTACTTGTATTTTAGTATTTTTTTAATCAAAATTTAAAATATAAATACTTTGATTTACTAATCTATTGTACGCTTTTTTTTAATTATTTGAAACATTTTGAATATCTAAAATATAATTATTTTTTGTCTACAATTACATACATAAGAATTAATGTAAGAAGTAAAACTATTATTTTGCATATTTATATTTTATAAAGTATGTAATGGAGATTTGTGTCATTGAGCTTTAATTATGTATAGTACGTAAAACTATTAGTCAATATACTTTGCACTTAAAGAAAAACATTTTCGAAAATGTATGTAATCTAATTTTTGTAGTTATGATAACGTCATCAGACATTACTCGAGACGATATTGGAGAGAAGATCTTGATCAATTATAACAAACAAAATCAATATTCTATATATAAAATCAAGTGGTGGACATGTAAATGAGGTTCCATTATAATAATAAATAAAATTAATATACTATATATACTAAAGGAACAAAATTATCATTTTTAGTAATAAGGAACAAAATAAATAATTATTCATTTGATCAATTATTAATTTTTAAATAAGGTTCCATAATACTAAAAAACAAATGATTAATTTATAATAATTTTGCTAATTTAATTATATTTGGTATCCCATGCATGCAAAATTTAAAAAACAACAAGTAATTCATGATTTAATTTTTTTTTATTGGTATTAATTTTTTAGATTGTTTTAATAAAGTAGTTTCATGTCAATTTTGTCTAAATTCATTGAATTATTATTAAACGAGATCTCAATAATTCAATTTAACTACCATTATATGGGATCTCAATATTTAATATGTGCTATCATTATATTGCACTGGGCATCAATAGTTTGCTACTACTACACGAGATTTTAATAGTTCAAATATAAAATCATTACATGGGATATGAATATTCTAAAGTTTGCCAATATTGCATGGGATTTTGATAGATCTCTATATTTTAAAGTTGGCTACTATTGCACAAAATTTTAATACTTTTGCTAATTTAATTATTTTTGGTATCTCGTGCAAAATTAAAAAACCAAGTTCATGATTTTTTTTTTTATATTGATATTTTAGATTATTTTAATATAGTAATTTCATGTCAATGTTGTCAAAAATTAATTTTATTGCACGAGACCTCAATAGTTTAATTTTATTAATTACCATCATAAGGGATCATAATACTTAAAGTGTACTATATTGCATGGGGTACCAAAATTTAAAGTTGACTACTATTGTACGGGATTTTTGATAGTTCAACTATAAATATGTTGCACGGAATCTCAATAATATGTAATTGGAATCTTAGAATGTCAATCCATACAAAGAAGAAAAAACGTAACCTTTAAAAGAAGGAAAAATTCATACAAATAATCCCAACTATGGGCGTTCACCTAATAAAAGACCGAACTTTGATTAATCCAAAAAATAGACCCAATTTTCATACCCTTTTTCCAATTTTGGACCCTCTTAAATTTTAACTTGTAAAATCAAGTAAATCTTACTAATTATCCGTTTTTTGCTTAAGCGGGACCACCCGAAACCACCACCACAACCATCCCTTCCACCCGAACCTCCAAATGTTAAGAAAAAACCGGATAATTAACAAGATTTACTTGGTTTTACAGGTTAAAATTCAGGGAGGGTCCAAAATTGGAAAATGAGCATGAAAGTTGGATCCATTTTTGGGTTAATCAAAGTTCGGTCTTTTATTAGGTGAACGCCCAGAGTTGGGATTATTTTTATGAATTTTTCCTTAAAAGAAAGAAAGGAAATTTCAAGTTTCATGTTTGTGTAAACTCAATAGCAAGATGACAACAAGAGAGAGAGAGGGGTAAGTGTAATTTTGCTTCTTTTCTTTAGACGTTTAGGCAATGTCCAAACAAATGCTGGTCATACCAAAATTATTTACTCTAACAATAATATGCATGTAAGCACTCTCAATATCTTATTTCTTGAAATCAAGTAATCAACACTGTTAAAGTAATTAAGTTGATGCACATCCGTACATAATCCACTATTTGCATGGAAATGACCTTAGATACTTTAGATATTTGCATAAATAAATACTATAGCAACACACTATAGAAGTTAAGAAGTATACAACGGATCGGAATCCATTACATTAGCTCATGCCCCGCTAATGGACTCACCTCAAGTTTATTGACAAATTCGCTGCTTAATTTATTTGCTTAAACTAAAATAAAACTGTTCTAAATTACAAATTTCTTATAAATAAGTGGCCACATACTATTATTTAATAGTGTGTTTGGCCACATACAATATAATAATTTATCAGTGAATCGAAGGGAGTATAATTTTACATATTGTATTTTTTAATCAAAATTATAGGATTTTTAGAATTTTCTTTTTAACTTGTTCTTAATTCTATATACCCGGGGTACTATTTGTGGAAATAATGGATCAGCCGCCCCAACTTGTGGGTTATCTCATAGGCGCTTAAAGGGTTAGAAATCTTGCTACTTTTAGCAAGTGGGCAACTAGTGTCCATATGGGAGTAAATATATATATTGTCGTTAATAATCCTCTTTTAGCTCTTTCTTTGCTTAAGTTTTGGCTCTTTGGAATAAAAACAAAACTCATTCATTCCCAAACCTTGACTTTTATATACATATATAGTTGCTGGTTTTGGAGTCACCATAAGGTAAAATCGTACTCGTACATAGTATTTTATTATATTATATTATATATACTAACATTCAATGAAACTTCTTAAAACCATGACCTTTAATTTGACACCTTTACAAATATTATTATTCAGCTCACCTACTGGCGGGCGGGCTAGTAGTATAAATATACTCCGCAGCACGCTGCATACTAATCAAGTCATCATATATTAATAATTATCAGCTAAAAAAATCCGAAATTCGAAATCGAGATGATGAGGTTTAGTAGTAACACTACGGTTGCTGCATTTGCTGTGTTTTTCATCATTGCTACGATGATGAACTTTGAAACTACTGACGGTCAAAAACTTCCTACTAACATAGCGAGGTTTTTCAAAGAAAAAAACTTAAAAAAGGCTCTTCAATGGTTGGAACTAGGCAAAGAAGGCGTTGAACATTTCGCTCCTGAAGTTGCTAAGCGACTGAACCGTGAACGAAACTTGAAGCAGATGTGTGTCACTGTTAGGCAACTAATACAGAAGTACAGGTACAGCAAAGATAAGAGGGTTATCGCTTTTTACAAAATTCGTCTTATACCTTTGTACAAGGGTTGCGTTGCTGAACATTACATTCAGCCCGTGAATTAATCTAGCTTCCAGGATCGGAGTATGTGATATCGTACTAGTTTGTTCGTCTGCCACAACTCCATCTTATATGTATCATTTAGCTTTCTGCCTTTGTGTTATCTGCAGATTGAATAAGGTTCTTAGCTTGTTGTACTAAACGTTTTATTTAATTTTTGTTGATGATGGATACCTAATATAATGTACGTACTATACTAATGTTTGCATTCCTTTGGTGTGTTTTAATTGTGTATTTGGTCAATATTTCTTGGCTTGGTTTGATTTATTGGTTCTTGTTTTATTACATTTCAATTCATATCTACCCCATGCACATTATGTGTTCTCCGATCCTATTTTCGAATTTCGATATAGTCAATTAGCAAGATGATGATATGAGTTGTTAAGCAACTATATATGTAATAAACAAGATGATGTATCTAATCCCTTCAATAAAGATTACTGTATGTCTATACTATATAGATACTAGTATATAATTAATTTCCCTTCAATAGTGAATAGTTAAAACATCAAAAAAATTGGAAATGCTATACGGGTAAGGAGTTTTATATAACAGAAAATATTTAGTTTTGTCATGATCGAATTCCCAAATAATTATTTCCATTATTTTAAGTCAAGCATATAACGTTTATGTGTAGCTCTAACATGCATTATCCAAAACAATTTCATTAGATTGAACTTGACATGTTTTATAAGCATTATACATATTATTAACGATCAAACTCAGCTAGAACCTTGAAGAACCATGAAAAAGTCAAAACGTAGCAAACATTAACGGCTTGTTTGGATATAATAAAATAGAAGGAATTGAAAAGAAGGGATGAAGTTTCTTCCATTTGAATAGCAAAAATGGAAGGTGACGTGATTGGCCGGGAGGAAGAGAGATGGAAGAAATGTGTTTCCTTTACTCCTTAAGCAACAAATAAATCCTTCCAAAATTTAGAAAATTTAAAAGGAAAATTTATGAAAAATTGCCACTACTATTTGCCAATTGCCACCACCATAATCATCCACCTTTTCAGCTGCTGCATGCAACTGCCACCTGCCCCACCACTCTTGCTAGTTGGATGTCTAGCTATTTCCCTCACTATCTCTTCATTTTCATTTCTATCCAAATGAAGGAAATTCATTTCTTCTCCCTTTCCCTTCTTTTCCCTCCCTTTCCTTCCAAAAAAAAAAGTTATCCAAACACATTGTAACGGATAAAGGGAGTATTTACTTACTATTCGTTCAGTTGCATTGAGAAATAATTAAATTCCTATAGGCATTTAATATGCATAAGAATTCTAACCCTTAAACAAATCTAGAAATTGGTTGTACGTTATTCAATTTGGTTGATATATGAGAAATGTAAATTCATGTACGTGATTTTAATTATGTGTTATGATTTGTTTGGTACACTTTATACAATTCTCATGTATTCAACAACTTTAACTGATTTTAAAGTAAATATTGTAACAAATGTGTATAGGAATTCTCTATAACCAAGGGTATTGGTATTGATCGAGTATTTTAAATCCCTATTTTGTTAGCATATATTACCAAAGATTTTAGAATTTTCCAACACTCTAGTTTATAAAATTACTATAAGCATGCCTTACATACAACCAAAAACATTATTTTATTAATAAAAAATCATACTACATATTATATCTTAGGTTGGTCCCTTTAAAATATGTGTGTCATATTCTTTTGCCTTATGAAGACTTTGGTGGTCTAATGACCACCTAAGAATCCTGGCAATCTTTGAGATTATATAAATCAATATATTTCCCCTTTTTCATTTGCAATGCATTGTCATTCAATTCACATTTAACTATGATTTGTTTTTAGTTCTATTTATTCAATTCAATTAGGTTTGAATTTCGAATTAACTATCATTTCATGATTCAAAATGACTTGTTTTCCTAGAAAATTTAATTGCACCAAATCGGAGAAGAGGTAAGAAACGAAAATTATTATGAAATTTATAAATACAAGGACTGAATATGAAAATTTTATGTTTTAAAATTTAATATTAACATATTTGTTCAATTAGAGCACCAACATCCATTACTTTTCCCAGTTTTTTCCCATGCTTTTTAATTTGGTTTCCTTTCCCAATCCTCATGAATGCTATTACTTGGGATATATTACTCTTGGGGAAAGGAAATAGCACCTCGCCCCAAGTGCCATCAAAATGCAAGAATCACAAACGCAGCAAGCCAACGATTCTATTTTAGAACATACAATACACACATTGTTGACACTTGTCAACTTCTTGTTTCTTTATTTTTTTTGCTCCAAAACAATATAACGGCTATAATTTGTAAACGGTAACATATTTTGAAAATCTGAAAACACCAACGGTCATAAATTTTTTTTTCTATAAAATGAGTATAAATTTGATATATTTTCACAAAGTTTCAGTTAATGGAAACACTTACACAAAAGGATACTATCTCACCGATGAGATTTATCCAAAGTGGTCGACATTTATAGATGCGATTACGGCTCCTCAAACAGCTAAGGATAGGTTATTCACTGAACGTCAAGAGAGTGCGAGAAAGGATGTTGAGCGTGCTTTTGGTGTGTTACAAGCTCATTTCGCAATAATCAGGAAGCCTGCTTTGGCATAGAGTGTAAATCTGTTGTGGAACGTGCATCATCATCCATCACATGATTGTTGAAGACGAGCGTGATACATATTTAAATTATAAAGACCTACTCGAGTTTGCTGATGAACAACCTGAGAATATGCCGGGGTTGCCCTCAACTAGGATACATTCACCGTAACTCCCGGACAGTATGATCCAAATAATTTATGTAGATTGATAGCTTTGAGAGGGGAGATTCGTGATAGAGACGTCCATACAGCTTTAAAGAACAATTTGATTGAGCATTTATGGGTAAAGACTGGGAGGTTGGATGAAAATTAATATTTCAGTATTTTTTAAATTTATGTTTGTTATTTTTGTTGCTATTTTAATCAATGCAATTCATGTGTTTTTTTTTATCCGTGAAGTGTAACCAATGTATTTCATGTTTTTAATCAATGAATTTTATATTTTTAACTTCGTCTCGTTTAATTAATGTGTTGATTAATAGAACGATCTATTAATAATTATTATTAACAACATTTACAACAATAATAATAATAATTAAGTATATTAATAAATATATGTAAATTGAAAAGGGAATAAATGGTGGGGTATATGCAAGTAGGAGAGAAAAAGTGGAAAAAGATACTCATTGATATTGGGAAATTTTGAGGAAAAGGATAAGTAAAATGATAGAAATAGTGGAAAATGATATAGAGGAAAGATAGAGTGATGCGTCAAGTGTACGAAAGGAGACAGAAAATGGAAAATGATATATAACCTCTTATAATCTAACAATCAGATTCGCGAACGGCTACTCATACAAAGTTGCAATTAATCAATCATGATTGAATCTTCAACACCTTCACAATTGGCGGGTCGATTAAACAACTCTTTCCCCCACGTGCCACCTCTCCAACTGACCAACTCCTTCGCATTTACTAATTATTACTGCATTTTTCTTGATCTCTCTCTTATTTTCAACTCGCACTTTCTGGAATTCCAATTTCATCCAACATTCCTAATTTTTCAATTTCAATTTCAAAATTTCCCAAATTATCAATAACAATCCTTCGATTTGCTTCTCGATTCTTCTTAATTGCATCGCTTAATCGTGGTTAGTCAGTTAATCACTTCTTAATTTATCCTTTAATTATCATTATTATTATTATTCCTTTCTTTGCTTTTAATTTTTCTCAATTGCCGAAATTTCTGTTATTAGGTTTTCTGATTTTTTTTTCCCTCGATTTTTACTGTTCTATGTAATAATATTTAGTGTGTAAATTACTACAAACTATTATATTCAACTGAATATTGCTGAAATTTGTTTCTTTAATTGATTATTATCCAATTTTGGATGAATTATATTTGTGGATTTTGTTTAGTTTAATTGGATATTTATGCTGAATTTCTGTGGTATATTATTATTCAATTAAATTGATTATAATTGAAACTGTAGTTATACTGCATTTGGAAATAGAAATTTTATTAGTATGCTTCAATTTTATTTGATCAAACAACCTAAATTGAGCAGTTTATGCCCAATTAATTGTCTTTTAGAAGTATAGTGTTAGTTATTGTGATTCGAAAATTTCCCTATTTATTAGGGCAAGTTCAAATTTGATTTTACTTTGTAAGGTTTCAACAGGCGTATTAAATTTATATTAGTTTGGCACACCTCAATAGAGATGCACACTTGGTGAATTACTACATTTGTGTCTATACTCCGATGTCCTTGCTTTTTCCCTGGTTCGCGGTCGCGGTCATCCTTGTTTTGTGAATATTTGAGTTAGCACACCTCAATAGAGATGCTCACTTGGGGTACTTTTATTACATTGACAATCCTTTGATATCCTAGCTTTTTCCATGGTTAGCGTTTGCGAGTCTCATAGGTTTGTGATTTTTTGAATAATGATTGCCGTCAGCAATTTTTTTAGCTTAATATATGTGGATAGTTAGTCAGATGTTTCATAAGGATTAGACTTTTGACACTCAACGTTAATCAAAAATTTAAGTAAGCTAATGACAAAATGATGTTGCTAACGAACACCCAGAAATATGCTCGTATGTGAGTTCTTACATAGGCCCTGTTTCCCCACATTATTTTTCGTGATTGAACTTATATTTCTTGAAATGAACTAATTATTGCTAAACTAAACTTATTTTTTCAGAAATCTAACTATTTATTAAGTGATTGAAAATGATTATTACTGAACTAAATTTTTTTATTCCCAATTGAACATCTTTTTTCTGGTATGAACTTACTTAGTGTGAGAGAGAAATTAAGGTAGTTGTTTTATAGTACGAAGTTACATAGGAAGTGTTCTCAGCTGTGATGTTTATAGTCTTCTCACAAGTTTATCCGTTTTTTTTTTTTTTTTTTGGCTGTTGTTGCAGTGTCGCTGAAAACTTCTGAGCTGCATTGGTATTTTGGTTCGAAATGGACTATATTTGATATGGCTACCCAGAATTGACTTCTTGATTTGAGCATTCCAGTTACATTAAATATCAAATTGCAGACTCTTATTTCTATATCTATGTCTTTTATATGTAACTTCAAATTACTGTGATTGTGCT
>PYUH01004018.1:394072-415231 GCA_016808085.1 Suaeda aralocaspica | reverse complement strand
TGTTTTTTTTTTTTTTTTTTTGGTTGTTGTTGCAGTTGTCGCTGAAAACTTCTGAGCTGCATTGGTATTTTGGTTCGAAATGGACTATATGTTGATATGGCTACCCAGAATTGACTTCTTGATTTGAGCATTCCAGTTACATTAAATATCAAATTGCAGACTCTTATGTTCTATATCTATGTCTTTTATATGTAACTTCAAATTAGCTGTTGATTGTGCTTACTTATAGCAAGTGGGCATTTTCTTAGCTGAGTCGATGGCAGATTCCTTGCGTGTTGATGATAGTAGGAAGGAAATCAAGCGTAGTTTGACTTGTAGCAATACTCAACCCAAGAAAAGTTTAATTGCTTCTATTCCAAAACACTACTCGAAAGCTTTACAGCGTGTTGTGAATGTAGACCAAAGTATATTGGGAACGGGTAAAGTCTCTGAAATTGGACATTTTCTTCTGAAAGTAGCAGTTCTAGAGGCAGTGAGAAGGCTTTCAAATTCACATTGTCCATTCCTCTGGCAAAGTCTCCAAGCTCTGCAGTGTGTTTGTTTACCTCCATTTAAGTGGATTCAGAAATGGGGCTTTTTACGGGGTTTCGTTAAGTGCATGCAGGTTGGTCTACTACCTATTTAAGGCTTTTTGTTTGTGTTGCTCATCTATGCTTTATTTTTTCAGTTTTAGCCCTGTCATTTTAATTAAAGTTTAAAATCAAAAGTTCTTTAATTTAGAGCTGAATATTGTTTGAATACTCTCTTAGAACATTAAAATGATACCAAGTTTAGCTTTGTGTAATTTCCGAATTTGCGGGTCTGAATTTTTACTAAAAGAAAAGGCTTGACAGTTAAAGTTCCCAGCAAGCTGTGTCTGTGTTTGAATCCTTTCTATTAGACCCATGGTATATGTTTCATGTTGAAGACCATCTGAATAAGTGCTTTCGGGAGATTTCTGTATTTGAAACAAGTAACTCTGTCTCTACCAATGTCAGCTTTAGCTCTTAGAGGAACTGAAATGAGAGAGATAAGACATTGGATTGAGCCTTAATTAACAAAGATTTATTAGGCTCTGAAGTTGTGTTAATTTTCCTTTGAATGTCAGGTGGCAACCTAACTGTTGAGCAACCATCCTCTGATGCTGTTAGCATATGGAAAATATACTTCATCTGCTTTGAATTTGAGTGTATTTGTTGTAGATTTGAGCTTTTTCTTGGGCCTGAGCCTTTTATATGTTTATTTTCTCAAGAAGCTGTGACTTGCCAGTTTTAAGCTTTACTTATTTAGCTTTCTATAGGCGTGGTTTTCATATTCTTCTATCTACTTCTTTTTTACTACCATGTTATTTGGTGACAGGCTTTGTGTAGACCACTTTTTCTCATCTCAGTTGTGACAACTGTATCTGATCGATTAGCTGAAAGTGATGAAACTTCAGGAAGCTCAGATGCTCCCCGGCCAAGAACTGATCCTGAATCTGATTCCGTGGTTAATAGAGCATCAGATTTAAGGTGATCATTGTTGCAAACTGAAATCGTAAATACTGATGCATATTACTTGTGATTTATTTATAATCAAATTCTTATTAGCTCTTGAATTATTACCACTTTCTAATCAAATATTTCATGTTAATCAATCAATCAATGCCTCAATCTCATAATTGATGTTGGCTAAATGAACCAAAAGTAATCATTCCATGTGGTCATACGCAAAAATTTTCCTCCTCCATCTCCTGCGATCGAGAATCTTATTTTCCTGGAAATTCAAAAGCTTCATGTCATTTCTAACCCCGTCCAACCAAGTCATTTTCGGTCTCCCCCTACCTCGTTTGCGATCTCTCTGATCCCACTCTTTTACTTGTCACACCGGGCTCCTTGAGGTCCCCATCTCACATGTCCGAAACAACGTGGGCGGATTTCCCTAAGTTTTCTTGCAATGTCTACTACACCAACTATTTTGCAGGTGACTTCATTTCTGATTCTATTCCTAAGAGTGTTCCCGCACATCCATCTCAGCATTCGCATCTTTTTAACCCCTACCTTTTAAATGTGCTCCTGATAAGCCCAACATTCTGTATCGTAGAGGAACACCAGTCTTATGGTTGTTTTGTAGAATTTCCCCTTCAACTTTAAAGGATTGTTTTTGTCACATAACACTACGGTGGCTGCTCTCCACTTAAGCCACCCTAACTTAATCATGTGAGCCACATCTTGGTCAATATCACCATTCTCTTGGATAACTTATCCAAGATATTTAAAACACTCCCTCATATCTAGAACTTTTCCGTCCAACCTCGCCACCGCATCGCTTTCCCCCCTCTGTGTCCCAAAGTGGCATTCTATATACTCCTTCTTGCTCCGAATTAGCTTAAACCCTCTAGACTCCAACCTTTGCCTCCATTGCTCTAATTTTGCTTTATTATTTGATGTCTAAGATAGAGTTTATTCTCTGTCCTTATGCAGCAGAACACATTAAAATTGAAATGATGGTAGTAGTACTTTGATGTCTATGGTTGTGTTTATTTTCTGTCCTTATGCAGCATTGCTGCGTTTTGTTCATGGTAGCAACAAAAAGTGCCATGATCTAAAGCTTCAGTCTCATCACTAGTACCATTTCTGAAATAAGGATTCAACTTCTAGCCACATAGCAGGTTGATAACATAACAATTAAACATGTTCATGGAATGAGATTTTGCATTTTGAAAACACTTTTTACCAATTTATCCTGTTTAGTCTAACTATTTACTGAATTCTACAAGACGTGGATTGCTCTTGCTGTTATGCAACTTAACTATTGACTACTAGTTGTAAAACCCTGCATTGTGACTTCCATTGTTTCAAAGATCTCTTCTATGGAGAGATCCACAGTTTTTTTTCTTCATATATCATTTTTTACAATTTTATATTTAGGCTAACTTATTGTCTTCTCTGTTTTTATTTGTGGGACTTAGCAGTGTAGCAACCCAAAGCCAAGCCTCAGAGGGTTGGATGTTGCAACTTTTTGCTGAGCTAGAGAAGGAGAGAATTGTTCTCCCAGAGAGGTAACTAGATGGCTTTCTTATGTAATAATCTTGTGGCTTTGAAGCCTCTCATAATTCTTTCAATTAACACTTAAGGCCCTTCATTACACGGTGAGCAGTTTGTGGCTTAGTAGTCTTATCTCTAGGCATATTAAGTGAGTAATATACCTATGCCGACTGTTACTCATTGGCTGATTGTACTAGCTTCCTAGAAGAGGAGTTCTTTCTTGTCTAAATTATTCTTCTCTGGGTGTCCTGGCGAAAGAATTCTTTATAATCTGTCTACATATTTCTCCTTTCCACTCTTTATTGTAATTGGCTGCCAATTACTCTTATATAATTCAAATAAACGTGGCAGAGGGGTAGTTACAGAATTGAATTTAGTACTACATTTTAAATTGTTTAGAATTCGAGTTGAGCATTGGACAAATGAACAAATTTGGTCAATCTTATCCATATTCTAGATATACTTATGGAAACCTGTAGGGCTGTGGTCAGTGATAACATTAATTAACAAATTTTCGTCTGTGATTTTATTTTTATGTTCTCTTTTGCATTGCGTCACTTTTGAGGGCTGTGGTCAGTGATAACATTAATTAACAAATTTTCGTCTGTGATTTTATTTTTATGTTCTCTTTTGCATTGCGTCACTTTTGAGGGCTGTGGTCAGTGATAACATTAATTAACAAATTTTCGTCTGTGATTTTATTTTTATGTTCTCTTTTGCATTGCGTCACTTTTGAGGGCTGTGGTCAGTGATAACATTAATTAACAAATTTTCGTCTGTGATTTTATTTTTATGTTCTCTTTTGCATTGCGTCACTTTTGAGGGCTGTGGTCAGTGATAACATTAATTAACAAATTTTCGTCTGTGATTTTATTTTTATGTTCTCTTTTGCATTGCGTCACTTTTGAGGGCTGTGGTCAGTGATAACATTAATTAACAAATTTTCGTCTGTGATTTTATTTTTATGTTCTCTTTTGCATTGCGTCACTTTTGAAAATAGAAACTGCACAAGTGCACCTTGCATAAAATAAATTTCTATTTAGAGAAGTTGATATCACCTTTCTGCAGGCTTACTGAGGACGATCTTCATAGATTTTATCATTCTGCAAAGGGTGATTTTACTAATTTCTTATCTTCAGTCAAGAGAACAATCAACTGGAGGCAAAATTTTAGATTTATGTCACTACAAGAGCTTGACGGTTGGTCAGAGAAGGTATTTTGGCATGGAGTTGATGTTAAGCAACACCCTTGCTTAATTATTCGTGTTCAATCTGCATGCTTTGATACAATACCCGAGGAGAGGTCTCGCTTGCCTGAAGCAGTTGGTATGCCTTCATAACCTAATATTTTTTTAGGGAAAGATAATTTTTTTTTAATGATGTTCACTATGCATTCTGTCTTCATAGCTGATAATTTGTTTTGATGACAAGGAAAGTTCTTTGGCATTTCAGTATGTCTGTTATAGCTTTGAATTTGCCTTCACTTTTTTGTTTGGCTTTTGTTATATTGGTGTTAGATGAGTGTGGCGCATGAAATTGAGCAAATGACTTGGCTTGCACCTTACTTTATTGTCCTCTATGTTAGTCCTTATAATCTAATTACTTCAAAGCCTTTTGCAGAAAAAGAACAAAAAGAAAGTATTGGTGGTGAGCTTGTTGTGTATCTGTTTATTAATATTGTATGTTAGTGATTTGCTATATCTATATAATGTCTCTCATGAGTTAAGAGTAGGCTAAGTAGTCTAGGTGATGCAAGATAATGTTAGAACACTTGTCCGTTTTTATGGAGAATAAGAAGATATTCTGACTTTGTTACAGTTAATTAGTAATGTGTTCAGTGATATACTTTGAACAGAACTATTTCTTTTATTTTTTAATATCCATACATCACTCCTAGTTCCTAAATTCTAATAAGCAATGCGTTGATGCTAAATAGGAGTAGCAATAGGAATTTAGGAGTAAATTCCAGTCATAAAGTCTGAAACAATAGATGTGAATCAAGTTTGGAACTTACTACTCTTTTTTGGTTAACCTTTAGATTAACCAAATATAGGTTCGCCTTTCACCCACCTTTAGATTATCAAATTATAGAGTCTCCTTCCACTCACATCTGCCAATTTTGACTCACTTATGTACTCTGATGGATTGCTAAGCACTAAGGAATCAAGAAGGGAACTTGTTACTATTGTTTTGTTAACTGTCTAATGTAAGCCAAATTTTTCAAAAAAAAAAAAAAAGAAAGAAAAGAAAATTGAAAAACCAATAACAAAAACTAATTTTAGTGTAAGAGTATTTCATGTGTAAGTAGGAAAACCCAAAACCATTCTCCCCTTTCCTCGCACCATCAACCACCGTGACACTCTCATAATCTTCTTTTTCTTCGCCACTTTCCATACCTTCAGTATCCAACCTCTCACCATCATCAGCAACTCTGCTCTCTGTGTCATACTCAACTCGCCAACGATGTCTCCCTCAGCAAATATTGTGGCTGAAGGTTTTGGTGGTTGACTTCGACCCTTAAAGCTCTAGGTATAGAGCTTTGATGTTCGAAACTGCCATCTAGACCTAAATTTTCTACCTAAACAAAAATGTGGAGAGATTTGCATATGGCTATGCAATCACCTCTTATTGACTCATGCCTAGCTTACCTCGTTTTATTTTTGGACTAGACCTTGTTGTTTGTTTGTTTGTTTGTGGTCTTGTGGCTTTGTATTTCCCTCAAATTATTCTGTTTTCTGGATTTTTTTGGTTGGTTTGTCAGTGGAGGTAAAGATTGTTTTGGAAGTTAGTGTTTGTTGGGGTTGTGAGGTGGTAGTGGATTTCTAGTTTTATGAAATTATGTAATTGACGGAATTATTTGATGTTGACGCTAGAATTGGTGTCAATTTTGCTATTAGCTTTGAGTATCATGTTGATTGTTTGCTGTCTTTGAATTTATTCGTCAATTGAACCTATAATTATGGTTTGATAATGGTGTGCAAAGAATGTTTGTGAAGGATGCTAGTTAAGGATCGACTATTTACTTCTTATGTTAGCTGCATTTGTGTAGTTATTTCACTTGATTGATTGATCGTCCATCCTCCAATGTTGTTAATGATTTGACTTTGATTTATAATTTTTAATATTCTTTCACTCATTTCATCCTCTATGCCAACGTGTATTCTGATCATAATCATGATCACGGTCCCATCCTTGTTAGGGGCATTTTTATAAGTTTCTTGGGTGGGTGGGTGATTTTTTGGGGGTTGGAGTGGATGGTCATTTTTGTGGGGATGTTTTTTTATTATTGTTTGTTGGTAGTGGTGAATTGGTTATTCAATTAGTTTGTTGATGTGGTTCGTTCTTGGGTAGTATGTGGGTCATGTTGGTGGTTTGGGTAACCAAGTCAAACAACTACTATTGTAGGTCATATATCTCTTGGATCCAAAATGGACATGTGTGGGTGAGAAGTGGGTCATTATTTAGATAATCAAAAGGTAATAATCTGGTTAAACCACACAAATTGGGATTTTTAATTATTCCTTGAATTTATATGATGCCCAGCCCAAAGAAAAAGGTTGAAAGTTTCCATATTCTCATTCGACAACAACAATTCGTTGCCCTAGGTAGGAAACATTGGTTTGTAAGTAGTTCAAAATGTCGCTTAGGTAAACTAGGATATGCAACCAAATGTTGTACAAGAACATATTATGAAATTCTGCAAGATTTTACTACCTCTGCCACGATTTAGATGCAACATTTGCTATTTTGGGAAGTTATATTAGATGCAACAATTGTAAACTTTCCTTCTTTGTCATATGATTTTGGATGAAATGACCAATCTACCCATCAAATAACCCTTGCCCAATCTCTCCTCACTCCTCACCATCACTGTCATTTTTTCTGTTATCACCACCACCACCACTATCACCCATCACCATCAGTGCGCTTCATCCTCTCTCTATTTATCACCCCTTTTTCCTCTTCGTCACCACCACCATCAACAAACTTTCCCTCCACCATCACCACTATGCATTTAGGAGTTTAGGGTTGTTTGAGAATTAGAGTTGCAATTAAGGGGTTTTTTGGGAAGGTGTTGCAATTTAGGGTTTGTTTGCAAATTGAAGTTTAGGGTTTGAGTTGCGATTTGGAAATTGGTTGCAACGGTAGAGGTGGTCAAGTGTGATTAGGGTTTTTGTATTGTGCTATTTAGATTTTTCGATGAGTTGGTACTTGATAGTGGTTGGTCGATTTGGTGTGGTGGTGTCTTAGTGGTTGATTTGGTGATGGTAGTGTCCTGGTGGTCGATTTAGTGATGGTGGTTGTCGAATTCTGGGTGGTGGGGTGAGGAGGTTGTCGATTTCTGGATGGGGGGTGATGTGGTGGTCGGTTTTTGGGTGATATGGTGGTCAGTTTGTGGGTTAAGTGGTGGCGATTATGGTGAGTTGATGTGGTTAGGTGGTGACAGTTATGGTGAGTTGAGGTGTTCAGGTGGTGGTGGGGTGTGGTCAAAACGTCAGCTGTGTGTGGGTGAATAGGTGGTTGAGATGTAGTTTAGGTGAATAGGAGGTGTGAGATTGGGGTAGTTTTGTCATTTTGCATGCTCAAAAAAATTGCCTAGGGATTTGAGCCAACAAATTTTGTTGCATCTAAACTGTGGCTGAGGTAGTATTTCTAAATGATTTATCTCAGTGTTGAGCATTGTCTCAAGTAATTGAAATGAAATTGTTAGAATAGGAAAAGGATTCTTTGTTGCGCAATGATGTCTTTTATGTAGAGCTATTGAACAGATTAAGTTTGTGACTTTGTGTCAAATACAATGATAAGTTGGTTGACAATATATAACCTAACTTAACCCAATTAGGCAATTATTAATGAGTAGAAAAACTCAATCTTAATTACAACCTATTATTTGAAAATCTGAAACTTAGTTTTAAAAAAGAAGAGGCGCATTGAGGCACACAAGAGTTTGGCAATTGGCACCTCATGTGCTGAATAATTGGGTAGGGATAAAAAAAATTGTAAAAAAAGCCAAAAATAAACTTTTGCAGCTGGCCTAGGTGTACCTCATTGTGCATTTAGTAGGTGATTGTGCTTGGTTGACCCCTAGGTGTGCCTCAAGTGTGCTTTTCTAACTTAAGATTTGGATGAGTTATCATAAAACCACTTTGAAATATTCATTTATACAAATTTCAATTGAGGAAAATATCCTAAGCTTCCTTAGGTTTGGCATAATTATCAAAATACTTCTATGTTTTTTATTTTTTTGAATAATATCTCCCCTGTGGGAATATGCCAAAACCAATGGGTTACCTTAGAACATTTCTCTTTTCAAAAGTTTCCATCACAACTCAACTCTCTCACTTATGCTTCACTTACACCGTCTCCCACTCTAAACTCTAAAAAGGAAACAACGCATAGTTACTTGTAAAAAAAAAGGAAAAATTATTCTAATAATCCCACCTTTCACACTTTTAAAAATGACAGTCCCACCTTTATACCTTGTTTTCTTTTATTGGTCCTTACCGGTTAACAACTTAATTAGTAGGTAATTTATACATGTGGCATTACGTGATTGGTGGAGTGCTTTTTTTATTTTAAAAAAAATATATTAAACAAAAAAAGAGAAACTATTAAAAAAATAAATAAACTCCCTGCCACGACACTTCCACTTCTCTGACAATCTTTGATTCTCTGCTCCTCACCCCCCTTCCCCCTTTCTATATCCTCCCTCATGAACCACAACCACCACAAAATGCAACACACAAAAAGTCAGATTGAGCTAAACAAACTAATCGTCTGTACAAACATAAAACTTTTATTAAAAAAAAAAAAAATTAAGCCTTAATTGATTTCTAACTCATCATAAACTCGAATTAATCCTTTGGCTATGGATGATGATGAGGTTGATAACCAATGATGATGATGCAGTGGATGATGATGAGGTTGATAACCAATGATGATGATGCAGTGGATGATGATGACGACGATGACAATGACGATGCCGAGGGTGATAACAATAGGGGTGTTTAGTAATTGTTATCGTCGATGGAGGGTGATAACGATGGAGGCATTTTGGGTTTTTTGTGTTCAGATTTGGGGGTTTGATTGGTGTTCCACTGATATCTAATTGGGTGTTCAAATTAGGTGTTGTTTTGATTAGAATTGGAGGTTAGTGGAAGTGATGGTGTTAGAGTTTAGTGGATTGGTTAGGGTTTGAGTGGGTGGCTGGGTTGGTTAGCGTTTGAGTGAGTGGGTGGCTGGTGGCTAGTGCTCATTTGTGGTGGGGCTCAATATTTTGGGTGGTGAGTGGTTTTTTAGGTGGGGTTTGAGTGGTTGTGGTTCTGGTGGTTTATTATCGCTGGCCTGGATTGTGGTTCTGGTGGGTGAATTTTTGGGTGGGGCATATATCCGGTGTCGTGGTAGCAGTTGGGAGGTGATGTAAGTAGTGGTGGCAGTTATGGTGGCGGGAGTAGTAGGGATTTGAGACACCAAAGATGGAGGAAAGAAAGAAGAAGAAAAGAGTGGAAAGGTTTTGTAATTAAATTTAATAATTATAATAATTGTAATTTAATTTTTTTAATTTTAATCAGCATTATTAATTAAGGAAAACAAAATAAATGAAATAAGGTAACCTGAACTCCTGAAGTACAGGTCACCGGTAAAAGACCAATAAAAGAAAAGTGCAAGCAAAGGTGGAATTATTGTGAGATAATTGAAAGATGAGACTTTTATTTTCAAATGTTTGGAAGGTGGAATTATTAGAACCAACTTTTCCAAAAAAAATAAAATGAACGTAATTTCCAATATTAGAAAAGTCAACTGACTTGACCTTTTCACTAGTATTATGTTGTGGAGTGAAATTCAGTGTTAAGGGGAGTGAGAAAAAGAGCTAGGGCGACCAAATGTCAAAGAAAATCTAGTAACGTTATCTTTGAGTATTTTGCGAGACTTGACGGATATCTCAAGAAACTCTCCTTCAGTTAGTTATTGGAAAATTTTCCTACAGTATCATTTTCTCTTCATAAATTGTGTGCTTATTGATGTATTATGATTAGCTTTTCCATTAAGCACACTGCGTTAAGTTCAAATTATTCCTAGTGCACAAAACTACATTTAGGAGCTCAAAAGACTATTATTTTCATAGCCCACCATTATACTTATCTCTATAATACATTACATACCCTCTCCAAACTCCAGGTAATTTTGTTGCAATATCAATGATAATCTGGACTTCCTGGTTGAACATTTCTATGTTTGAATGCCCTCTAGCTAAATGATCTTTTTTATGTATTAAAAAATTCTGGCACCAAAATCATGTCAGACTTTCTCTAGACATTCTCTTTGTTTTATCCTTCTTTCTAGTGCATCCCAAATTGTTCTAAATTGACGCCATCACAATCAAGGGATGAACTATGTATTGAGGATAGTAGTATGTTTTATATGAAATCTTTGTGATGAAAGTACCATGCAAAAACTGCAGGACTTTGGGGTTGATTAGTATCTGAATACCAATCTAATTTTGTTGGGAAGTGTTTGGAGACAATTTGCTAATTTTTATTCTTTTTTAGTTTCTCAGATTGAGTATGGGATTCTCCACCTAGTTCATGCAGAAGATCCTCTTATCACAGTTTTAATGGACTGTGAAGGTTTGAGTCCATTTGGTTTCCCAATAAACATGATGAGATCCTGCGCCATCCTTTTGCAAGACCATTACCCCAATCGGCTTGCTGCATTATTTGTAATTCGTTTGCCTCCCATTGCTCGCGTTATTGCTCAAACTCTGTTCAAGGTTAGCTGATTTGCTTAACCTGTTAAGCTAACAGCTTTTTTTGCATGCTTGCTGTGTATACAGCGTCTGGTATCATAATACACCAGCCAATTTGTTGATATCTTATATTATATGGATGTCTTTATTGTTCCAAGAAGATTTTGGGTCGTTTTTCAGTTAAAATCTAACCTCACTGCCTTATGAGGTTTTTTCTAAAAGTGGGATTATTAATAGACAATTAGCTTACTTCCCAATATCATATACGAAGTACTTTGTATTTATTTCATACCTTTCCCTTATGGCTCTGGATAAGTGGGCCCGCACATCCCATATGCTTTTCTGAAACATCATAAATGGCTGTGTAAGTCATCAACTTATATTCTGATCAAGTGATCAAGGATTTTGCTGAAATTGATTCTTTTATAAATGCAAAAGTAATGCTGGATATGCACTCTACTTTGACCTAGGGAGAAACCTTATATGTTATATTGGATCTTAACTTTTTATAACCATGACCACTATAAGAGTAAATGTGAATAAATACTATTAGTATATGTGGACTTACCTTTAAAACCTAATTGAGCATTGTCTGCTCACATAGTCACTCATTTGGAGAGAAACCAGTCTCACAGTTTAAACTTCCTCTGTTTTGTGCTCTTACCAGGTGTTGCGACCAGGCACCAGGCGGAAACTTCGAATATTAGGGGAGGACTACCAGAAGGTTTTGTCAGAAAATCTTCAGGTGCTTCCATCTTTCCTTGGCGGTGACTGCTCATGCCCAAGATGCTCACAGTTAATTGGTGAAGAGCGTAATATGGTTCCTATTATTGAATATGAGGACAAGAATGCCCCGTCTCTTCATTCAGCTTACCACACTCATGACTTAGAACTCATGAAGTGTGACAAGGTATTGAAAAGCATCATCATCGGCTTTCTCTTGCTGTTGTTATACATTTTCTTTGGTGTCAACTTTCATAGCCTGGAAGGCATACAGCTGTACAGAAGAGGTGGATGGTAGACTGGTAGCTAGTCGTCTAGTCTTTAAAACATTCATCTATATTTTTGACACTTCTGTGATCAACACTCAACACAAACTAATATTTTATGTACAGAAACTCTAGGCAGTGGAAAGACGTCTGAAATTAAAATGTTTGAGATAGCTTGATTCTTTTGGCTTGATTTGTTGAAATGTTTCTCTTGTTTCATTGGATTTCATATGGGGTTACTACTATACTAGCATATGCCTTTTGACCTGATGAATATTCTGAGTTGCTCCATTATGGGTCTTGGAATTACTAGCGAGTACTAAATAGACAGTGAGGATAAATTTGTCTCAAGCCAACAATGTCCAAACTTACAATGCTCAATCACTAAAAACATGATGCCCCTGGGGATCAAAACTCGGTGATATACTACATATGTTCCATAATATTTGCAATATGAGCTTACATTTTTTGAGAGCTTTTTTTGCTCAAATGTTGCAAAAATGAAGGGACGGAGAGAGTACTTATATATACACACACGTGTGCATTCAAATGAGAATTCCTTTTTATATGAGAACTTTAGATTTATGATTCTGACAAAAAATTTACTACAGGAGAATCCACAAGTGATGGATGGGTTGATAGCCTGATAGAAGAAAGACAACAATTTTTCTAGGACAAAATAGCGGGAGATGAGGGATTGAAATTAAAGATGGCGATTATAAGGGGAAAAATCATGTGAATTAAAAAAGAAAATGTGTTTAAAATAATTTTATAAAACTGAAGTTTTCTCTGTTTTTGGTAACAATTATACTCAAACAGTCGGATCTAGTTATTTTAGTTCAATTAGTTTCAATGTAGTTTTCTCTCTTTTTGTTGCAATTTGGTTTAATTAATTTTTTAATTCTGAATTGATGAATATTCACGCTCATGTAATAGTCAAACACCTTGTTGTCCTTGTATTAAGAACAAGTCGCAAGATACTACGTTGTACTCTGTATATACCAAGGAAAGCAATTGCATCTTATTTGTTCTAATCTTTGAAGTTTTTAACCTATGCATCTCATCACATACACTCACCATCTATCTTATTAATTGTTGATTTGATTTGTTAATCATTCCGTCCTTCTAAGTTCTAAGTTAACGAACAGTCGAACACCATCCCCGGGTTGTGAAAGAAGACTTCTCCATGACTTTGATGCACATTGAAATCGACCAATGGATTTTGCTGGTAGCTGAGAAAGTATATCATATCTTGTTGATGGATCATCTTACTAGTTCAGTTACTATATAAGAGACGAGATTATGGTTGTTAAAGAAGGATGAATAATAAATTATTAAGATGATGGGAGCTTGTTGGGGATGGGGAATCCATCTTAATCGAATCAAACACGACATGTCAGTTTATGAACAACAATCAGTTATCCTTTTTAATCATCTATCCATTCTCTCTTTTTTATCCAACTGAAGCAGCAAGCTTACCGCGAAATTACCAGTTCTATTACCAGTCTCCGTTTATATTTTGGTAATTAAAAATTTGATAGCGATGTCATTCCTTCTTTTGGAGAACTGGCTTCTTATGATGGGTTGATGTTACTGGAGGATGCCAATGAGAGGTGGTTGTTAGTAAACTCAACCACTAAGGAATAGAAGACATTGCCAAAGTTACGTTATGCTGATCCTTATGATCTTAGTTATAATTTGTACGGGGTTGGGTACGATTCAGTTAAAAGGTTGTTGCAATATTTGTTAAAAATGATGACCGGTTTAACACCGATGCATGTCATGCAACTACTTTTAATGAAGCATTTGTTACGTTTATTCTGTTCGAAATGGCACTTGGAAGAGAGTCGTCAATTCTCCATATAATCATAATGATGGATTTCGTACTTCAGGGTTTTTTGTTAATAGGCATATCCATTGGCTAGGTAGAGCGACTTCAAATGATGAATATGTTATTTTTGCATTTGATTAAGTCCAAGAGAAGTTTCGAGGATTCCAATCTCTTCTTTTGCCTGAAGATAACATTGATTTCGGGTTAGACATATGCTTAGGCCAGCTTGGAGGCGAATCCAACCAATGATCATTTTTGGGTGATGAAACAGTATGGTGTTAACTGTTAAGGAGTCATGGACTAAGGACTTGTTTATTTCAGCTTAAAATCCGTTCAGTTCAGTTCAACTCCGTTCAGTTCAATTCAGTTCAGTTCAGTTCAGCTCTTTCCTTATTTTTCTATTCATTTCCCTTCATAAAAAACTTTTAGTTCAGTTCAGCTCCAATCAATTCAGTTCAGTTCAGCTATTTTCAGTTGAAGTAAACAGGCCTTAAGAGGCGGTTTGGTTAGGGGAATAAACTACCCCAATTCCTTTTGTTGTTTGTTTGTTATGTCACTTTTGCATTCCCTTTTTCATTTCCCGTTCCTCTATTCTAATACTTTTCCATTCTCTCCCCCATTTTTTCCATTCCCTTTCCCCACCTTCCACCCAACCACCACACAAACACCAAATCAACCACCCACCTACCTCTCTCACCCTTCGTCGGCGCCGCCAACTCCCTGCCACCACCCCTTCAAACCCTAACAAATCAAATCAATGTAGGTCACTGTGTCATACAATTGCAACATTAACATTTATTATTATGGATATTTGATCATCACTTACGAATTGAATGCCAATGAAAATTAAACCAAAATCATATTTTTGCATCTTGATGCTAATTGATTGTCCATTTTAATGTTTCAAGGATTGGATTGCTGAATTGAATTGATAGACTTTATTTTGATACAGTTATATTGCAAAATGATCCGGATTACTGGTGCTCTGCAGCATGTCAGAGTCTTCATTTGCTTGTTTAATTTCTAGGATAGAAATACATGTATGCTCAATAACAGTAAGAAAGAAATGCAATTTTGTGATACATGATTCGATTTCTGTTCAGTTATGCTACCATGCTTCATAAATCATGATCAGTACACAAAACGCAACTACTGAATACTAGTAGAGTAGTACGTGATCAAAGATGCAGGAGAATTATAACCAAAAAATACGGAATTAATATTTCGATCCAAGCTCATTAAATAGTACTAACCAAATAAATAACGTAAATATCAAGATGTATGATCCTAATAACAACGAAGCAATACTCGTAATAACAACTTGGTGTCTTGGTGCATTGTTGTACTTTGATGTTATGGTTCTGCATATATATAGGTTGTCCAGGTGATCTGATCTTGGAAAACTTGATTTTGAATGGCATAATTGATATGAATATCGATTTCCCACGAATCTTCACCCACCTTAAATTTTCATTACGTATTAAGTGTACATGTCGGCGGCATCGAGAAGCCATTATTTTGTTAGTACCCATCGGCAACAGAGGCATAGGTGGTATATAAAAATCACATGATGGTCCGATGACAAAATGTTTCACCCAAGAAGCTTTCACACCATATTCCTTCATCAACCATACTTCCCATATCGATGACTGTGTTGATTATCACAAGTGAGACAAAGGCAACAATCGAAAACACTCAAACTTGGTCTGTTTGACATCGTTACATTATCTGGTGATGGAACTACCGAAAACTGTTCGTTATTGTAGTTAAATGCCCATATGCACTGCGATTCATGTGAAGCGAGCCGTGAAGGAAAACCTTAGGTGGTCCATTACGATGAAATCCAGAACGCAGCATAGGAGCATCACCTATAGCTCTCCATTCGTTAGTCCCAACTGTCTGTATTTCAGTCACGCTCCTGACAATCTCCCGATTTTCTCTGATCTGTAAGATTCGGAATACTTTATATTGGAGTGACACAGGGCAGCAACCTAACCCATATACATCCGTCCAGCAAGACATGCGTTGCTGTTGTTCGACAGACGACAAACACTTGTTCCCCAGTTAGAAGATTGCATACAAGGTAAGGTGTCCAGTGCCCCCAGGAAGTTAAACAGATTAACCCATTGCATTCATTGACCAGATACAGTTCGCGTTGAGGAAGGTAAAAATTAGCTTTGAATCGGATCATAGCATCGTCACTAACAGTAAGGTTACCGTCTGTATCTACTTCAGTGGACTCGTCAAGATCAAATAAAAGGAAGTCATACTTATTGTCATAGAACTTGCCATGAAACACTACTGTGGAATAAGAATGGCGAGCCGAACGTAGATCAGCAAACTCACTACTAATGATAATATCATACCATTCTTTGCAAGCAACCTTACAATTTAAGCATGACTTTGTTGTTAACAAAGTCAATAGAAAAGGTATAGCCAAACGTAACAAACCTAGCTAATTTGCTGACTAAACGATTGGATGGAAAGATTAAACGGTTGGCCCAACACACCATATTATGGCCCTCTAAAAACAACTACGGCGTATCCCTTTTATCTTGTGGTTCATCTTGTCAGATTTAGAGGGTAAAATAGCTCAAGTGGTTAAAGCTTCACTACTAATTTTAGGAGATTATGGGATTGATTCTCACCCCGTCCCTGTGACTCTTTAGCTAGCACCAAATTATAAGAAAAGTATAAAAAAATAATAAATTCATATAGAAAAACAATAATTTCATATAAAAAGAAAATAACTTCGTATAGAAATATTATATCCTTATATAGAATCGGCATAATTTCATATAGGATGAAGGAAAAATTGACAAAATTAACTCTACTTTTACTCCACCCGCTGCTAGCTAAAAACCCACCTTTTTATTAATATACAACAAACCTAACTAATACCTCCATTTGCCACATTTGTACCCTTCCCGAAAATTACCTGCTGCAATGGGTAAACCATAGGTTAATTGTTTTTTTTTTTTTTTTTAAGCAGCAGGTTAATTACTGTTAGATTAGTATTAACTATGTGATAATAATAAAATCATTTTTTTTTTAACTTTCTTCTCTTTTGCTCTCCTTTCCTCTTCCCTTCTGTTTTCTTCTCCTCATCAATGGCTTCCATAATTCCATTAACTACAAAAGCTCTACCTTTATCACCTAAAGAACCCAATTTACCCTTTTTTTTCCATCAAACTCATGGAAAACAACTAATTATGAACAAATCTAAAGCATCCTATTTATCATCGAAAGACTAAAGGCAAGCTTGTATAGAATAATTTCGTATAGAAAGATGATAAATGCTTATAAAAAGACAATAATCATCGTACTACTATATATATATTGAAATGCAAGGCGAAAAATCGTAATCCGCCATGTGACATCACCTCAACTTGGAAATCCGCCAATGGTAAAAAATTAAAAATGTGTTTAATGAGAATTGAACTCATAACTTTTATATATGGCGAAACACATAATTTACTAATTAAGTTATATGTCATTATTGTCGAATTTTCCACAACAATATATGATAGCATGCATATCATAAAAAAGAATAACTCATAAACTAGTAATTCCTTTTCTACGTATGATAAAATAAAATATGTGAAAAATGGATAATAACGAATATATTTTTTTTTTTATGATAGTTTCATGTTCATTTTATTTTTTTTGTTAATTTCACATTAATCTTTTATTTAGATCCATTAGGTTTCTTTTGAAATCATATGTTCAACGGTTCAAGTATAAAACATATATTGAACAATATTTTTATCAATAAATATATTAAGCTCACATTATATTTGCAATTATTTGAAACATTTTTATTGTAATTACAAAATATTTTATGGTTACAAACTGTAAATATCTCGTAATAATTTTGATGAAAAAAGAAAATCAAATGAAAAGGGCAAATTAATATATAATTACAATATTTAAAATTTTGATGAAAATGGCAAATCAAATGGAAGAAGTCTTAAAATAAAATTTTATCAAATGATTAGGGGCAACGCCCGGGGACCAAAACTAGTTTCATATGGAAAGACAATAACTTCTTATAAAAAGAAAATAACTTAGTATAGAAAAATTATATCCTTATATAGAATCGGCATAGTTTCATATAGAATCAACATAATTAGATTTAGGGCCTGTTTATTTCAAATGAAAATAGCTGAACTGAACTGAACTGATTGGAGCTGAACTGAACTGAAAGTTTTTAATGAAGGATTAATGAATAGCAAAATAAGGGAAGAGTTGAACTGAATTGAACTGAAAGGAGCTGAACTGGACTGAACTGAACGGATTTTAAGCTGAAGTAAACAGGCCTTTAGAGTTGTCATAATTTTTTTTATAAAATTAGCATAACATCATATTAGATTCATCTTAATTTCTGTAGATTCCACATTATTATTTTGTATAGAAATAAGATATATTGCAAATTGGCTGGGGACAAAGTTTGTGTTCAGACTCGTCCTCGATAATACATTTTCTCAATGTTTTGTACGATTTTTATATTTTGTACTGTTTTTACTTGTTTATTTATTTTTTAAAATGAAGTTTTCAAATATTAATAAAATTCACTATTTTATCTGTTTTACTAATTTATACTTTCAAATATTATGTTAGACTATTATCATAGATTGATAGTATCTTTGCAATACACGACTTATAATTTTAAATTTAATTGGTAATATTGAATGCAAATTAATTTTTTTATGGAAAAAAATAAAGTAAAATAATCTACATCTTGATAATTGTTCGTAAAAAAATGTAGATTGTTTTTATTTTTGAATTAACTACAAATTATATAATTAATAATACTATTATAAAACGGAATTACTATGGATGTTTTGTTAGATATAATAATAACTTTAAACACAATATTAAAAGCTTCAAGGACATAATAATAAGGCAAATTAAATTATTAGAATATAATATTAATTAAATATATTTTTCATTTTAGATATAAATACATTTAAATCTCATAAAAATATGAAAAAGTTTAACAAAAAAGACAATCTAATATATTAATTTGTATATCAAGTAGAATAATTGGAGAACATTGAAAGCGCCATGTAGGATTTTATCTATTCTACACCAATTATGTTAGAGAAAAATAATTTCTTTTTTATTTAAATAATTGGCATGTCATGTAAGAAAAATTGACTTATCATATTAAGCGTACAAAAATATCAAATGCTACATAAGCAAATTTAGCCAAAAATATAAAAGATGATAAGTAAAATATAATCTCTATCTCTACCAAATAAAAAAAATTATCAACAAAATATATAGTACGGAGTAATAAATGTAAGAAAATTATTGTAGAGATAGATTTATATTTAAGAGGTTAAAAATTATGTAAATTACATATTAATAATCTACCAATAGTCTAACAAGATCTCATTTGACTATATTTATTTTACATATATGTTGCTATAACGATTCAAAAGGGCAAATGCGAATAGTGTTAAATTATAGAATGATAAGGGTATTAAAAAAAATTATGTATACTTATTTATTTTAAAAAAAATGGTACGAAAAAAGATAATTTCTATAATTATGTAAACTGATGTGCTAAAAAATTGATTCGATGAAAAAGGATAATTTTTTGTTCATATCTTATAAAATTTATTTGTCGTAAATCAAAATTTATTTTAATAATAATATTTTTTCGTAAAAAAAATGTTTGTTAGATAATATAGGACAATATTTAAAAACAAAATATTGTAATAGTCTGTGCATCCCTTGGGTTTTGACACTAATATATATATAGATATATATATATATAGCAAACTTTTTTGATGAGTTTTTATAGCACCATATAGGATAATACATAGTGTAATATATTTACAAAGTACTTTACACATATTTATTTATAATTATAATTTATGTTTTTATAAACTGGGATATTCATCATTTTAGAACATTGGAAAAACAACATAATATTATCCGATCCCCTTCGAACAGGAACATTTATGTATTTATGATAGATTATAAAATCTACCTAACTCCTATGATAGATTATAAAATCTAACTACGGTGGCATGATGTGACATAAAGTAGAAAGTAGTAGCTATACGTGGTTGAAAAAATATGACAATCTAAATTACTAATAGTCATTCTTTAAAAAAAAAATTACTAATACCCTATTATTTTTCCTAACAATATTATTCCGTACACACTTTTAGAGAATGAGGTTCTCGTTCGCAAGGAATGGAGGAGGAAAATTTATGTGGTTGACCACATAGAATGATTAATTTTGGTTCATGTAGCCGATCCCAATTTTTTGGGATTAAGGTTGTGATTGATTGCTTGATTACTCCGTACACACTTTTAAAGTTATAATTATTTGAATTTCTATCCTATTTCCGATGGAATATTGGATTTAAATTAAAGTTACTGATCCCATTTAAAATATATTTCTTTGTTATTAACTAGCATAAAGATATACCAACTCAAAACTCAAATTATTTGAATTTTTTAAGATTATATTTTTAAAAGATTTTTTGTATTTATTTAAAATTGTGCTTGCTATAAAAATATTAAGTTTTAAAAAAAATCTCTATTTTTTCTTTAACTTAATTAACAAAAATAATACATTTAAAATTTACAAAGTGAATTTGGACAGGTGATAGCCTTTAATTTTATGGAATAATTTTATTATAATTGTCATGTTTTAAAAAAAATGATTACTATAAAAACTAAATAAGAATTAACTTTAAAATCATATTGATAAAGTTAAATAAATTTATTACTTATAGGTTCGTTGGAGTTGAAGAACTTCATTGTGTATCGATTGAAGTTAAATAATTTAATTATGTAGAGATTGGAGATAAATAATCTAATTATATCATATATATTATTTTATTACACATTTTATTTAAATAAATACTACCTCTGTTTTAAATTAGTTGCAACAATTAAATATTTTAATCAAATAATATGTTATATAATATATATATATATATTAAGGTGGATGCCCATTATACTTATTATTGTATAATCTAGAATATTCTATATACTAGCGTTTACTGTACAAGAAACCCTACCCACTTTGTATATATTGTTATAGAAAATAGGGTTTAAGTAGTAGAGAGTATTTGTGGGACAGAATAGATCTGTATTCATATTATTAAATTATCAGGGAGCACATACATATATATATATATAGACATGGAAACAATTAGGGTTTCCTTAGAGAATTATACACCTAGTATCCAGAATATACTAGACTAATCATAGGGGTATAATGGGCATCCACTAAATACATATATTATATAACACTCCCCCTTGGATGACCATTATCGAATAGTATGCCTCGTTAAAACCTTACTAAGAAAAACCCTGTGGGAACAAAAACCTAGTGAAGGAAAAAGAGTACATCACTTTCGTAATACGCTTTATGATGTTGCCTCATTAAAAACCTCACCAGGAAAACCCAATGTGGGATAAAACCATGGTTAAGGGAAAAAGAGTGCAACACGTATTTTCTCCCCCTAATGAATGCATAACTTGAGATCTTTTAGAATAATGAACCCAACGTCTTTGGTAGTAGCTTCGCACTTGAAGTAGAATAAAATTCAACTCCTTG
>PYUH01004018.1:371981-388018 GCA_016808085.1 Suaeda aralocaspica | reverse complement strand
ATATGGAAAGACAAAACTCGCTTATAAAAAGAAAATAACTTAGTATAGAAAAATTATATCCTCAAATAGGAATGGCAATAGTTTCAATATAGAACAACATAATTGAATTATGGAGCACGGGGGCTTTTCTTCTCAAATGAAAATGCTGAACTGTAACGTGATCTGATTGGAGCGAAACGTGAACTGAAAGTTTAAGAGGACTAATGAATCAAATAAGGGAAAGTTGCACTGAATTGAATGACAGGAGTGACTGGACGACTGAACCGATTTTAAGCTGCAGTAAACAGGCCTTGAGAGTGTGTCAAATATTTATTTTTATAAATTACATACATCATATTCGATTCATCTTAAGTTTCTGTATTCCCACATTATTATTTGGTATAGAAAAAGATATATTGAAATTGGCGGGACGACAAAGTTTGTGTAAGACACGTCCTCGATAATACTTTTCTCCAATGTTTTACGATGTTATATATTTGCTACTGTTTTATTGTATAATTTATTTTTTAAATAAGGTTCAAATATTATAATCGCTATTTTATCTGTTTAAACTATTAACTTCAATATATGTTAACTAGCTCAAGACTTGTGATAGTATCTTTGGCAATACACGACTTATAATTTAAATGTTAATTGGAATATGATATGCAATTACAGGTTTTTATATGGAAAAAAATAAAGTGAAAATTACCTTACTCTTGATATTGTTCTAAAAACACATGTGATTGTTTTTATTTTGTGAATTAACTACAAATTATATAATTATAACTATATAAACGAATACTATGCTGATGTTTGTTAAATAAAATAATTAAACACAATATTAAAAGCTCAAGGACATAATAATAAGGCAATTAAATTTTAGAATAATATTATTAAATAATATTTCATTTTAGATTAAATACACGTTAATCTCATAAAAATATGAAAAAGTTTAACAAAAAAGACAATCTAATATTAAGTTTGTATCAAGTGAGAACTATGGAGAACAGGAAACCCTTAGGATTTTATCTATTAGCCCCAATATGTTAGAGAAAAATATTTCTTTTTTATTTAAATATTGGCAGTCATTAAGAAAATGACTTATCATATTACGCGTACAAAATATCAAATGCCATACATAAATTTAGCCAAAATATAAAAGATGAAGTAAACAAATAATCTCTATCTCTACCAATAAGAAAAAATTATCAACAAAAATATAGTACGGAGTAAATTTTGTTTACATTGTAAGAAAATATTGTAGAGATAGATTTATATTTAGAGGTTAAAAATTATGTAAATACATATTAATAACTACCAATAGTCTAACCGATCTCATGTGACTATATTTTATTTTAGCAATATGGTTGCTTATCAACGATTCAAGGGCAAATCGAATAGTGTAAGTTATAGAATGAAAAGGGTATTTTAAAAACAATTATCGTTACTTATTTATTTAAAAACAATGGTACGAAAAAAGTAATTTCTATAATATGTTAACCTATGTGCAAAAAATTGATCGATTGAAAACGGATAATTTTTTGTTATATCTTATAACATTTATTTGTCGTAAATCAAAATTTATTTAATAATAATATTTTCGGAAAAAAAATGTTTGTTGATAATTAGAGGACAATATTTAAAAAAAAATATTGTAATGTCCTGTTGCATCCCTGGGTTTGACCTAAATATTATATAGATATATTATATAGCAAACTTTTGATTGAGATGAGTTTTTATAGGCACCATATAGATAAGACTAGTGTAATATATTTACAAAGTAACTTTACATATTTATATTATAATTTATGTTTTTAAACGGGATATTCATCCATTTAGAAACATTGAAACAACAAATATATGATCCGAATCCCCTTCGAACAGGACATAGTTATGTATTATGTAGATTATAAAAATCTACTAACTCCTATGCATGACAAATTATAAACGACAACTAACGTGGCATATGTGAACTTAAAGGTTTAGAAAGTAGTAGCTATACTGGTGAAAAATATGACAATCTAATTACTAATGATCCATTCTTTAAACAAAAAAATCCTATACCCAGTATTTTCCTAACTATTACTTCCGGTACACAACTTTAGAGAATGAGGTTCTCGGTCGCAAGGACGGAGGAAGTGAAAATATTTATGTGGTTGACCACATAAATGTTAATTTTGGTTCATGTAGACGCATCCCAATTGTTTTTTTGGGATTAAGGATTGTGATAGGTGCTTTATACTCTCGTACACAGCTTTTAAAGTTATAATTATTGAGGGGGATTTCTATCTATTTTTCCGATGGAATATTGGATTAAATAAAGTAGATCCCATTAAATAATGTTCGCTTTGTTATTAACTAGCATAAAGATATACCAACTCAAACTCAAATTATTTGATTTTTTAAGATTATATTTGTTAAAAAGATTTTTTGTATTTATTAAAATTGTGCTTGCTATAAAAATATTAAGTTTTAAAAAAATCTCTATTTTTTCTTAACTTAATTAACAAAAAATAATACATTTAAAATTTACAAAGAATTTGGACAGGTGATAGCCTTTAATTTTAGAGAATATTTTATATAATTGTCATGTTTTAAAAAAAGATTACTATACAAACTAAAAGAATGAACTTTAAATCATATGATAAAGTAAATAAATTTATTACATAGGTTCGTTGGAGTTGAAGAATTCATTGTGTATCGATTGAAGTTAAATAATTTTAATATGTAGAGATTGGAGATAATATCTAATTATATCATTATATTATTATTACACATTTTATTTAAATAATACTACCTCTGTTTTAAATAGTTGCAACAATATATTGTCATCAAATACTATGTTATATCATAATATATATATATTAAGGTGCGATGCCCATTATACGTATTATTGATAATCTAGAATTATTGTCTATATACTGCGTTTATGTACAAGAAACCCTACCCACTTGGTATAATATCAATATATATGGTATTAAGTGATGAGATATACCACTATTCTCCTAATACTCTCTACAGACTGTATTTCTAGACACACGTTATCACACGAGACTGTAAAGAGCTATAAGTTGCATCGATCAATCGATATATTAACGCATCCGTTCGGTATGTGATGATTTATTGGTGTATGGTTAATTAAATTAATAAGTTTTGATTTTGTAGATTGAGGATAAGTTTTAACCATTAAATTTATCATGTTCATATCCAATTTCCAATTGATTTGTGATTGAATGAGACTATAATGAAGTTATGTAACAACTATTTGATGATTACTTATCCTTGCTATGGTTACTTTTGTACCAATAATACTATCTGTGAATCTAATAATTAGTTTACACAACCCCATTTCAACCGATAGCACAGACGGTGAGTGCTTCTCAGTCAATGTCGTCTAATTGCGGCAGCCTGTCATGCGTCATTGCTAATGTGTTTTAGAAGCATATCTTGCCTGATCATTGCTGTGAGGCAGCTGAGGCTATTTCACTTATTAAGGCTATTGTGTTAATAGTGTAATAGGAAAAATTAAATTTGAGGGCAATAGATATCCTAGACCAAGGTGGGTAGCTATTACCTCCTCATGGGGTATTGATTCTCCGCTCTCCTCAGTCTAATGGTAGTTATATATGCTCCCCGCTACCTCACTACATTCCACATTATATATTGTTGTGTCTTAGTAATTCCGTACTTTTAATGTATTATACAGCTCAATTTACTGTCTTTATAGTAATACGGATCTATATATAACCCAAACTCTTGTATCTAATTAGGCTCAAGAATTGCTTTCTTTCGTAGTTTAAAATATGGAAAGATTTTTAATCATAATACGATTAGTTTGTTGTTTATTTTTTTTTCCACTCCAGGTATGAGCTTATCATGTATGTTGTATGTATGAACTTGATAATTGTTTGACTCCCTAGTTAATAAGTCATTGTTGGTACTATGATCTGTATATTAGATATATATATATATATATTTCATGAAATTGAGTTTTGTTCAAGATTAAATTATAATTGGTTTGTATTTGAGTTTAATTATTTAATTGTTGATGGCTATGCATTCCCAATGTAAAAACTAGAGTCTAGAGTAATAATTACTGGAATATCATATGCTTATGAGTTATGATGATGTATACAATGCTATAAAAGCTAAATAATGTTAGCAATAGTTCTGTTAATATATAGACTTAATAAGAATCCATTGACAAACATAAAGATAGGAGTATGTTATTTTTATGTATTATCATGATTTATGTATGAATGTATATTTTTGGTGTGTTCGAATTAAATCATATATGGTCATATGATATTAAATCTTTCATGAAATAGATGTTTGGAATAATGTGTAAATTGAACATGAAATTCTTATACTTATGAACACGAAACACCTTATTTTTATANACACGAAACACCTTATTTATATGAAGGGATAGATTCCCTTAAGAATAAGACCATCCCTAATATATAATTTCTAAATTTCATTGTAAGATTATTCATCATTCATAAAACTAATGTGTACCTTATTTGTACAATGACATGTGAGAATAATATTCAAAGATTTTGATTAGTTGAGACATTGACTTCTTGGTAAATATTCTAAATGTCAAACTATTAGTGAGAAAATAACTAATTAGACTCCCTTATTGCCATAAGTGAATGAAAAATTGCATATATGTTGGCATAAGATGATAATCATGTTTGCATGATATTTCCTTTATTGTTTATAATTCATGCAAAGTTTTAAAAGTATTGCAAATACGAATACATAATATTTATTTTATTAGCAAGGAATAATTGTATGACTTTAAGAAATTGAGTATGACATTGTGAGAAACTCGGTTAAAGAATGTATTCATTATGCCCATAATTTTTAGAAATATCATTATAAAGATTTATATATATGGGCAATAGAAAAAGATGTGAGTTTTATGAATAAATTACTTTACATGATACATGACATTGCTTAAAGAAATAATGGCTTAAGAAGAATATGAGATTAAATGTTGTTGGACTAATTTCATGCCCCCATATGCAAGGATTAGGGGGAGATAATATTTTTTATTCCATGAGTTATAAAATACATTGATGGTCAGTTTGGTACATATAAATGATTTATTCAATAAAGATGGCAACAAGACAGTTAAATGTTTAGAATAATGATACCATCCTGAAGATGGATATGAATGATTTAGAATATCATTGATTATAAATCAATCATAAGCGCCCTAATTAAAATTAATGTTGTCACAGAAGGACAACACAAGTTGCTCACGAACATAGATTAAGCCTGAAACGTGGTAGACTATTGAGTTATGAACATAATTATCATTAAATATGAAAGAAAATGATACGTTATGATGAATTTTCATTAGAATATATTTATGTTTAGTAAAACCGATATGTGCCAAGATTATATAAAATACTCTAGAAGAGTATAATATGTCCAACTTAATTAACATGTATCATGATAATAATAATCAATGCTCTAGCAGAGTATGAATAATGATTGTTGCATAAAGTATTAGTCTTGCCAAGTATAGAAAGAAACACTTGATAGTGTTCTTATATCACATCATATTAATCATCATGGCCATGCATGGAGTAGGCATAATAAAGTGATCACTATTGTTTGAAAACTGACCAGAATTTAGAAAGTGATTGGATGTGATAATTCAATTAGGCCATCCAGGTTTAATGTATAGTATAATCACCCGTAAGGGAAACCTGAAGTTTCAATTTGATATGAAATAATGTGCTGACGCTCTCTCATGTTAGATATGTGAAATGTTTTGAATGGCAAGACATAATTAACGAACATTGATATTGAGCTATATTTGGATTGTGTTTTTTTTAAGAAAATTTCAAAAAAAAGAAAAGTTATTTTTGAACAACTTTGGATATACATATGTAATGAGTGACCAGAAGTTCACTAAAATAGCTTATATGTTGTTCTATATTATGTGACTAAAGGCTTACCAAACCACCTTGTATGTTAACACATTGAGTAAGTTAAAACTCATTATCAAAGTCATTGGCAATCCAAAAGATCACCATTGAGTGGAGTTACATGCGTATAAGCTAAGTCATGATTATGTTTATATAACAATAATTTTTTTTATTGGGGCTGTTGAATGTCAGCACACAAGAATAAACCGACAACTGCACAATAATTGTCTCCCCGTTGTCATTAATCTCTAGAAGAGAACAGTTCATGATCAATTTATAAACAAATGTGTGATGTGCATCATAAGTTAGAGAAGAGATGGTTTTCATCGATTAATATCGTTCTCCAGAAGAGACAAATATTTTGTTGAATATATCTCTTCTAAACGATGAAATTTGTTAATAAATCTTTTATTAGATGAAATATTTTTGCACATGAAATTATACACTAAGTTGGTTAAGAATATGATGCCCCTATATTTGAAAATTTTACCAACTTAGGGGGAGAAGAATTGGGATAAGTTGGCAAAATTACTAAATTATAAAGTGATGATCCCTATAATGACTATTTGAGATATTATTGCCAACTTTTGTCTATATACTTTAAAGGTATGTTGCACATCTATGGTTTGATTTGTATAAAGTTATGTCTCATGTTACATGGCATTGAAGATACATTTTGGCCATATTATGTATATACTATACATTGAGATAAATCTTGCCAATAATACTTGAATCACTACACCTGAAGTGTAGGTTGTATGATCGGTTCCAAAATAAATATGTAAAATATGGCAAGAAAGTGCAGTTGACACTATTGAAAGTGTAACGGTATATTAATGCCATAATGTTTGCCCCGGAAGTGGTATAGATATCTGAATTATAACAGATGGCCTATGATTTAAGAACTTAGATGTTATAATCGACTAATGGTACCAATGGGAAATGTATTCAGATATCATTGTAAAATAGCATGCAAATTACATCTTGAAAAATGTGATACCAGTATATGATGGAACCGAGGATTATTTGCATATGCAAAAGTAGTGGATTTGAGAATAGGGATCTGAAATAAAAGTCCACTTTTATGTCGACATATTGAGAATGATCAAAGCTTATCATGGACTTGAAGTCCAACTAAAGGTGAATAATGATGATCATCAAGGACAAGAAGTCCGATCATCAAGGACCAGAAGTCCAGCAATAGATTTTTGAAATTCACATTGTACAGTGTCTTGCATTTTTTTTAGTCTTACATTTATGTGCATGTATGAGTCATAGATAAACGCATTATTAATTGCATGTGTCAAATAGTGATTAGATGCATCACTCATTATATACGTAGTATATGTTTTATGCTCAAAATCTTGTTCATATAAATTTCACATCTCATCATATTACATGTACTAATTTTATACAATAATTGTGATATACGTAAAATTTTGTCCATTATATAGTAAGTTGTGTTTACAATAATATGAAGATTTATATTAAAAAATTTATACTCCAATGAGAATATATTTGTGATGAATTTATATAGATGAAGGTGTTTTAATAGCATGTTGTGAATTATGCATAAAAGTTTCAGAAGAACTTGTACAAGACATATTCAAATATCTAGTGCTTCAAGTTCTATACGAAGTATTTTGAACACCTCAATGGATAATGGTGACATTGTTATCAAACTCCTGAAGAGTTTAAGACTAAATTAACAACACTCAACCTGAAGTTTGAGTATGTGAGTGCTAATCAGAATCTTATGTTCATTTCAGAACTTGATATTATAAGGATAATCCTTTTATGGTCCAGAAGAACCATAAACAAATAAGAATTACTTAAATGTAATTACTAATTTACATAAGATTAGACAATGATGTTGATAATATCACAAGTTGCCATAAATTATGATCAATATGTAATTATCAACAGCTACTTTATATAGCTTCCAGAAAAAGGTATAAGTTTAATAATTATGGCAGCTTGACAAATATGTAGTAATGATAAACACAATATAAGTATTATTTTCAAGAGTACGGAGGAACAAATATATCTTATGTTGAAGATTGAAGTCCAATCAGGAAGGATCAACTACTAAGGAGTTGAATTTTATTCCTGCGAAGCTACTACTAAAGTTGTTGAGTTCATTATTTTAAAAAAAAATCTCAAATTATGCATTCATTAGGGGGAGAAAATACGCGTTGTACTCTTTTTCCCTTAACCATGGTTTTGTCCCATATTGGGTTTTTCCAGGTAAGGTTTTTAATGAGGCAACATATTAAAGCGTATTACGAAAGTGATGTACTCTTTTTCCTTCACTAGGTTTTTTGTTCCCACAGGGTTTTTCTTAGTTAAAGTTTTTAACGAGGCACACTATTCGATAATGGTCATCCAAGGGGGAGTGTTATATAATATATATATATATATATATATATTAAGGTGGATGCCCATTATACTTATTATTGTATAATCTAGAATATTCTATATACTAGGGTTTACTGTACAAGAAATCCTACCCACTTTGTATATATATATATATGGTATTATAGTTGAATGAGATATACACATCTATTCTCCTAATACTCTCTACAAAGACTGTATTTTCTATAACATAATACACAATTATTGCAACTAATTTGAAACGGATATAGTAAAAATACTTTATTAGTGTTTATTATTATCATTTGATTAAAATAAACATAGTAAGAAAAAAAAACTTGCATTTGTTGATAGCAATATGAGTTGTGTGTGTCGGGGGGATTATGAGAAACTAACCCATGTACAAGGATAATATCAATGGTTTTTACTTTTGTTATAACTAGATTTTCTCTGTTTTGTTTAGAGAAAAAGCAAGGCCTCCCTAATCTAACTGCGACCTTGTGCAACCGATAAAATTAAGCTACTAGCTAATTTAAAATTTTCAGGAATCAAACTATTTCTTAATATACCTTTTGGTGACATATAGTTAACAAAATCTTCAAAGACATTTTCCAATCAATTAGATAACCTTTTGTAGATAATTTTTGGTAACCAGTAAATAAAGACTAATCTAGTAAATCATTTCCTATAAAAAAAAAATATTAGAGGACCATCTCAACCAACAAAAAGTTGTAAATGATATGATAGTGAAACAATGATAACCGGAAAAAAAAAAAAAAAAAAAAGTCAAGTTAGTGAAAGTTTCTATATTTTACCATAAGCATGAATATATAGTTAAATAAATAATGACTCAAATCACAACAAAAAAAAGTCTTATTATATGTGGCTAAGATGGATGGAGAGAAAATATGTGGCTTATTGGAAAAAAAAAAAGTAATAAAAAGATTGTGTACAAAGGTAATCACTAAAAATAAAGTAATGATAACTTTTTAAATTACCATGAAATAGAGAAATGTCTAAACATTAATAGTGAAGAATTTAGACACTAAAATATTCAAATTTTGGTAATTTAGCTTAATTGGATTGGTGGAAATTGGAGGTTGTAAAGATAATAGAGGTTTCAGTTTGAATTTTGAGGACATATGATGGTAGTCTGAAGAAGTGCAACTCTCATGTAAGAATACAGTCGAGGAAGTGAAGTCAGGCAAGGGTTGCAAGTTACTTAGTTAGCATAGAGGTTGCACCACCCGACCCTTCAATGGTGGAGCATGCACTCATTAAATAAGGTAAGGATTTTTGCTATTTTACGTTGAACATGATTGAATTAAGCAATTGCAGCACTGAATAGCCTTGACTTAAACAGACTGTTTAGACTTAAGCTCAAAAGAACAAGTTAGGCTTTATTGAATTCATGTAGAATTTAAATTATTCGGGAAAATGTTATTTTTGGCATGACATGGCACAATGTTAACTATGGACATTGGGGTGACGAATAGCAATGCTTCAAACAAAGATAGAATGCCACTGGCGACGACTCAAACACCAAATTTTGATGTTCAATAATGATAAGCAATTCATTCTTACACTATCACATTCGATCAATGTTGGGCTATAATATGGTTGTAACTTGTTGTTGTGTAGACAACAAACTTTACATATGGATCATAAAGCTAGTATGTATAATAATCAACAGCTGTGTGTTGTGTGTTGGAGTTGGCTTGTTGGGTGGAAGTGTTTGTTGGTAGAGATGCTTGAAGTTGAGCATGGGTGAGCGCGAACAGTCTTTGGCGTTAGAGGCGGGAGAAACTGGCACGACCCAATAACTCGACACGAAATCGACCCATTATTAACAGGTTTGGATCGAGAGTGTTGAGCCGTTTAATTAAACGGGTTGACTCGGCACGACCCGTTTATTAAACAGGTAGGTTTAGGGTTGGAGAGTTCAACCCGTTTAAGTAAGCGGGTTGACTCGACACGACACGATTCCACCTTATTATATACAATAGTATGTAAAAAAAGACGTGACCCGCTAACTCGACACGAAATCGACCCGTTATTGGTGGGTTTGGGTCAAGAGTATTAGCCCGTTTAAGTAAACGGGTGAACACGACACGACACGTTTATTAAACGGGTAGGGTTAGGGTTGAAGGGGTTCAACCCGTTTATGTAAGTGACACGACTCGAAAGCGACACGACACGACTCGTTTCCTGGCTCTATTTGGCGTGGCATGTTAAGTATAATAAGAGTAGCTGCTTGCTCATTTAGCATACACCGTAAAGAGAAAGTACATACAGCAGATTGCATGAAGCTAGCTCATAAGGTACAGACATTTATGTGATCTTGGAGAACTTGGTATTAAATGGCGATACTGACATGAACACCGACTTCCCACAAATCTTCACCCTTCTCGTCCTTACAGATTCATCATCACATGCTCCAACATATGAGTATAAATCCTTGCGGCGTTGATGAACCAATAGTTCCCCTGTACCAATCTGCACCAGAGGTATAGTTGGTGCCAAATAAAGTTGCAATCGTTGGATGACAAAATGTTTCACCCAAGACGCTTCCACACCATATTCCTTCATTAACCATATTTCACATTGATATTGACCACAACAAGTGAGGCAAAGGCAAGAATCGAAAATACTCAAGCTTTTTCTATCACTTATCGTTTCACTTGGTGTTACGTTGGAATTTTCGAAAACTGTTCCTTACTGAAGTTGAAAGACCATATGTACTTTTCACCATAAGCGTAGCACATGTGAAGCGAGCCATAAAGGAAAACCTTAGGCGGACCATAAGAATGAAATCGATGATGCACAGGAGCATTGCCGTGATCAATCACTCTCCATTCATTAGTCCCAACAGTCTGTATTTCAGCAACCGACTTAACAAACTGCGGTGATATCCTGGACTGCAGGACTCGGACTACTTTATATTGGAGCGACACAGGGCAGTAACCCAACCCAAAAACAGCAACCGAATAAGACTCTATCCGTTGTTGCTCGACATACACTCGTTCCCCAGTCAGAAGATTACATATTAGGTAAGGATTCCATTCCGTGCTGCTGCCAACAGAAGCCTTTAAACAGAATAACCCATTGCATTCGTTAACCAAACAAAAATCGTATTGAGCATGATAAAAGTTAGTCTTGAATCGGATCATAGCATCATTGTTAACAGTAAAGTTACCGTCTTCATCTACCTTAGAGGACTCGTCGATATCAAATAGCAGGAAGTCAAACCTATTGTCATAGAACTTTCCATGAAACACTATGGTGGAATAAGTACAGTGAGCCGAGCGTAGAACAGCAAATTCATTACTGATGATGATATCATACCATTCTTTGCAAACAACCTTACAATTTAGACATGACTTTGTTGTTCGCACTCTTGCTGAAGGAATTTCATCGAAAGAGGTTCGCTTTGTTTCTACTGTATTCATAGTGTCATCAATTATACTAGGAAAAAAAAAAAAAAGTCAATAAAAGCCAAGAGGCCACTGATCTTTGGCTAATTCGTATATATAGAGAGAGCCAAACTAAAACCTAAATTGCAAACAAAACGATTGGATGGAAAGATAAAAGTTGTATTTTATTCTCGGAAATTTATACTCTGTCAACTGTTCACAATTTATACGTAAGTAAAAACATACTCTGTATTAGTTATGATTATTGATCGTAACCCTACTTCTTCGATTCTCAATTGCTATAGTTGAAGTGGACAAACCGTCGTACAATAAATGTATATAAAATTTTGTAAAAAATAATATTCATAGCTATATGTAGGATTTTAGTTTTTTTTTTTACTAAATTAATGTGAAATAAAATTTCAATCTTATGTAGTGAAATTCAATATAGATATGAGTTGATCCAATTACCACAACAAATATGTCACGTGTTCGGCGTTAGCTTTTGAAAAAACTTTTATCTTTTAAATCCAATAAAAACACTACCATAAAAAAATATTAGTGTTCGATGAAGCAATGTTTTAAGCACCTTTTAGAGATAAAAGGTAATTTTAGTAGTTTTTGTTGAAATAAAAAAAAAAAGTAGCTTTTAGATAGCTTTTGAGTATTATTTATTGGAAGCTAATATTAATGACAGTGTTTTACATTTTTAACAACCCTACTTTTACCGAACATTCATATTATTAACAGCTACCTTTACAACTAAGGTCTAAAAGCTACTAGTTTAATAGCTAGAAGCTGCTCAAAAATTAACAGCTAATCGAAAGCAACAACCAACCGATGTAGCTTGTTTTGCCGAACATACCCTTGGTCATTTCATAGATTAGATGGAAATTTTTTAATTTTTTTTTTAATTAACGGGTGAGTACACTTACAGAAATTTTTAAAAACGTAGGTACAGCTTAAAACTTTGAAAAAAAACCCAACATTCTTTCACCTCTTCTTTCAGTTAGCAACTTTGGGCTTAACCTGAAATACCATCAGCGAAATTTCAATTGCATAGACCAGGTTACATTTTCAGGAGTATGCTTTTAAATTTATATTAGATTAAATACATCCACAATGTATTACATTAATACATTTGTAACTAGAGTCGGCTAATACCGGTAAGCGCCTCCATAAACATAAAACTTCTCAGTTGCCTTCATATCTCGGGTCAGCCAACACATAATGATAAGCAATGACAAGCATGAACAAACAGATTCCAACAGTATTGGCAAAAAAACCCAGGGCTTGATCGTCAGTCATCTGCAATCAAAAACAAAGAAGCAAATTTAGACAGACGTGAAACCATATGGACAAATTAGCGGAGATAAAAGGAATGATGATCTATCAAATAATACGCAGTATGTTACAACAATCTAAACTATCCCAGAAATTCAAACCACACTCGAATGATTACTGAGCTTTAGTGCTTGCTAACAGCTAGGGCAATTAATGTTATTGGAACTTTATGTTTAACAACATGCTTGAGATTAGAATTCTAGTCGTACAAATTGCAAAAACTAGAATATCATAACTCACAATTTCCGAAACAAATTCAACAATTGCTTCTTCAAGAACTGAATGTGAACTGTCAAGTCAAAACATGCAAAATATACGTGGTCTAAAGTCGTATCAACTGCAAAAATAAGAATATTACAACTTAGAGTTTCAGAATAAGATTCAACAGTTGCGTCTTCAGGAACTGAATATGAATTATATCTATCATAAAACACACTCCTCACTAGCCATGAAAATAAGACGACAGATATGGGCACGAGCACCGTCTTGAACTGTTGTACATAATGGAAGACACCTAAAAGTTTCAGTCTAGAATCAAACATTAGCCTTCTCATGAGGAAAATTTTGAAACTTTGGTTTCAATGCAACTTACGAAAACCTTATTCAGGCCATTACGGTACTAACCATATAATTCATTCTACCTTTAATTTACTTTCAACTAATGTAGTTGGGACAAATATAACCATATAAATAACGTTCAGCTGTAACAATGCAGTAATGATCAAGAGTTTAAAATACACTAGTTTGCTATCCTAATGAGGTTTCATGTTTTCTAAAAGTTGGTAACACAATCATTTACCAAAAAAAAAAAGAGAGCAGACTACAATATATGGTCAATATTACTACACCATTGCAACAACACACCATGCTAAGTCATAATTTCATACCACTGCTACAGGTTTTGGTCATCAAATCTAGCACTCACCATAAATCAACCGTGCTTCAAATGTCAACAATGAATTTTAGACATTCAAAATCGTAAGTTGTGACCTAGAGATGTAAAATTCACTAAGTAGCAAGTTATTTCGCATAAATCCTTAAAGTTCCTATAAACAATATACGGAGTACCATTTTACGACCTCAGTGCAACCACAAGCTTAAACACTGGTTGAAAACATTTTCAAATTTCCTTAAAGATACAACGTACAAGGCTATAACTACAGCTGCTAAAGGTTAGTAAGATCCATACACTTTAACGAGGGGCCAAATCCATCCAAGTATAATTTATCCACAACCACTTTCAAGTATATAAGAGCACAAGATATAAAGTCCAAACCACCATATAAATTTGAAGTCCTACACTACTTACAAGTTACAACATGCATAATCTCCATCCTAAGCACCAGCCCCTCTCACTAACATAGTACATTATCAATCAATCATCGAAGCATTAGTCCCATAATTGGGGTTAGCGACATAAACCAACCAAGGATGATCATTCCATGTGGTCATCTACATAAATTTTCCTCTTCCATCCCCTATTCCCCTAAGATCGAAAACCTCATGTCAACATAATACAACAAATATATTAAAATCCAACATTGCCTCAAACACTTCCAATTGCACATTATACACATCGAATCGCCCCAACAACTTTCACAATTCCTATACAAAATCCATAATCACAACAGCCAAGCATTCATCATTCATCACAACCCATATACCACCCACCATCCACATCAAAGAGCTCAAATACCCAAAAAACAGCACCCAACATAGGCATGGCCTTCATTAGTTATAAAATGAAAATGATCGCAGTGGGATTCGAACCCACGACCTTTAGATCCGGAGTCTAATGCGATATCCACTCCGCTATGCGACCACTCCATCTTTTGATGATTATTATCATCTTTTTCTAAAATCAATTATTTTATACTCTTTTTTTTTTTTTCCTATTTCACTCACATTGTCTGTTCTTGCAAATCACGACAATCCCAGAAATTGGAATTACTTTCAATCGAAAATGACATTCACAAACTCAATAATAATAATTCCTAATAATAATAATAATGCCAAAAAAAAAAAAAAACACTTAATTAAGAACAGATTAAGGGTTTAAATGTATACTAATTACTTGCTTAATTTCTATTGAAAAAAAAAATAAAAACAAAAAAAGTTCAGATCTCAGAGAAAAACAATAAGATGGGTTAATTGACGAAATCGTACCTTTAAATAATTAGGAGGAAGAGACAGAGTGAAGAGTTGATTGATTTTTATAAAGGGAAAAATTAAACTCGTCAAAGTGTGGTGGCTGTATATAAATTAGTAGAGTACGTATAAAAGAAACGCGTTTTTTTTTTTTTTTTTTTTAAGGGAAAAAAAAAAGATATTGTTTGTAAAAAATGTATCAGAATGTGGCTGCTGGGATTCGAGCCCAGGTCTCCACGGCCACAACGTGGAATTCTAACCACTAAACTACAGCCACTCTTTGTTGTATTGTTCAGATTTTAAAATTTACTTAACAGCTATAATTTGCTAAATGCGTACTTCAACTTGTATGACTAATTAAGGGAAGGATGGATTACCTAACATTTATTTACTAAACGCTTAAATCAATTAGTGACCTAAAGAAAATAGCTACCGAATTTAATGTGTATGATTATTGACCTATTTAAATTGATCGGTGAATACTATAACTACAAAGTTTTAATAATTTGGGATCAGCTAGACATAAATTAATATGAAAAGAATGGTAGGTTAATATGAATAGCCAAGAGTGAGCTAATTAAGTTTCAAAGAATGCCACACACACACATATATATATATATATATATATATATTTTTTGATGCTAGAATGCCATATATTTTCGATTAAAGTAATTAACGTTACCTTCTCGATCATGCATTATGGGTTTGTTGTGCATGTTATTAATAAAATTTTAGTTATTCACAAAGGAATTTAAATATTACTACTTACTTTATATTGCCCTACTCCAAGTTTTAATAAGACAATCTTGTATGCCCTCAAAAAAAAAAAAAG
>PYUH01004018.1:345505-357146 GCA_016808085.1 Suaeda aralocaspica | reverse complement strand
AAAACACTTTTAAAAGCCTTACAAAATATTTTCACACATTTTAAGACCTTCATAAAAATTATTTTATGACCTTATAAAAATTTATTTCTTTAAAATAAAGTAAATAAAACTCCGTAATTAATTAAATTCCTTTAATTAATTATTTTCAAATACTTTTATTCCTTTAAAATACGTAAAATGTACGTATAAATACTATTTTAATTTTATAACGTGTATAAAATTACGGGGTATTACACCATGGGATAAGGTACCTTGTAGATAGCGTATAATACGCTTGAGGGCACTCATATAAGCAGTTGTCGAAGCATGCATGTGAAGACAGATTTGATGCACGGCATAAGAGATGTCAGGGCGAGTGAAAGTAAGATAGTGAAGAGCCCCTGCAAGACTACGATACATAGTAGGGTCATCAAAAGGAACATCTGCAGTAGCACTAAGTTTATTCAACAGGAGTAAGACTAGAGCTGCAGTTAGACATGCTGACACATTCAATAATATTAGCAGCATACTGTCTCTGGGATAAGAACATACCGTGAGTAGTACGAGTAACCGAAATACCCAAAAAATAACTCAGGGGACCTAAGTCCTTCATAGCAAATTCCGAACTCAACTGAGTCATAAAATACTTACGAAGATGATCAGAGGAAGCCGTAAGTATAATGTCATCCACATATAACAGAATGTAAGCAATGTCTGAACCATTTTTGCAAATAAACAAAGAGTGATCTGACTTACTGTGAGTGAACCCAATAGTAGCAACAAAGTCAGCAAAACGTTGGTACCAAGCCCGAGGAGCCTGTTTTAAGCCGTACAATGACTTCTTTAGGAGGCAAACATGATCCGGATATGTTTTGTTACGAAAACCCAAGGGTTGATGCATATAAACTGTTTCATTGAGATAACCATGTAAGAAAGCATTTTTGACATCCATTTGATGAATGGGCCAAGATTTAGAGATAGCAATGCTAAGAACTGTGCGAATGGTGGCCGGCTTAACCACAGGACTAAAAGTCCATCACAATCCACACCTTGCTGTTGTGTATTCCCATCACCTACAAGACGAGCTTTATAGCGCTCAAAAGAACCGTCAGATTTATATTTATGACGAAAAATCCACATAAATCAAATAACATTCACATTAGGCGGTCTGGGCACTAATTCCCAAGTCTTATTATCAATTAAAGCATTAAACTCATCCAACATTGCAGTATTCCAATTTTGATCACGGAGAGCACTAACAGGATCTTGGAAATAGGAGAAATATCTGTAGTGGTTGTAGTACGAAAATTGGAAGAATATTTTAGATTGGGTTTAAAAATGTCATTTTTGCCTCGTGTGGTCATACGGTGCAGCATAGGATTAGACGGGGAACCCGTGACACTAAGATGAGGAGTAGGACTGAGATGGGCTTGAGTTTGGGAGCCCAAACTTGAAGGAGAGTGTGCTGGGCCCGTGAGAGACTGCGGCCCAACTGTAGGAATTAGGGGGGGATGGTCTGGGCCGTGGCAGAAGGCGACCCACGTAGAGGAGTAGTGGGGTGAGGTGGATTAGTTTGCGTAGATGTTGGAGTTTGTTGGTGAATAAAGTGGTGTACAGTAGCATGCAAATTATCACCAAAAGATTCATAATTAGGGGGATTTGGTTTGTGTAGTTTAGAAAAGGGAAATTCATTTTCGACAAACCGAATATGACGACTAATTATGAGCTTTTCACTCAACATGTCATAGCATTTAAAACCACTGCGATTAGGGGCCGGACCGAGATAAATACAAGGAGTTGATCTTTCTTGTAACTTATTTATAGTAGGAGAGGGAAATAACGGAAAACATAAACATCCAAAAACACGCAAATCCGAGTATGAAGGGTTACTTTGGTATAGGATTTGAGCTGGAGAGTAGTAATTTAATACTTTGGTAGGGAGGATGTTTAGTAAGTAAGTAGCCATTGAAAGAGCATGGTGCCAAAAAGAAAGTGGCATAGATGCATGAGAGAGAATGATACGAATGATATTATTTATGGATTTTATGTGTCTTTCGGCTTTGCCATTTTGAGGAGAGGTATGAGGGCAAGATAAGCGAAATAGCATACCATGTTGATCAAAAAAAATTCTCTAAAGTACCATTAATGTATTCTGTCCCATTGTCACATTGAAAAGTTTTTATATTACGTTCGAATTGTGTTTTGACTAAAGCATGAAAGGATATAAACAAATGTTTCACTTGGGATTTATAAAGCAATAGGAAAAGTCCACAGATATCTGCTATAGTCATCAAGAAAAAGAACATAATAACGGTGACCGGAATTACTGACAATAGGTGAAGTCCATAAATCACTATGAATAATATCAAACGGAAGAAAAGAGTACGACATAGAATCATAAAAAGGAAGTTTAGCATGTTTTCCAAGAGGACAAGTAGAACAAAAACTTTTACAAGCCTTATTACAATCAATTAACTTATTACTACGAAGAGAATTGACAATATTATTGGCCGGATGACCTAAACGATTATCCCAAATTTCATGGGATAAAGTAGTGAAAGCTTTATGATCGTTGAATGAAGTGGCTTGAGAATTAGAGAAGAGTGGATATAAGTCCCCAACACTATCACATCTCATTAGTCTAGTCCCTGTCTGTAAGTCATTAACAAAAAAACCAAAAGGGTCAAAAGAAATAAAAACCATATTATCAGTGATAAATTTACGAACTGAGATAATAAGGTTTTTAATGAGTTTAGGGGCATGTAAGACATTATTGAGAGTGAAAGGAGGGCAAGGAGAGGGTAAAGTAGTATTACAGTGACCAATAATAGGAATTAAATGTCCACTACCAACAACAATGTTATGAGTTTTAATACCCGAATTGAAATAAGAAGAGAGAATACCTGCATCCGCGGTCATGTGAGATGTCGCTCCGATATCCATATAATAATTTCCATCGGGTTGCGGGAAAGACAAAGCTTGTATCGCAGCTTCAATATCAGTGAGCGTGTAACCATAGGACTGTGGCCCAGCAGAAGAAGGGGCCATGGCATTAAAGGACTTAGGCCTAGGCCCGAGAACACCAAGCCCACCAGGTGGACGTTGGGCCGAGTATGTGGGCTTGGGCTGCCAAGATGAAGATGACGACAACGAACTAGGAGGCACTGTCCAACCTCCCCATGCGTTCCACTGTGGCCACTGAGGTGGACCCGGATGACGTGGCTGCCACTGCCACTATGCAGGTTGCTGACTGGGTGGATGACTGGGCTGCTAACTAGGCGACCCGCTGGACCCACCTGAAGACACCTTCCCTTTTCCTTTATTTTTGGCATTTCTACCTTTATTATTAGTATTACGTTTATTATTATTATTAGGAGCAAGGGAGGCATTAGTAGAGCTAGCAATCATGGCAACCGAACTGCCGGACTCACGAGCAGCACGAGCCTGGATGGTACGCTCTGCCATTTTGAGTCGTGATCTACAACTCTCGAATGAAGGAAGAGGTTCTTGATTTTGTATAAAATCCACGGTTCCACTAAAAGCCTTCGGAAGAGTGCCGGTGAGCCGTAAAACTAGACGATATTTACACTTAGGATAGTTAATATTCTTCCCTAAGCTATGAGCTATAATAAAGGAAACTAGATATTTACAGCGATATACATAACGTATAGATTATATTGAGAATATATTCTAACATTCACAATTTCCATGACTTAAAGTATGGAGGTATGTTTTTATGTTAGAGATATGGTATGTTTGTGATATTTTTTTATGATTGAAATATATGTAAAACATAAGAAATCTTAGTTAAAGACTCAAAATTCCTGCTTGCAATTACAGTATTACACAGTGTCAAAATGGTTCTTAAATGAAGTAATAATGTTTTGGATTACAAAGATCTCTCTTCAACCTATTCGCTTTAAATTACAAAGTACTAGTAATCTTTTAAAAGGAATTCATTAAAGAAGTATGAATGCATTGGAATCATAACATATTTTTTATTTACTATGTATGAAATAATATTAAAGAATAAATGGAGCTTGATAATCAAATCTTTTATTGGTCCCATAATATTGGTCCAACTTTTGTGTACATAGTATACTTTGCGAATAATCGAACCTTTGCTACCTATCTTCATCTATATATTAAACATGTATTGTATATACAAAGTATAAAATTGGATTGTACTAGACAAGATTTATCGGATTCTAATAGTTTTACTCAATTAGAGGACCCACTCAATCAAAATTAAAGCTCAAGCTAATGGTTGAAGTCTAAAAACATATTAAATTTTACTACACTCCTCAACTGAATTTTTAGTTGTTAATTTTGCAACCACAAATAAACAACATACTTCGTATGATTCATTGTTGAATTGTTGATCAAATTCAAACTAACCCAACTTGAGAACATCCCCAACACACATATTAAACCTACGGAAATACACTAGCCTATTACAATCGGAACATCATAACATAACGGACCAATCAATCAAAATCAAATGAGGCTCAACATGTACGATAGCCAACATGACTTAACTCAATTACCAGCTCCACTTATAAAGCTTAAAGGAGAAGTTGATGAGGGGAATGTGTAGTGTCCACTTGAGATTGCCTCGCTACCCTTACTCATTATCTATCCTTTTTTTTTTTAAAGGGGATTCCTTTAGTTTAGGGTATTTTAGACAATTAGCTCTTTATTATTTAACCATTGAGTTGATTTAGTTAATTGCTTTCAATCAACATATTCAATCTATTGACAACTTTTATAATTAGTGATGCCATTATTACTTATTAGTACGGAGTATATAAACTATAAAGTTGGTTTAAATGAAGGTAAAGTACTAAGGTCCTTAGACTACTTAGAGACGAGTGGACGACACGCTAATTAAATAAGGTCCCGTTCTCCTCAACTTATTTTTGCTGATTTAAATTTATTTTTGCCGAACTGAACTTATTTGAACTTATTTTTGCTGAACTGAACTTATTTTTGCTGAAATCATTAACAATTTATTGAGAACTAAACTTATTTTTGCTGAACTGGCTGAACTGAACTTATTTTTGCTGAAAATAAGTAAAAATATGACGAGAAAAACAGGGCTTAAGTTACGTTGGATTTAAAATAGGGCCGGGAACGAATTGAAGTCAAATACATAAAATCTAAAAAATAATACTTCTATTAATCAATAAAGTATAAAAACTAAATAAACTCCAATATTAAAATTAATCGGGTTTAAAAACGGCTTTTTAAAATCCAAGATACCAATGCTCTATGCTTATTTAGTAGCTATGTTGCACGGAGTCGAGAACGGGGTCGAAAACGAATACGAATACTGGAAACGGCTACTCTGAAAAATATTGTTAATGAATACGGTAAATTATAATATGAAGAATCGAAATCGTCCCCATTACGGAAACGAATCGGGTTCGGAGACGGCACCTCGTTAAAGTACACATGCTACATAGCTCAGTAGTCGCCTAAATCTTAACCTCTTTCGCAAGCCATCTCCGTTCTCCAGCTACTCTCATCGCAGAACTCCTCTTTTGCATCTCTGCAACTCAATTTCCTTCTTCAATTCTAGGTATAACTCTTCAATTTCAATCTTCTTCTTTAATTTTTTATCGATTGAACCCTAATTTTACCTCAATTTGCTCTTCCTCAGATTTCTCGCACAAACCCTCACTTTTCGGCGACTATTTTCTCTCTCTAATCAGCTATGGCGGTGAGTTTTCTTCGTCCTTTTAATTTCAATTTCGCAACATTATTAAAAATCGTTAATTAATTTGGATCTAGATTTATTTAGTATATAATGCTAAGTAGAAATGAAAATTTTCAATTTTTTTGGTTGCCGATTAATTAGGGTTTAATTAGCTTTTCATAGAGTCAACATTTTGTAATTATGATGTTGTTTATGCAAATTAGGGTTTATTTGGCTTTTCGGATGTTTTGAACATTTAATTTTCGTAACTTTGCAATGATTTGTTGATAAATCAGAAGTAAGATTTATTCATATGTCTCACTATTTACCTTCGCAACTAAGTTGTTAGCCCCGGCGTTGCCTCAGCCCCCGGGTATTACTTCTTTTTCCCACTGGATATGGACGAACTATTTATTTTTTACTCTCGTAAAAAAATGATATAACCACTAAACTAAGTAATAAATGAAAATAATATATAGTGCTATATGGACATTAAAAGATGGTAAGTGTATAATATTTATTTGTAAGAGAATACAAGTTCAAATTTAGCTGTAAACATAATTTGTTTTGTTTAGTGATTGACATAACACACTGACATGACACATATATTTTGTAGAGTTCCATTCCATGTGACTTTGGTCTTTGAAAGGAAAGCCTTTTAATGTACTGTGTTGTGTGTTAGTTGTAGTTTTAAGTTTACAACTAAAACAATATATGAAAAAAAATGGTTATAAGATATGAAAAACATTTGGTTGAGTTAGTAATTGGGTTGGATGGCATGAAAGAGGTTATGTGTTCGATTCTCGTATCATTATATTCTTGGGTATATAATATACGTTGCATACGTGGCGCAAGGTTGACAGCCACTTGCGTACGCGGCGAGAAGGTGGAGGACTTGAGGGCTTACGTGGCGCATATACGTTATCAAACGTCTTTTAATATATTTTATGATGTATGATTATTTAATGACCACTTTTAGTTTCTGTATTTCGTGAGTACATGTATATATCCACTTATGTTTGTAGGTTTATGTATGTTTGCCGTTTGGACGTTTGGTTTGGGAGTGTTGGAATTTTGCTCAAGTCCTTAGAGCGCGAGTTGTGATTTTCGAAACTAATAATTGCAGGGAATTGCAAAACTAATTCACTTATAAGATAGGTGAGCGTTAGGAGTATGCAAATTGATGTGGGTGATCGCAATTTGTAGAATTGTAGTTTCCCCTTTGCTAGGTTTTTCAACTCTTTGTCGCTGGTTGAAAACCAAAAATATTCTCATCTCTGAAATTTAATCAATCGGGAGCACTTAAATTATTGGTCGGGGTTTTACATTTATTTGTGACAGTTACAAAACACAGCTAACGTTAAACGTGTGACATTGTATTGTTTTTTCTAAATGAAGTTTTTGTTGGTTTTTCTTTCTTTCTTTCTTCTTTTTAGTACTCCTTATCCAATCTTTGTCATATTTCAAATTGAGATTATCACGTTGAGTTTTTGTTTCATTCTTCTCATTGTGGTTTTGCCTTGTCTATGTGTGTTCTTTGTTATGCAGGAGAATCAAGGAAATCTGGAATCTCAAATAGAGGCGTTATTGAATTTAGAAAAGCAAATGAGACTTGCTGAAGATGTTGGAGGAGTTAAAAAGGCTGTTTGTGACATTCTCCAATTATGTTTCGAAGCGAAGGCCTGGAAGACCTTGAATGATCAGATTGTCCTCCTGTCAAAGCGCCGGGGTCAACTAAAGCAGGTATTCATAGATATTTTTTGTAAAATGTATAATAGTGCAGTAGTATATAGTGTGGACCTATATGTAGTGATTTTTGACAGTAAGGAGTTGCTATTGAGTGAGTGTTGGGATGCTTTTACATAGGGATTAAGATACTCACCAAGAGGTCATAAGGGTGGCTCCGCATAGTGTTTCATCTAGCCAACCTCATCCATTGTGTTGCGGCTTTGATTGTTCTGATTGTGCCAACTCCGAATAGGAAAAAACAAGAGTAGCGGTTTTCACATTCTTATATGTCTGATGGCTATTTAAATACTTAAGTTGAAAATAAATATTTTGTCAGTGGCGACTTATTATATACTGAATTCATTGAGCTGCTAGTTTTTCTCTGATCCTTGTGCATCTTGTTCTTTAATTAGTGTTGTCATGGTTGTACCACTACGAGGATGAAGGACCATAGAACCGAATGTTTTTATGCTATTTCTGATCATGTTTGTGTTATAAAATGTGCTATTCATTGCCAATATTGTCTCTGATCCTTGTGTAGCTTGTTCTTTAGTTGATGCTGTCATGATTGTGCCAATATAAGGATGAAGGTGCATAGAACCAATTAATGTTGTGTTACTTCTGATTATGCTAGATAATAAGTGATATTTTTATTTTTAATGGTTCACTGTCAGAAATTGAATGACATAGTTGTTTAACGCATTGCCTATTACGTTTTTATCTATGACTCAATCTTTTGGTTGACATCCCTTCGTGAAGCATCTATTAAGGTGGTCTCCCTTTTTGCAGGCTGTGACAGCGATGGTGCAGCAAGCCATGCAGTACATTGATCAAACACCTGATCTTGATACTTGTATAGAGCTAATTAAAACATTAAACAATGTATCTGCTGGGAAGGTAACCAGATATTCTGAAGTTGAGCTTGCTTATTGTTATATTCTGTTCTTTTAGATGACTCATATCATTTTAATCTGTTATAGATATATGTTGAAATAGAAAGGGCACGTTTGATCAAGAGACTTGCTAAGATTAAGGAAGACCAAGGGCTTATTGATGAAGCTGCTGAGTTAATGCAAGAGATAGCGGTTAGTGTTGTGACTGACATTATTGTTTTTTGATCTGCTTAAACTATATTTATGGCAATTCATTTGACTTATGCGGAAAACTTTTTGCTCAGCTAATCAGCATATATTGTGCTACTGCAGGTTGAAACCTTCGGTGCAATGGCAAAAACTGAAAAAATAGCTTTTATTCTTGAACAAGTATGTGTTGCCCTTTTTTCAGTGTAGTTTGTCTCTTTAATTATTCCCTGGAAGTAATTTTATGTTTGAGTTTGAAGTTAAACGTATATAACTGTCCTCCTTTTGATGTATTCAAATGTGGTGTCACTCTGTCTTTCAGGTTCGGCTTTGTTTAGATCGTAAAGATTATGTTCGTGCTCAAATCCTTTCTAGAAAAATTAGTCCCAGAGTTTTTGATATTGATCAGTCTAAAGAAAAGAAAAAAGCTAAGGAAGGGGATGCTGTGGTGGAAGAGGCTCCTGCTGAAATTCCAACATTGCCAGAGTTGAAGCGTATCTACTATGAATTATTGATTCGGTCAGTAAAAAAAAACTGTCTTCTTGCATTTTTTCGGTTGTGTTGGTGGTAGAGTATCTATGGTGTTGAAATTTTCTACTATATGCAAATTGATTTTAATTAATTTTTTTATATCCTTATTTGGTCAAAGGAGCAATGTGAAAAAATGATTTCTATTACTCAAACTGGCCATCTGTATAATTTTATGACAAATATTCCAAGTATTACAGAGTATCATCTGTCTCAGAAAATTTCATTCGTTAAAAGTTGCTGCCACTAATATGTTTTGACTGGAATTCTTGTACACTCATAATGTGTGAGGTGGTCGGGAATAAATTAATGGCTTGTTTGGAACCTGAGTAAATCTGGAGGTGGTGTGTATGTGTGTCGGGCGGTGGGTCAGGTTGAGGTTGGTAATTTAAGTGTTTAAATTTCCTACTTATCTACTAATTGTATAACTAACAACTAAAACCCAACAGCAGCAGCAGCAGCACCACCACCACCTAATTCCAACTCTTGCTCCTCTTTTGCTGACGCTGCTACCCACTTTGTGTCATATGTCAAACTCCATTTTTTTTCCACCTACCTAAATGGCTAAAACTACCACCCCTCTACCATCTTTAATCTTCTCGCACCCTTAATCAAAAGTATATGAAAGAGGTTCTGGCATTCGTGGTGGCTCAATTATGTTGCCAACTCTCTAAGCTCCTTACTTACTAGAACCATCCTCTACAATGCTGGTTTCTGCTGCCATTGCTGCCCCCCTACTCCCGGCCAAAGCATCAGTAGTGGCCTTTTTCAGGGTTGCAATTGTGAAGAAGATTTGCTGCTTGTAGCACTTGGTAATATGAGAGGTTGGTAGAGTGCAGTGAATATGAGAAAATATTATTTCGGGAAGATGAGGGAGTGGGAGTGGGAGGTTGGTAACCCTCCTTTTTTAATAAATAAAATTGAAGTCTCCTGTATGCCCTTGTTTATAAGATAAAATTGACTCTAATTACTCCCAACTTTCTACTAGTTACCGTATAAATTGTCTCAACTCCTAACTACGACTACTAGATACCTTAAATTGTCTCAACTTTAGAGCATTTGCCCAAGAATTACACAAGTTTGATATTCTTATAACATGGTATGGTTGTTATTTTAGTAGTAATTTTTCTATAATGTAGGAGTTCTTTGGGAAGACACCTCACCGTAGTTAGGGCTATTCCAATTCTAATCAATAATGTGATTTCTGAAAATTGTAAGAATATGAGGCATACTTAGGACAGTTAGGAGTTAGAATTTAGGACTGCTTGTTACTGTGTTATTTGTTATGTGTTACAATTCATATTTGTTATGTGCTGCTGTCTACCCATCTTAAAATTAGAAAATAATTTTCACGTTGCTATATGTCCTTGTTTCGGGTGGCCCCTAAGTAATGCTATGAGAGCCCGAAAGGAAAATTCGACAAACTCATTAAAGTCATATATGCATTAGCTATTTAATATGGATTCTTCTTTCATGGATATGGATAGTGGACACTTGAGTTTTCATTTTGGATCATTAATAGGAAACCTTTTAGCATATTATAATTTGGAAGCTTGGTATTTGGACTAAAACACTTGCATGGATTCGTTTCAAGTACCTTAGTCCATCTTATATCAACCTGTAGCTATACTAGTCATCAACTCATCCGCAAATTGACAAGAGCCTCCTGGTTTTGTAAAACCTGGAATCATTCAATCATAGCCTTAGTACTAAAATTTGGGTTACCTACGCGAATTTAAAAATTTTGTATCTTCCTTTTCGCAAATTGAAGTGGAGTATGCTCATCTAAACCTAGGATTTTCATATCCTTGTTAACTCTTTTTAACAATGTTCTTTCTCGTGACTCTTGCTTGCTTGTGGTATTCTTGCAGTCTTACATGTCTAAACCAACATGATTTTATTTCTCGCTTATTTTATCCTCAACACTTAGGGGTCGTTTGGTTTGAGGTATTTATCTAAGGGAAAGGGAATGGACAATTCTCATTACCTTTGTTGTAGTTTGTTAGAGGGTTTTTGTCATTCCCATTCCCCCTTCCATTCCGCCAAAACCTTCCACATCCCTTCCCCATCCCCCCCCCCCCCACTTTTGCATTCCCTTTCCGTTGTCTCCACCATACCACCACCTCCCCTCCGCCACTCACCGACTGCCTTTGCCGCCCCCTTTGCCGCCAAAAACTCCCCTACAACTAACCCTAGAAATTACAAAACCACCCAAACACCCTTCGCCAGCCTCCCCCACCCGTCGCCGGCCTCCCCTACCCCCTAGACTCACCTAAAACCCTTGAAACCACCCTAAAAATTAATTCGTTGAGGTGAGTTTTGGGTGGTAGGGGAGGGCGTGTGAGGGGTGGGGAAACGCCGAAGGAGGCCAGCGAGGGGGTGGGTAAGGGTGGTTGGGTGGTTTTATAATTTTTAGGGTTAGTTTTAGGGAGGTTTTGGCGGCAAGAGGGGTGGCGAAGGCTGTCAATGGGCGGGGGAGGGTGGCAGTGGGTGGAGGAGGGGTGGCTATGGAGTGGGTGGATGGTTTTTGGGTTTTCTTGGTGGCTTGATAAGGTGCTTGTATTGGTTGTTCCATTCCTTTTCATATGCAAAACAAACAACATGGCATAACTTAGAGAATTGCATTCTA